>SJYX01017406.1:331932-366093 GCA_006410675.1 Oreotragus oreotragus
ATGGGGTCATAAAGAGTCTGACACAACTGAGCGACTTCACTCACCCACTTGTAAAATAGCTTCCTTTTGAACTTTTTTGAGTGTTTGGGATGTAATGGAACATCTGATTCATTTCCTGAGGCTAGTCAGTGAAAGCCCAGTGTGAAGAGGTCCTTTCTGTTCAGGTGTTGGTGACTCATCTCTTTAGACTCAAGATTGGGTATGGTTCTCTAGCCTCCAGGTGTAGGTACAGGTCTGAAGGGGGCCCTGGAGGACGCCATCCTGGGGAAAGAACGTAAGGTCGAGTCAGAAACTCCTAAGTCTCCTTCAGCTCCTAAAATTCCCTTATTCCGACTTCAGTTAATGCTTTTAGACTCAAGATTGGGTATGGTTCTCTAGCCTCCAGGTGTAGGTACAGGTCTGAAGGGGGCCCTGGAGGACGCCATCCTGGGGAAAGAACGTAAGGTCGAGTCAGAAACTCCTAAGTCTCCTTCAGCTCCTAAAATTCCCTTATTCCGACTTCAGTTAATGCCTTTGGGCTTCTCCCTTTAAACTCCTGGCCTCTTGCTTGTTCTTCAAAAGGTATCAGCACTTTGAAAGAAACACTGGGTGGTCCTTTACAGCATGTAACGCTAAAATAAATAACCCCCATTAAGCCTGGATCTTCCCTGGTGGCTCAGTGGTAAAGAGTACGCCTGCAGTGCAGGAGCTGCTGCTGCTGCTGCTGCTAAGTCACTTCAGTCGTGTCTGACACTCTGTGACCCCATAGACGGCAGCCCACCAGGCTCCCCCATCCCTGGGATTCTCCAGGCAAGAATACTGGAGTGGGTTGCCATTTCCTTCTCCAATGCATGAAAGAGAAAAGTGAAAGTGAAGTCGCTCAGTCTGTCCGACTGTTAGCGACCCCATGGACTGCAGCCCACCAGGCTACTCCGTCCATTGGATTTCCCAGGCAAGAGTACTGGGGTGGGGTGCCATTGCCTTCCCCGCAGTGCAGGAGACTTGGGCTCAATCCCTGGGTCGGGAAGATTCCCTGTTGTAGGAAATGGCAGGCAACCCACTCTAGTATTCTAGGAGAATCCCATGGACATAGAAACCTGGCGGGCTACACACAGTCCATGGGGTGGCAGAGTCGGACTGGGTTTAGCGATTAAACAACAACTAAGCCGTGGGTTTTATATGTGGAAAATTCCCAAGACTTCTTATAAAACAGGTAGTTCTAGGGTAGAGGAAGTGAAGTCACTCAGTCGCGTCCGACTCTTTATGACCCCATGCACTGTAGCCACCAGGCTCTTCCGTCCATGGAATTTTCCAGGCAGGAGTACTCGAGTGGGTAGCCATTTCCTTCTCCAGAGGATCCTCCTAACCCAGGGATCGAACCAGGGTCTCCTGCATTGCAGGCAGAAGCTTTACCATCTGAGCTACCCGGCAAGCCCCTAGGGTAGAAGAGGTCAGAGCCAAATCGGCATGAAAAAGAAAAGAGGGGTTGCACCCGCTGAATCGGGAAATAACCGGTCTGAAAGTGAAAAAGGCGGGCCAAAAGAAAATACTAGGCTCTGTTTAGAGTGAGGGTTTCACCCTTTCGGCTCTCGCCTCCAGGAAGCCTTCCGGGAGAGCGCCGCCTCTCCGCGGCCCCATCAGAGCCTGGATGGACCAGGTCCCTGGTGGCCTGGCCATCAGTCTCGCTCTAAGCCAGGGCGCAGGCCGGGGGGCGGGAGTCGAGGGCTTGGTGCCCGCAGTAGGGCCCTGGTTCGGGCTGCGCCAGGCGGGTGACCGCGAACGCGCGCAGGACCTGGGCGCAGCGGAGCGGCGCCACATCCAACCGGTGGTGACCAGGTGGAACAGCTCGAGGGGGACGGAGGGGAGCGCAAAGCCACGGCGGCGGCTGCCCCAGCAGATCCGGCGGAGTGGCGCATCCCGCAAGGCCTTTTGTGCCAGGGGTTCGTGGGCGGCTTCCACGTGGCCGGGGCCGGGATGGTGGGCTGGGGTGGGGCGGAGAGGCACGTCTGGGCGGCGCAGACCTGGAGAAGCCGGGCGTCGCGGCTCGGGGAGGCGGCGGGAGAAGTGCCCAGGCCACTGCCTGCACCCTTCCAGGTCCCCGCGAGGCCCGCCCCGGGGTCCCGGAGCGATGAGAGTGCAGGTCAAGGTAAACGCCGCCGCCCCAAACACCTTCCCGGGGTCCCCTCCCGGGGCTCCGCTCCATCCTCTGCCNTATTTTCTTGGACTCGAAAATCACTGCAGATGGTGATTGCAGCCATGAAATTAAAAGATGCTTGCTCCTTGGAAGAAAAGTTATGACCAACCTAGATAGCATATTAAGAGGCAGAGACATTACTTTGCTGACCAAGGTCTGTCTAGTCAAAGCTATGGTTTTTCCAGTAGTCATGTATGGATGTGAGAGTTGGTCTGTGAAGAAAGCTGAGCACCGAAGAATTGATGCTTTTGAATTGTGGTGTTGGAGAAGACTCTTTAGAGTCCCTTGGACTGCAAGGAGATCCAATCAGTCCATCCTGAAGGAGATCAGTCCTGAATATTCATTGGAAGGACTGATGCTGAAGCTGAAACTCCAATACTTTGGCCACCTGATGTGAAGAACTGACTCATTGGAAAAGACCCTGATCCTGGGAAAGATTGAAGGTGGGAGGAGAAGGGGACGACAGAGGATGAGATGGTTGGATGGCATCACTGACTCTCTGGACATGAGTCTGAGTAAGCTCTGGGAGTTGGTGATGGACGGGGAAGGTTGCATGGGGTCACAAAGAGTCAGACATGACTGAACATCTGAACTGAACTGAATGGTGATTTTTGCCATGTGCTTGGCAAATTAATACCTGGGAGGATAAAGGCTCAAGTTATAGGGGACCTTCCCCGAGATTAGCTCAGTAACTGTGTGTGGGGATAAGAAGTAACTAGGAGTTAGAAATTAATTAGCCATTTGAATCTTCACACTAATCAACAAGATTCAAATGAGTGTCAGTAGACCAGAACCCTATGCAAGAAAGCAAAATGCACAAGGGTCTTTATGTCACAGCTTTAAGCTAAACAGGATTGGGCAAAAGAAAAAGAGAAGAAAAAAGCAAAAACAAAAACCCAAAGCATCAACTGAGGAGTGAAGAAAGGCAGTTGTGGGTAAACCCAGTTCAAGAGTGATCACTTTGATGAGCTGCATAGTTGCAAGCCGAAGATGGGAAATGCTTGTTGTTTTAATAATGAATCATACAAAATATTTTTGGACTGAGAATATTTTAATCCCACTGCTCTCTTCTTTGTAAACCTGATAGGGGAACATGGCAAGGTCAAAAGCTATCAATTTGAATCCTAACTCAGGCTTTCCAAGGCTGCATTACCCCTAGGGTAGAAGGTGGGAAGGAGGGGAAGCTACCAACCTCTCAGAGTCTCTGTTGGTTCATTAGCTAAATAGGATTGTGTGCGAATTATCTAATAAACAGAGTCTCTGTACACCTGGTAGCTGCTATTTACAAAAATAATTGTCATTACTAAAATTACTAGTCATATTAATAAACTACTTTGTTAGAAATCATGCCATGGCTTTAATGGGCACTCAGTATATATTTTAATTTTTTAATTTTTTTTTTAGTACATATTTTCTTGTCTGGAGAATCCCTTGGACAGAGGAGCTTGGTGGGCTACAGTCCATAGGGTCTCACAGCGTCAGACATGACTGAAGTGACTTAGCATGCACATATTTTTAAAGAATAAACAAATTCTCTTTAATACTGTCTTTGTCTTGTTTAGTCACAGACTTCCTGTTTTATCCTCAAGGCAATATTACACAAACTAAAATACAGGCATTTACTTAGTTTTGATCTGTTCTATTTAAGAATAATAGAAAAATTTACAGACTGTGGCTGTAAGAAGCTGGTACAACTCTGTAATCTTATGAAAGAGAAAAGAATGAGACAGGGAAACAGGGGACTGCCCAGAGTCACGGCTTCTCACTCATAAATCTTTGCTGATTTGAGGGGTTTCCCAGTTTGTCTGTCATTCTCAAGGTCAAAATCTAGCTTTCCCAGGATGCCAAAGCACTTTGGAATGTTAGTGGAAGATATTCTTCTTGGCCCTGGAATCCTTACATCATCCCAGGGGCTGTTGCGGAGAGAGGAGAATAATTAAAGAGTAAGTGAATTAATATTGCTCTCATTCTCCTGGCAGGGGCCATACAATGGGATTTGCATTACAAAGGTGGAATTTACATGATAAAGAAGCCCCTTAAATGTTTTATAACTCAATCCTTTTAGGCAAAGTCTGCCTCAGATTGACTGACTACATGTTCTTCATAAAGCATTCCAGTTCCACAGAAAACTGAGTGAACAGTGATATGACGAATGCTTTTCGGAGTAAATCTTAAAGGACGTGGTGGTGAGGGCCCAGCGGGGCGGGTTGCATGACAAAATCCCCTGGAGAAAGGTGTGCGGTAGTGAGGAGTCTCTCATCTGGTGCTGGTGTAGAGGTGGTGTGTGAGTTCAGTCACTTCAGTCATGTCCGACTCTTTGTGACCCCATGGGTCCTTGGAATTCTCCAGGCAAGAATACTGGAGTGGGTTGCCATGCCCTCCTCCAGGAAACCTTCCTGACCCAGGGATCAAACCTGCATCTCTTAAGTCTCTTGTACTGGCCGGCAGGTTCTTTACCACTAGCAGCAGAGGTGGGAGATCGGAGAAGTTGCTCTGGCGATAGGAATTCACTCACAGGTGAAAAGGGGGAAGGGAGAGCGGGATGGGTTACTGGGAATAAACCTTACAGCCCTGGACCAGAAGTTTAGCATGATCAGGAGCACATGGGGAAAAAATGACAGCATTCAAAAGGAAGTCATTGTGTTGTTGACTTGAAAAAATATTCACAACCTAAAAGTTGAGAGTTATCTTTTTAGGAATTCAAAATTCCTAGAATTCAAAATTCCTAGGAGGCGGGAGGAAGATCTCAGGAGGCAGCATCTCAAGTGACCCTGAGAGAACTGTTGTGAGGAGGTGAGGGGAGGAGCCAGGTTATACAGACGTTTTGCAACAAAGGGCAGGTGGTCTGAGCATCAAAAGATGACTGTAAATTAAAAAAAAAAACCAGATATCCTAAATTAAAGAATTTTTCGACTTTCTGGGAAGATACAAAAGTCTGGATTCACTGAAATCATCCCTTTCATATGCATCAAACCATCAAAACTGGGATCAGTGTCCTATGTTTTTCACATCCTGGGCTTCCATGGGGCTCACCTTAGGGAGTGGCTGCAATCTGATGGTCTGTGTGTGCTCAGTTGCTCAGTCATGTCCAACTGTTTGTGACCTCATGGACTGTATCCTGCCAGGTCCTCTCTCCATGGAATTTTCCAGGCAAGAATGCTGGAGTGGGTTGCCATTTCCTCCTCCAGGGGCTCTTCCCAACCCAAAGATTGAACCTGTGTCTCTTGAGTCTCCTGCACTGGCAGGCTGATTCTTTACCACTGTACCATGAGGGAGGCCCAAAGATATTTTTCTCCTTCCTGAGTGCCCCGAGGGTTCAGTAGCTCACACTGGAGGGCTGCAGTCCCTGATGACTGTGCTACGCTTGCTCCCTGATATGGCAGGAAATACTCTATTTCTCAGTGTCTTCAGTGTCTGCTCCAGAATTTCCAGTGTGGGAGGTGAGGGCGACAGCCACCTCTTTCCAGATACCTCAGAGTAGTATTTGTCTGAAAGTTCTCTGCAGGGCAAATGCTGCTTTTACTTAGATTACATCTTTATTCAGAGTGGCTCACTGTAAATTAAAGAGATACGAGTGACTAATTTGCTGCCTCTCCCTACCACCGCTTTATTATTCAGATTGCTTTGATTCAAAAAAAAATGCTAATTGCTAAAAAATTGGATTTTGTTATAAAGATATTAAGGAAATTAGAGTCCTAGTTACCTCCCATAGAAACCCAGCCACTCTCACAGAGACTGTAAAAGAGTCACAGCTGGTGGCAGAGCAGAAAAGGACTGCGGACCCAGGCTCCCACAGGAATCCCCTATTATCTTCCTCGGGGACTTGGGGTCTTTGTGTTCTGTTCCCACTGCTGCTGCTTGTCCAGGCGATCTTGTTTCCTTCCAGGGTCTCTTTAATATCAGCTGTCTGTCTCTGGGATGCTCAGTCACACCTCCCTGGAAAGAATACAGTCTTAGTCTCCCTGAGGCCAGAAAAGGCCTCTTTCTCCTCCAAGGTTGCAGAGGAGGGAGTCACCCTGGAAGACTGCTGTTTAGAACGATCTAGGGCTGTTTCTCAAAGCAGGGTGTGTAGGAGGCACGTTTGGAGAAGGGGCCTTGGCCTCCCTAGGAAATCTGCTGCTCTCCACTCTGAGAGTGTGGAGATTCACAGTTTAAGGACTGGGGAACTGGCCCAGCTCCCCTCAGTCTCAGAACCTACTGAATATGTAGGTGAGAAAAAGGCCTCAGAGGGTTTGATAAATAATATCATCTTAAAAAACAATCACCCTTCATACCATTGCTGGTGGGACATTCAGCCTACCTTGCAAAATGACAAAATGATAACACAACAGCAGCTTCCTTTGATGGAGATTTCCTACCTGCAGGAACTTCCCCTGCTCTTGGGGAAGGACATATATGTCCTTTTCCTCCCTGTGATGAGGGAAGTGCTTCTAATATAACTGGTCAAACTTTACAGAGGAATCATTTATTTCTATGGCGCAAACCACCTTGAAACTTAGCAGACAATGACTATTTGTTCAGGTCTGGAGGGGTGGGTGGCAGTCAGGGATTTAGGTAGGGCTCAGCAGGTCAACACTTCTCTTGCCGTTTCATTGCCCTGTTATTCTGCTTCTCGAATCCTTAGTGCCCTTTCTTTGGCTTCCCATTTTTGGATTCTCCTGATACGTCTCCCATGAACTGAACTCCCCCCTCACCCCCACCCCCATCTTTAATAATGCACAGAGGTCACGTGGTGCCTCACACAGAGTCCCACTCAGCGTCCGGCCCGATCCCCTCCCAATGACCATCATGAAAAGATTCAGAAGAGAGGTTAGAGACCAGGTCCTCCAACTAGGTTCTCAAACCGGGCCCCATGATCACCCGAGCCCCATCCATCTTCTTTGGACGGGAGTTTGTGGAAATGCACCCTTTGGCCCAGCTCTATCTTGCCCTCCTTCTGGTATGACTTTTTCCCTGGATACTTAAAAGCTATTTACTTATGTCTTCCCTTGTACTAAAAGGTGAGTGATGATACCAGCACTATTCATGGAGAAGTTAAAGAGGAGCGAGGGCGGTGACTGGGGATGAGGGGTGGGGTTGTGGAGGAGACCAGAAGGATCTGAATGAAAGGCCAGCAGTGCAGGCGCACCAGCTGGGCTTGAAGAGAATGTGCAGCTTCAAGTAACTGAAGTATCCGGGGTGCTGTTTCTCCTCTCCTTTCTAACTTGGGATGATCACGTTTTGCTCCATAGAGACCACCTTGTTATGTGTTACTTACATAATGTTGAGCCAATGAAAAGAAAAATTCAATGGTGATTTTCAGGAAAGGAGTAAGTCGAAGCTGTATATTGTCACCCTGCTTATTTAACTTACATGCAGAGTATATCATGAGAAATGCTGGGTTGGATGAAGCACAAGCTGGAATCAAGATTGCCAAGAGAAATATCAATAACCTCAGATATGCAGATGACACCACCCTTATGGCAGAAAGCAAAGAACTAAAGAATCTTTTGATGAAAGTGAGAGAGTGAAAAAGTTGACTTAAAACTTGACATTCAGAAACCTAAGATCATGGCATCTGGTCCCATCACTTCATGGAAAATAGATGGGGAAACAATGGAAACAGCGACAGACTCTATTTTCTTGGACTCGAAAATCACTGCAGATGGTGATTGCAGCCATGAAATTAAAAGATGCTTGCTCCTTGGAAGAAAAGTTATGACCAACCTAGATAGCATATTAAGAGGCAGAGACATTACTTTGCTGACCAAGGTCTGTCTAGTCAAAGCTATGGTTTTTCCAGTAGTCATGTATGGATGTGAGAGTTGGTCTGTGAAGAAAGCTGAGCACCGAAGAATTGATGCTTTTGAATTGTGGTGTTGGAGAAGACTCTTTAGAGTCCCTTGGACTGCAAGGAGATCCAATCAGTCCATCCTGAAGGAGATCAGTCCTGAATATTCATTGGAAGGACTGATGCTGAAGCTGAAACTCCAATACTTTGGCCACCTGATGTGAAGAACTGACTCATTGGAAAAGACCCTGATGCTGGGAAAGATTGAAGGTGGGAGGAGAAGGGGATGACAGAGGATGAGATGGTTGGATGGCATCACCGACTCTCTGGACATGAGTCTGAGTAAGCTCTGGGAGTTGGTGATGGACGGGGAAGGTTGCATGGGGTCACAAAGAGTCAGACATGACTGAACATCTGAACTGAACTGAATGGTGATTTTTGCCATGTGCTTGGCAAATTAATACCTGGGAGGATAAAGGCTCAAGTTACAGGGGACCTTCCCCGAGATTAGCTCAGTAACTGTGTGTGGGGATAAGAAGTAACTAGGAGTTAGAAATTAATTAGCCATTTGAATCTTCACACTAATCAACAAGATTCAAACGAGTGTCAGTAGACCAGAACCCTATGCAAGAAAGCAAAATGCACAAGGGTCTTTATGTCACAGCTTTAAGCTAAACAGGATTGGGCAAAAGAAAAAGAGAAGAAAAAAGCAAAAACAAAAACCCAAAGCATCAACTGAGGAGTGAAGAAAGGCAGTTGTGGGTAAACCCAGTTCAAGAGTGATCACTTTGATGAGCTGCATAGTTGCAAGCCGAAGATGGGAAATGCTTGTTGTTTTAATAATGAATCATACAAAATATTTTTGGACTGAGAATATTTTAATCCCACTGCTCTCTTCTTTGTAAACCTGATAGGGGAACATGGCAAGGTCAAAAGCTATCAATTTGAATCCTAACTCAGGCTTTCCAAGGCTGCATTACCCCTGGGGTAGAAGGTGGGAAGGAGGGGAAGCTACCAACCTCTCAGAGTCTCTGTTGGTTCATTAGCTAAATAGGATTGTGTGCGAATTATCTAATAAACAGAGTCTCTGTACACCTGGTAGCTGCTATTTACAAAAATAATTGTCATTACTAAAATTACTAGTCATATTAATAAACTACTTTGTTAGAAATCATGCCATGGCCTTAATGGGCACTCAGTATATATTTTAATTTTTAAATTTTTTTTTTAGTACATATTTTCTTGTCTGGAGAATCCCTTGGACAGAGGAGCTTGGTGGGCTACAGTCCATAGGGTCTCACGGCGTCAGACATGACTGAAGTGACTTAGCATGCACATATTTTTAAAGAATAAACAAATTCTCTTTAATACTGTCTTTGTCTTGTTTAGTCACAGACTTCCTGTTTTATCCTCAAGGCAATATTACACAAACTAAAATACAGGCATTTACTTAGTTTTGATCTGTTCTATTTAAGAATAATAGAAAAATTTACAGACTGTGGCTGTAAGAAGCTGGTACAACTCTGTAATCTTATGAAAGAGAAAAGAATGAGACAGGGAAACAGGGGACTGCCCAGAGTCACGGCTTCTCACTCATAAATCTTTGCTGATTTGAGGGGTTTCCCAGTTTGTCTGTCATTCTCAAGGTCAAAATCTAGCTTTCCCAGGATGCCAAAGCACTTTGGAATGTTAGTGGAAGATATTCTTCTTGGCCCTGGAATCCTTACATCATCCCAGGGGCTGTTGCGGAGAGAGGAGAATAATTAAAGAGTAAGTGAATTAATATTGCTCTCATTCTCCTGGCAGGGGCCATACAATGGGATTTGCATTACAAAGGTGGAATTTACATGATAAAGAAGCCCCTTAAATGTTTTATAACTCAATCCTTTTAGGCAAAGTCTGCCTCAGATTGACTGACTACATGTTCTTCATAAAGCATTCCAGTTCCACAGAAAACTGAGTGAACAGTGATATGACGAATGCTTTTCGGAGTAAATCTTAAAGGACGTGGTGGTGAGGGCCCAGCGGGGCGGGTTGCATGACAAAATCCCCTGGAGAAAGGTGTGCGGTAGTGAGGAGTCTCTCATCTGGTGCTGGTGTAGAGGTGGTGTGTGAGTTCAGTCACTTCAGTCATGTCCGACTCTTTGTGACCCCATGGGTCCTTGGAATTCTCCAGGCAAGAATACTGGAGTGGGTTGCCATGCCCTCCTCCAGGAAACCTTCCTGACCCAGGGATCAAACCTGCATCTCTTAAGTCTCTTGTACTGGCCGGCAGGTTCTTTACCACTAGCAGCAGAGGTGGGAGATCGGAGAAGTTGCTCTGGCGATAGGAATTCACTCACAGGTGAAAAGGGGGAAGGGAGAGCGGGATGGGTTACTGGGAATAAACCTTACAGCCCTGGACCAGAAGTTTAGCATGATCAGGAGCACATGGGGAAAAAATGACAGCATTCAAAAGGAAGTCATTGTGTTGTTGACTTGAAAAAATATTCACAACCTAAAAGTTGAGAGTTATCTTTTTAGGAATTCAAAATTCCTAGAATTCAAAATTCCTAGGAGGCGGGAGGAAGATCTCAGGAGGCAGCATCTCAAGTGACCCTGAGAGAACTGTTGTGAGGAGGTGAGGGGAGGAGCCAGGTTATACAGACGTTTTGCAACAAAGGGCAGGTGGTCTGAGCATCAAAAGATGACTGTAAATTAAAAAAAAAAACCAGATATCCTAAATTAAAGAATTTTTCGACTTTCTGGGAAGATACAAAAGTCTGGATTCACTGAAATCATCCCTTTCATATGCATCAAACCATCAAAACTGGGATCAGTGTCCTATGTTTTTCACATCCTGGGCTTCCATGGGGCTCACCTTAGGGAGTGGCTGCAATCTGATGGTCTGTGTGTGCTCAGTTGCTCAGTCATGTCCAACTGTTTGTGACCTCATGGACTGTATCCTGCCAGGTCCTCTCTCCATGGAATTTTCCAGGCAAGAATGCTGGAGTGGGTTGCCATTTCCTCCTCCAGGGGCTCTTCCCAACCCAAAGATTGAACCTGTGTCTCTTGAGTCTCCTGCACTGGCAGGCTGATTCTTTACCACTGTACCATGAGGGAGGCCCAAAGATATTTTTCTCCTTCCTGAGTGCCCCGAGGGTTCAGTAGCTCACACTGGAGGGCTGCAGTCCCTGATGACTGTGCTACGCTTGCTCCCTGATATGGCAGGAAATACTCTATTTCTCAGTGTCTTCAGTGTCTGCTCCAGAATTTCCAGTGTGGGAGGTGAGGGCGACAGCCACCTCTTTCCAGATACCTCAGAGTAGTATTTGTCTGAAAGTTCTCTGCAGGGCAAATGCTGCTTTTACTTAGATTACATCTTTATTCAGAGTGGCTCACTGTAAATTAAAGAGATACGAGTGACTAATTTGCTGCCTCTCCCTACCACCGCTTTATTATTCAGATTGCTTTGATTCAAAAAAAAATGCTAATTGCTAAAAAATTGGATTTTGTTATAAAGATATTAAGGAAATTAGAGTCCTAGTTACCTCCCATAGAAACCCAGCCACTCTCACAGAGACTGTAAAAGAGTCACAGCTGGTGGCAGAGCAGAAAAGGACTGCGGACCCAGGCTCCCACAGGAATCCCCTATTATCTTCCTCGGGGACTTGGGGTCTTTGTGTTCTGTTCCCACTGCTGCTGCTTGTCCAGGCGATCTTGTTTCCTTCCAGGGTCTCTTTAATATCAGCTGTCTGTCTCTGGGATGCTCAGTCACACCTCCCTGGAAAGAATACAGTCTTAGTCTCCCTGAGGCCAGAAAAGGCCTCTTTCTCCTCCAAGGTTGCAGAGGAGGGAGTCACCCTGGAAGACTGCTGTTTAGAACGATCTAGGGCTGTTTCTCAAAGCAGGGTGTGTAGGAGGCACGTTTGGAGAAGGGGCCTTGGCCTCCCTAGGAAATCTGCTGCTCTCCACTCTGAGAGTGTGGAGATTCACAGTTTAAGGACTGGGGAACTGGCCCAGCTCCCCTCAGTCTCAGAACCTACTGAATATGTAGGTGAGAAAAAGGCCTCAGAGGGTTTGATAAATAATATCATCTTAAAAAACAATCACCCTTCATACCATTGCTGGTGGGACATTCAGCCTACCTTGCAAAATGACAAAATGATAACACAACAGCAGCTCCCTTTGATGGAGATTTCCTACCTGCAGGAACTTCCCCTGCTCTTGGGGAAGGACATATATGTCCTTTTCCTCCCTGTGATGAGGGAAGTGCTTCTAATATAACTGGTCAAACTTTACAGAGGAATCATTTATTTCTATGGCGCAAACCACCTTGAAACTTAGCAGACAATGACTATTTGTTCAGGTCTGGAGGGGTGGGTGGCAGTCAGGGATTTAGGTAGGGCTCAGCAGGTCAACACTTCTCTGCTCTGAGATGTTAGGGGCCTTAGTGGATCTGTATGTCTGAGACTGGCTGGGAAGCTTTTTTAAAAAATAATATTAGCATCACTAAGCTGGAAAATCCAAGATGGCCTCAGTCACATGCTTGCTGTTGGCTGGGGGGTCTTGGGTGTCTCCCTGAGGGGTCCCCCTCTGTGTTTCTCCATGGTCCTTCATCCTTTGGTAGTCTAGCCTCAGTTTCTTCACATAGTGGCTGGTGTCTGAAAGTGCAAATATGGAAGCTGCAGAGCCTCCTAAGGGAGAAGCCTGAAAGTCACATAGCATCACCTCTGCTGCATCCTCTGGGGCAAAATAAAGCAAAGAGACAGCCTAGGTTGCAGGAGAGAGGAGATGGAGCTGCTTGTGCACACAGGGACGGGAGGACCATCTATTGTAGGATGTGAGCTTATTGAAAATGGCAGAGCCACCTTCTGAGTTGAGACTGACCCTCAAGTTTATGTTTGCTATTGCCTCAGATGTCTCAGTAACAGAGAGGTCAGCACTGCAGTTTCGCTTTGATTAGAAATGTTTTCTGTTGAGATGAAATCTGCTCCCGGTTCTAGAGTGGTAATCTGCATTTGGACTCTTTAAACCTTCCTACTGTTATGAAATACACTGTTTTTCCTTCTCCTTGTCTCTCTATCTCTCTGTTTGTTTGTTTTTTTGGTCACCGCTCATGGTATGTGGGATCCGAGTTTCCCAATGAAGGACCTAATCTGCACCCCTTGCATTGGAAGCTCAGAGTCTTAACCCCTGGACCCCAGGGGAAGTCGCCTATTTTTCCGTTTCAAGGATTGACTGATAATGATTCAGACAGAAGACCTCAGTGGTCAAGGACACATTCACCTTTCTGCTGTAAAATGTTTGTGCCCTGCGACAGGACAGAGGAGAACGTTGCAAAGATTCAGAGTGAAGGCCCTTGGAATAAATACCCTGTCTCCGTGGACCTGTCTCCCATAAAATGATGATGCTCACAGCACCAAATAATAATTTTTCTTCTTACCTCTCACCCTTTCAAACATGCATCATTCCAACTATTTATCCTTTTTCTACCTGGATTCAGTTCAATCCTATAAAAGACATTTTATAGGATTACACCTTTATCATTTTCGAAAAATAGAAACAGTACTGAGAAACTTTTCAGAAAAGCTTGAGCCATCAGAATGCTTAGCAATGGGCTCCTGGACCCTGTCTTTTTCTGGTTAACTGAATATTGAGCTTTCATCATTTCACCTCCTGTTGGAAAATAGATCTTGTTGTTCAGTCGCTAAGTTGTGTTCGATTCTGTGACCCCATGGACTCTAGCCCACCAGGCTCCTCTGTCCATGGGATTTCCCAGGCAAGAATACTGGGGTATGTTGCCATTTCCTTCTCTAGGAGATCTTCCCAATTCAGAGGTTGAGGCTGCATCTCCGGCACTGGCAGATGGATTCTTGACTGCTGAGCCACCAGGGAAGCCCACTGGAAAATATTAGAGAATATATTAATTTAATTGACTGCCTTTGCAATTATAGTATATGAAATACATCTGAATTTTGGCTCCCGAATGAACATTTCTATACTCAGTGTCAAGTTTATGAACACTTTCTTTGGAGGGAGCTGTAACATGACCAAGTGCATGAGCTAAATATGGAGTTCCCAGAAAGTGACTTGTTGACAGAGTCTTAGTGTAGCTTTCCTCTTCTGGATAAAATTAAATGCAGCCCCTCTTTTCAAAGAATGCTGCCTACTTGGAGATTTTACTATCAACAGAAACAAATACTTTCAACAAAAATGAAGGGAAATTATTTTGCCATTGAATCATGGAGAATTTTATTCTTGTTTCATCTGACTCTTTAAGAGGAAATCAGTAATTAGTATGAGGTTGGTATGCAATAACATGGAACCCCACTTCTTCCTGAAAGGAAGTCCTGAACAATAGGGGATATGAACTTTTACTGGACTATTATTATAATGCATAGGCATACCTGTCCAGACACATTCTTCCTGGAACTTCCATTTCCGTTAAACTTTATATCTTTCACACATTTCCTTGTCAGAGTCTGAATGCCCTCTGAAAGATAAGATTTGCACTTATAACTATAAAAGTAGTTCCAGGACTAGGTGATATTTGTATTTGATTGGACAAAGTTGAACTTTGAAGAAGACTTTTTTAAAAAGAAAACCCTTCTGATACAGTGTCATTATTTATCCAATCAAGTATGGTTTGTAGACTAAAAATTCCATGTGCATTTTCCAACTTACATGTAAAATCAGGAAATGTGATAAGCAGAGATATCCTGCACTTATAAAAGTTAGAGCTCTTTCTATAGTTAAAAGAATATGTTTGCATATATATATTTTGGATGTTACATCAAATCATTCCACAGCTGTCTTTGTTGCTTCCTCTGTGTTTGGCCTTTATAAGTTCCTTTATCTGTCTATTCATTTATTTATTTATTCACCAAGCTTTGAAAAACCTGGTATCTGTTGGGCATTGGAGATCTAAGGAGGAATACAGCTGTAGTCCTTCCCCTCTGGAGATAGGCACGGAAGGATAGTTAGCAATAGGGCAAGTATTATCACATCAGTATGAATGTGGGGAGCTTTAGGGAAGTCAGGGAGGGCTTCTTAGAGGAAGAAGTTCTTATGATGTATTCCTAAGAAAGAGCAGGAATTCGCCAGATATGGGGGCGAGGTGGGAATGCTTGCACAGGTGGATCAGGCCTAGGGATTTGGATTTAGAACTCATAATGGCATAGGGGGCAGGAGAAGCCATACATGGTAACATATATGCCATTTATATATCCATTTATATATACCTCTTCTGACACAGGTCACGTGTTCAGAAGAGAAAGAGAGGAAAGACAAAGACCTGGGCAGGGCTCCCTGGAAATCTGGGTCTGGAGGACTCTGGACCTTTCCCTCTGGAGTGATGACAATATTCTATTGAGCCTGAAGTTGTCCTACTTGTGTTTGGATAATCTGTTAGGAGGCCAGCACATCCAACGGGGCAGTGGTTCCTGGGGACAGGAAGAAAAAGCCACTCCTAAAGGGTGGTTGGGGATGAAAATCAGTTTTGAGGAATTCGCAGAGCAAAGTGTTCCAGGCAGAGGAGCACTATGGCAAGGCCAGTGTCAGATGGACGCTGTGAATAGCATGGACTATGGGAATGCGAGCCAGATCTGGGCTGAAAAGCAGCTGCTTCTAAAAATAGCTGCTGTTAATTGAGCATTTACCGTGGGCCTCATCCCGCTAAGCCTCTCAGATGGATGTATTAATCCTCACGGCAACCTCGAAAGTGGGTAATACTGTCATCTGCACCTCCCCAGTTGTGAAGCATCTTAAAGAGATGACATTACTTGCCTCACATCACACAGTAGTGAGTGGCAGTGAAGACTGATGATTCTGTGATTGCCTGCCTCCTGGGGCTGCAGTTGTTATTATGAGCATATGGGTTAGGTTTCATCAGGAAACAGATGGGACTTTCAAACTGGGTAATTTGGGAGTGAATCTAAAACAGTGGGGCTTCCCTGGTGGCTCAGATGGTAAAGAATCTGCCTGCAGTGCAGAAGACCCGGGTTCGTTCCCTGGATCAGGAAGATCCACTGGAGAAGGGTATGGCTACCCACTCCAGTATTCTTGCCTTGAGAATCCCATGGACAGAGGAGCCTGATGGGCTACAGGTCATGAGGTCACAGAGAATCGGACATGACTGAATAACACTTTCAAGGCACTGTATTAGTAATAAAGAAACTAAATAGGAAGGTTTAGGGAAGCCACCAGGAGCAGCACAAGACCTCCAGACAAGAAGTCGGTGTGCTAGGAAAGGAGAGGACAGCGGGGGATCTTGGAGAGGGCCGTGGATAGGCACTGTGACCTTCAGAGGTGGGTGGCCTGAAGATGACCCTGCAGGGAGGGAGCCAGAGGAATGATATCCTGCCCTCGTCGTCCCGCAGCTCTCAGATCCCACCATTAAACAACCAGACGCTAAGGGCAGGAGGTCAGTCTCAGGGCACAGAGCAGGGTGGAGAAGAGTGGAGGATGGAGTAGGGGGACAGTGAAAGCTTCCAGCACAGTCAGGCCAAGGGAGCTGGACCAACAAAAGCTGAGCATCAAAGCCAGGTAGAGTTCATGGTCCAACAAGCCTGATGCTATCCTCAGGGCAGACGACTGGAACCTGTGGTGCTGGGCCAACCCAGGAAATCTGGCCCAGGGCATCTTTGTGGTCCCTTTTGGGCCACAACCCCCTCGTGCATCTCTTCTCAATTCTAGGATTTAGAGGGCCGACAGTGAAACAAACCCTACACTTGGCAGGGCAATGGGCTCCCGGTTCCCAGGACCTCAGGCTCTACCATGGGACTTCCTGACGCCTGTTAAAGGAAAACTGTCAGATTCCTCCAGCTGTTCCCAGCGGTCAAGTACATGTGGACAAAGAGATGCTGGGTTAGGACCTGGATACCATTTAGAAAGGCTCCCGTCTTCATCCTTCAGAGAAGAGAGAGATACATGTGTGTATGTGTGTGTGTGTGTCTGTGTCAGTGTGTGTAAGTCAGTGAGTGAAAGAGAGAGAGAATGAATGAATGAATGGGCTAGATCCCATAGGATAAAACCGATGTCAGAGCTGGGGTTAGAGCCTTTTTTGGGTGTCCTCTGCACAGTTTTATTATGCATGCTCCCTACTACCCTGGAGCACCAGGACCCATACCTAGAATTGTCAAATTCTGATTTGGGTAGCTCTGAATTCCATTCATTCTTTTGTGAAAATTAACACAACAGGAGTATTTATTCATATCTTGCAATGAGCAGGAAGGTAAATTAGATGAAAGTGGGAAATGATCACTGCAGACATTTTTTGAGGGGGGTGAAACTGTGGTGAACAGTTTCTATTGGCTGACCATCAGCCATGTCCCTGCTTACTTGCACAGATCACCAGGGACACCTGTGCCCCCCAGTGGGTTCTGGGCTGGTAAGCTGAGTTTCCAGTTCCCTTGGGTTTTGCTTAAGAACAATTCTTATGTTAGTTCTTCCACCTGGAATATGTCTTTTCCTTTTCATGATATTGGGTTCTCCTTTTACTTAAAATTTTCTATCATTTCAGTTATGCCTTTTATAGTAAGGATACTCCAAACTTGTATGGGTGGGACACACAAGTGGGAAGATATAAAAATGTAAGTAGAAGCCATCCAGGCCCCTCTGTCCATGGAATTCTCCAGACCAGAATACTGAAGTGGGTAGCTGTTCCTTTCTCCAGGGGATCTTCTTAACCCAGGATTGAACCCAGGTCTCCCACACTGCAGGTGAGTGCTTTACCATCTGAGCCACCAGGGAAGCCCAAGAATACTGGAGTGGATAGCTTATCTCTTCTCCAGTGGATCTTCCTGACCCAGGAATTGAACTGGAGTCTCCTGCAGTGCAGGCAGATTCTTTACCCTCTAAGCTACCAGGGAAGCCCTTGAACCTTACATACTAGAAATATGGAAGTTGAAATATTTGACTAATTTACAAGCTGTCCTTCCATGATCATTTAGGAATTTAGCATAACTAAAGAGACTGGATTTAACAGTTTGCAAAATTTCTCAAATCTATTGGATTGACCAAGAAGTTTCCACAGCATCTTATGGAAAAGCCTGAATGAGTTTCTTGGCCAAATCAATATTTCCTAAACAATTTTTATTTTGGCATGTGATAATTCAAAGCAATTCATAGTCTTTAAAAAATTCCCTGGTGGGCTAATGGTAAAGAATCTGCCTGCCAATGCAGGAGACACAAGAAATGCAGGTTCAATCCCTGGTCCGAGAAGATCCCTTGGAGAAGGAAATGGCAACTCACTCCAATATTCTTGCCAGGAGAACCACTTGGAAAAAGAAGCCTGGTGGGCTACAGTCCATGGGGCTGCAAGGATTCGGACATGACTGAATGATTGAGCACTACACTACAAACAATTATTAGAGGTGGCTAGTGCCAAATATTGAGAAGAAAAACAGGAAACCCTTGTTCTAAATTGGCATCTTCTTTTGTTCAGTCAAATCAGCATCAAAGCTTGTGGGATTTACTACTCAAGAGGAAAATGTCTCTTCTGACTCCATTGATTTCATCATTTTAAATCTGGTGGAGCTTTGATTCTGTTGAGCCAGTTAAGCTGTGCTCTTGGTCTTCCAGTGCTTTACCTTAATACCAGGCAAATCCATCATGGCTAGCAAGTGTTTGCTGAACAGAACCAAATTTATTGAGCATTCCTAGGTGCATGCAACCATGCCAGGCATTGTGCACAGCAGAATAGGCTGGTAAGGCAGCATCTCCACCGCATGTTGAGAGTCTCTTGAAGGAGATATCACTATCAGTGAAATGACCGGGAAATGGTTAAGGAGAATGAACACGTGCCGACTACTTATGGTGCTGAGTTGCTTAGCGCTCTGCTCTGGACTGTCTCTCTATACTCACTTCCTTGGAGATGTTAGTCAAGGCTTATTATTTTAAGTAAAATTATCTTATATAAGGGAGATCATATTGTAGTGTTGTGATTTAAAAAAAAAAAACAGTCAAATTTCACTTATGGCTTTTAATGGCTTTAAATACCATTGATATGCTTCTGACTCTTGAATGTGTGTCTTCCACTTCAAGTTGTCCCACTTGCATCTCAAACTCATAGCCCAGACCCAACTTACTCCATGAGCAGGCACCATCCTCCTGGGAAATGACATCACTGTCCACCTGGCTGTTCAAGCCAGAAACCTGGAGTGTCTAATTTCTCTCTTTCCCTCACCCTCCTTATCCAGTTTCCTCCAAGCCTGGCTGGCCCCACCTCCTCTACCTCACAAATAATTCCATGGATTTTTCACATCTCTGCTGCTTCCTGCATTGTAGTAGGAGCCTCCTAACTGGTCTCCTGACCCAACCCATTCTCCTCTGTGGTTACTGCCAAAAACATAAATCAGAGTCTGTCACCTATTTGAAATCCTAGAGTCTATACATGGGTTAAAATTGCATAGAACCATACATGTGTACAAGTGAATAAACGCATATAAAAAATCTGTAAAGCTGAATAGGATCTGTAGTCTAGTTAGCGATGTTGTATTGATGTAAATCTCCTGGTTTTGATATTAGTCTCTTGTAAGATCCTACTCTTGGGGGAAGCTGGGTGAAGGGTACATAGGAATCTACACAACTTCCTATGAGTTTACAATTAGTTAAAAAATCTGATTTAAAAAATTTGCTCAATAATGAAGGAAACCATTGGCTTTGTACTTCAGCAAATCCAGCTCCTTACCATGGCCTGTGGAAATCATTGACTGCTATGGTTCCTGCCAACCCTTTTCCAACTCCTCCCAATGTCATTGTTCCATCAGTTACACTTTCTCAGGTACAAGGGATTCCTGGCAGTTCCTAAGACATAGTGAATACCTTTCTGCTGCAGGACATTTGCATATCCTGTTTCATGTGCCTACAAATGGTATCCCCGTGGCTGGTTCTTCTTCATCCCTTGGAAATGTCTTTCCTGGCACCTGACACCTATATTGGACCCCACTTGGCTCTTTTCCTTAATAGAACTCTTTGTGTTCTGTAAGGAGAGCTTGCCTAGTATTCATTGGAACATATAGCCTAGTGAGAAAACATCAATGATCACGTTTGTTTTACTTACTACTGTATCCTTGGTCCCCAGCATGGTGCGTGGCCAATCAGTTCAGTTCAGTCACTCAGCTGTGTTTGACTCTTTGCAACCCCATGGACTGCAGCATGCCAGGCCTCCCTGTCCATCACCAACTCCCAGAGTTGACTCAAACTCATGTCTGTTGATTCGGTGATGCCAACCAACCATCTCATCCTCTGTTGTCCCCTTCTCCTGCCTTCAATCTTTCCCAGCATCAGGGTCTTTTCCAATGAGTCAGTTCTTCACATCAGGTGGCCAAAGTATTGGAGTTTCAGCTTCAATATCAGTCCTTCCAATGAACGTTTTGGACTGATTTCCTTTAGGTTGGGCTGGTTGGATCTCCTTGCAGTCCAAGGGACTCTCAAGAGTCTTCTCTAACACCACAGTTGAAAAGCATCAATTCTGTATTCAATACATATTGACTGATAAAAAGAAAAAACAAACATGTTTAGGGTCCCAGAAAATGAAGATGTCAGTTTTGAAAGGAGATTGAGGAAAACATTTTATAGAGTGTTGAGGTCCTTTAATGGACCGGAACCCGGTGGTCCAGAGTCTACCGACAAGAAAGTAAAGGAGAGAGAAAGAGGCTGATATTCCTTGGTTTACGCAGAAAGCCAATAAAGCCCCTGCACGGGGCTTGCTCTGTTCACGGAGGCCTCAGGTGCCCTCTTGATGGGGTGAAGGCACAGAGCGCCTTCTCCAGAGGGTCTTAGAAGCCCAGGTAGGAAAGTGAACTCAGAAAGCCCTTGTGCTCCATGGGATCAGCCTGAAAAAGAGAGAGAGGGAGAGAGAGAGAGAGAGAAAGCAAGACACGGGGACCAAAGCTCTGATGGAGCAAATGTGTTTTAATCAACATGGTGTGGGCATATATACTATAGTTATTCTCAGCAAAGATAAAGATTAAAATTCCAGACTTACAAAACATAGGCGATCCATATTAAAGAGAGAGAGAGTTGTAAATAATCACTTTTACCATACGATTCCTAAAAAGGAAGAGGGTACTTATCATTGTATAGGAAACTAACGAAGGAAATGCCTGGATTCCTCAGCCCCTGGAGAGGCTTGCCTCTCCTCTTAATTCCTGAATATTCAGGAATTAATAAGGAACAGAGAATTCCTGACAGATCCAAAACAGCACACAGGAAGCCTCCTGTTAAATGCTTCCTGACAATAGAGCTTGCTAAAATTTGAATTAATACTGAGTACCTGGTGTAAATGTTGTATTCCATGGACTACTACTCAGCATGAAGAATGAAACAACCACAAAGAATGAAACAATGTCATTGACAGCAACATGGATCTACCTATAAATTATCATACTAAGTGAAGTAAGTCAGAAAGAGACAAATGTCATATGATATCACTTATGTGTGAAATCTAAAATATGACACGCATGAACTTATCTGCAAAACAGAAACAAACGCACAGACATAGAGACCAGACTTGTGGTTGCCAAGGGGGAGAGAGTAGGGGAGGGATGCACTGGGAGTTTGGGATTAACAAATGCGAGCTATTATATTATATATGTATACACACACAGACACACACACATAACTGATGACTACACCAGAAACTAATACAGCATTATAAATCAGCTATTCTTCAATAACATAAATTAAAATTTAAAATTTCTATCTTCAAAACATAAATGGATAAGTACAATTCCATTTTATGTTTTATCTGTTTTGAAAATTTGCAATCTATCTTAAAACCAATTGCCGGAACTACTGAAATGTCTAATATTTTAAGTCTCCCCCTATAACATCTGAATTTATTGAAACTCATTTTTTCTGGTATTTTTGTGTGGATAAAAGGAGGGAGATGATGCATATAAGTTACTTTATTTAAATATATGTTTCTCCTTATTGAAGTTCAATATGCACATTTCAGATAATTTAGAAAATACAGAAAGATAAAAATAAAAAGAAATATCAGTTATGCTAGTCTCCAGAGATCATCACTGTTCACACTTATATTTTCTTACTGCTCTATGAATATTTCTCTACCCAAATTAGAAACATACTATATATGAAATATCATACCTTGGCTTTAAAATTTTAACATTAATGTAAGCAGTTTTACATCAGTAGATACTTTTAGAAAAAAGCTTTTAAAATGATAATGCCATAGTTTGCAGAGTGAGGTGCACTTCAGTTTATTATTATCCAGTTGGAAATTTAGGTTGTGTTTTCTCCCCTTTCCCAGATTTACAATGGGATGAATATTTCTGTCCACAAATATTTGTCAAAGTTTCTAATATTGGCTTAGAATAACTTTTTAGAAAGAGGATTATTGAGAACGTTTTTAAAGTTCTTGATAATATTTGGCCCAATTGTTTTCCAAAGGAAAAAAGAAAACAAAGACACAAATCAAAATCTTCATTCCCCTAGCTATTCCTTTATTACAGAGCCACTATGGCATTTTACTTTATTCTAAACCCAAACTGATATGACCCAGCCCATGTGAGATCCCTTCCCAGAGATATATTATGTAGGTACCAGAAGGCCCCACACTGGTGTGACCCTGCATAAGAAATGATCTCAATGCATGGATAACCCAGCCAGTATTATCCTGTCTCCTTCATGTTTACTTTCTTATTATTCTAGGGAGAAGTGTTAGTATTCAGGTCTGGTTTCCTGAACCTTCAGTTGGCAAGAAAAGTGAAGGAAGTGGGTTAGTTTAAATTCCCAGGGTATTCCTTTGCATCAGTAAAAGTAACAATGTTTGAATAGATACCTGTATTTCAGCCGGGCCCCAGGGTGCCTGAAGAATTTAGGGCATGATTAAAAGAGTTGAAAGGAAGCAGTGTCAAAAGACCTAGAAAATCTAGTGTGTCGAGAATGAAAACAGGATTTCAAGCCTTTGAACTTCGCATGCCATTCACAGCTGTGCATCCTGGCAGATTTGGGCCACTAGGTAAACATTTTTGGAAGAGAAGTGTTTGACCTTTGAAAACCTTTTTGCACCTGAAGGAAGCTGAACGACTGCAGTGACAATAGGCTGACAAGTTTTCTGGAAATCAGTTATTTTTATTTTTAATGAGGTAGGACATTACTGCACGAGTGAAATGAGTATTTTTGGCTCTTCCATCTGTGTCTCAAGTACTAAGTTTCAAAATTGTGTTGGCCGAACACAGTGAGAGTTTTTTTCACAGTTTTGATTGTGGTGATTACCAACAAGTAAACAATGTCTGCGTGCGTGTGCATGTGTACACAGTGAGCACAGATGCTAGAATTATATATTCTGTAGACCAGGGAATCCAATATATCCAGGTAGGCTGGAATTTTCTGCTCAGAGCTCTTGAGAGCCTCAGTGGTGACGAAAGAGGAGTCACTCAGTAACCTCAGAACAACAAAGCTTGGCATAAATATCCCTGTCTTCAAAGCAGTAATTGTAGTGGAGTTCTATTCCTTTACCTCTGTATTTCCTGTTGTTCCAGAGCTTATGTGGCTAACAGAGATACAAATCACTGTGCATGTGGCATGCTTTCCTTTGAAAGAATGCTAGGGTGTAACTAATTACTAGGCAAATGGACAATTATTTTTTGAGAGTTTTTTTTTTCAGCTTGTTTGTTGATACAGTGATTAGGCTATTTATAGTAATCTTTTCAAGCAGTTTCTGCATCTTTCCTTGTGAAGTAGATAAAATTCGTAGAGATTTGACGATGGGGTGTAAGCGTGCTAGCTCTTTTGGTAAGAATGTGGTGCTTATGAGGGCATAATCCCCTGAAGATCAGAGCAACAGTTCCAGTGGTACCGACGGAGAATTCTCATCATCACCAGCTATCTCAGCTTGGGGTTATTCATCATCAGAGGAGCTGTATCCGTGGGAGAGGATGGTCCAGGGCAAACTTTTCACCATCTGTGGTTCACCTCCTGGAGATGAGTTGTCTCCATTACCATCCTAGAACCTGAGGGTTCTCTTCTTAGAGAAGAAAGAGAATTAACAGATTCTCATGGTGCACCTCTGGCTTTTCCCTGAAAATGCCAGANTCAAATCAGCATCAAAGCTTGTGGGATTTACTACTCAAGAGGAAAATGTCTCTTCTGACTCCATTGATTTCATCATTTTAAATCTGGTGGAGCTTTGATTCTGTTGAGCCAGTTAAGCTGTGCTCTTGGTCTTCCAGTGCTTTACCTTAATACCAGGCAAATCCATCATGGCTAGCAAGTGTTTGCTGAACAGAACCAAATTTATTGAGCATTCCTAGGTGCATGCAACCATGCCAGGCATTGTGCACAGCAGAATAGGCTGGTAAGGCAGCATCTCCACTGCATGTTGAGAGTCTCTTGAAGGAGATATCACTATCAGTGAAATGACCGGGAAATGGTTAAGGAGAATGAACACGTGCCGACTACTTATGGTGCTGAGTTGCTTAGCGCTCTGCTCTGGACTGTCTCTCTATACTCACTTCCTTGGAGATGTTAGTCAAGGCTTATTATTTTAAGTAAAATTATCTTATATAAGGGAGATCATATTGTAGTGTTGTGATTTAAAAAAAAAAAACAGTCAAATTTCACTTATGGCTTTTAATGGCTTTAAATACCATTGATATGCTTCTGACTCTTGAATGTGTGTCTTCCACTTCAAGTTGTCCCACTTGCATCTCAAACTCATAGCCCAGACCCAACTTACTCCATGAGCAGGCACCATCCTCCTGGGAAATGACATCACTGTCCACCTGGCTGTTCAAGCCAGAAACCTGGAGTGTCTAATTTCTCTCTTTCCCTCACCCTCCTTATCCAGTTTCCTCCAAGCCTGGCTGGCCCCACCTCCTCTACCTCACAAATAATTCCATGGATTTTTCACATCTCTGCTGCTTCCTGCATTGTAGTAGGAGCCTCCTAACTGGTCTCCTGACCCAACCCATTCTCCTCTGTGGTTACTGCCAAAAACATAAATCAGAGTCTGTCA
Source organism: Oreotragus oreotragus (assembly GCA_006410675.1). Classification (NCBI taxonomy): domain Eukaryota; kingdom Metazoa; phylum Chordata; class Mammalia; order Artiodactyla; family Bovidae; genus Oreotragus; species Oreotragus oreotragus. Next base: position 356,842 of record SJYX01017406.1, read on the forward strand.
CCTATTTGAAATCCTAGAGTCTATACATGGGTTAAAATTGCATAGAACCATACATGTGTACAAGTGAATAAACGCATATAAAAAATCTGTAAAGCTGAATAGGATCTGTAGTCTAGTTAGCGATGTTGTATTGATGTAAATCTCCTGGTTTTGATATTAGTCTCTTGTAAGATCCTACTCTTGGGGGAAGCTGGGTGAAGGGTACATAGGAATCTACACAACTTCCTATGAGTTTACNGCATATAAAAAATCTGTAAAGCTGAATAGGATCTGTAGTCTAGTTAGCGATGTTGTATTGATGTAAATCTCCTGGTTTTGATATTAGTCTCTTGTAAGATCCTACTCTTGGGGGAAGCTGGGTGAAGGGTACATAGGAATCTACACAACTTCCTATGAGTTTATAATTAGTTAAAAAATCTGATTTAAAAAATTTGCTCAGTAATGAAGGAAACCATTGGCTTTGTACTTCAGCAAATCCAGCTCCTTACCATGGCCTGTGGAAATCATTGACTGCTATGGTTCCTGCCAACCCTTTTCCAACTCCTCCCAATGTCATTGTTCCATCAGTTACACTTTCTCAGGTACAAGGGATTCCTGGCAGTTCCTAAGACATAGTGAATACCTTTCTGCTGCAGGACATTTGCATATCCTGTTTCATGTTCCTACAAATGGTATCCCCGTGGCTGGTTCTTCTTCATCCCTTGGAAATGTCTTTCCTGGCACCTGACACCTATATTGGACCCCACTTGGCTCTTTTCCTTAATAGAACTCTTTGTGTTCTGTAAGGAGAGCTTGCCTAGTATTCATTGGAACATATAGCCTAGTGAGAAAACATCAATGATCACGTTTGTTTTACTTACTACTGTATCCTTGGTCCCCAGCATGGTGCGTGGCCAATCAGTTCAGTTCAGTCACTCAGCTGTGTTTGACTCTTTGCAACCCCATGGACTGCAGCATGCCAGGCCTCCCTGTCCATCACCAACTCCCAGAGTTGACTCAAACTCATGTCTGTTGATTCGGTGATGCCAACCAACCATCTCATCCTCTGTTGTCCCCTTCTCCTGCCTTCAATCTTTCCCAGCATCAGGGTCTTTTCCAATGAGTCAGTTCTTCACATCAGGTGGCCAAAGTATTGGAGTTTCAGCTTCAGTATCAGTCCTTCCAATGAACGTTTTGGACTGATTTCCTTTAGGTTGGGCTGGTTGGATCTCCTTGCAGTCCAAGGGACTCTCAAGAGTCTTCTCTAACACCACAGTTGAAAAGCATCAATTCTGTATTCAATACATATTGACTGATAAAAAGAAAAAACAAACATGTTTAGGGTCCCAGAAAATGAAGATGTCAGTTTTGAAAGGAGATTGAGGAAAACATTTTATAGAGTGTTGAGGTCCTTTAATGGACCGGAACCCGGTGGTCCAGAGTCTACCGACAAGAAAGTAAAGGAGAGAGAAAGAGGCTGATATTCCTTGGTTTACGCAGAAAGCCAATAAAGCCCCTGCACGGGGCTTGCTCTGTTCACGGAGGCCTCAGGTGCCCTCTTGATGGGGTGAAGGCGCAGAGCGCCTTCTCCAGAGGGTCTTAGAAGCCCAGGTAGGAAAGTGAACTCAGAGAGCCTCTGTGCTCCATGGGATCAGCCTGAAAAAGAGAGAGAGGGAGAGAGAGAGAGAGAGAAAGCAAGACACGGGGACCAAAGCTCTGATGGAGCAAATGTGTTTTAATCAACATGGTGTGGGCATATATACTATAGTTATTCTCAGCAAAGATAAAGATTAAAATTCCAGACTTACAAAACATAGGCGATCCATATTAAAGAGAGAGAGAGTTGTAAATAATCACTTTTACCATACGATTCCTAAAAAGGAAGAGGGTACTTATCATTGTATAGGAAACTAACGAAGGAAATGCCTGGATTCCTCAGCCCCTGGAGAGGCTTGCCTCTCCTCTTAATTCCTGAATATTCAGGAATTAATAAGGAACAGAGAATTCCTGACAGATCCAAAACAGCACACAGGAAGCCTCCTGTTAAATGCTTCCTGACAATAGAGCTTGCTAAAATTTGAATTAATACTGAGTACCTGGTGTAAATGTTGTATTCCATGGACTACTACTCAGCATGAAGAATGAAACAACCACAAAGAATGAAACAATGTCATTGACAGCAACATGGATCTACCTATAAATTATCATACTAAGTGAAGTAAGTCAGAAAGAGACAAATGTCATATGATATCACTTATGTGTGAAATCTAAAATATGACACGCATGAACTTATCTGCAAAACAGAAACAAACGCACAGACATAGAGACCAGACTTGTGGTTGCCAAGGGGGAGAGAGTAGGGGAGGGATGCACTGGGAGTTTGGGATTAACAAATGCGAGCTATTATATTATATATGTATACACACACAGACACACACACATAACTGATGACTACACCAGAAACTAATACAGCATTATAAATCAGCTATTCTTCAATAACATAAATTAAAATTTAAAATTTCTATCTTCAAAACATAAATGGATAAGTACAATTCCATTTTATGTTTTATCTGTTTTGAAAATTTGCAATCTATCTTAAAACCAATTGCCGGAACTACTGAAATGTCTAATATTTTAAGTCTCCCCCTATAACATCTGAATTTATTGAAACTCATTTTTTCTGGTATTTTTGTGTGGATAAAAGGAGGGAGATGATGCATATAAGTTACTTTATTTAAATATATGTTTCTCCTTATTGAAGTTCAATATGCACATTTCAGATAATTTAGAAAATACAGAAAGATAAAAATAAAAAGAAATATCAGTTATGCTAGTCTCCAGAGATCATCACTGTTCACACTTATATTTTCTTACTGCTCTATGAATATTTCTCTACCCAAATTAGAAACATACTATATATGAAATATCATACCTTGGCTTTAAAATTTTAACATTAATGTAAGCAGTTTTACATCAGTAGATACTTTTAGAAAAAAGCTTTTAAAATGATAATGCCATAGTTTGCAGAGTGAGGTGCACTTCAGTTTATTATTATCCAGTTGGAAATTTAGGTTGTGTTTTCTCCCCTTTCCCAGATTTACAATGGGATGAATATTTCTGTCCACAAATATTTGTCAAAGTTTCTAATATTGGCTTAGAATAACTTTTTAGAAAGAGGATTATTGAGAACGTTTTTAAAGTTCTTGATAATATTTGGCCCAATTGTTTTCCAAAGGAAAAAAGAAAACAAAGACACAAATCAAAATCTTCATTCCCCTAGCTATTCCTTTATTACAGAGCCACTATGGCATTTTACTTTATTCTAAACCCAAACTGATATGACCCAGCCCATGTGAGATCCCTTCCCAGAGATATATTATGTAGGTACCAGAAGGCCCCACACTGGTGTGACCCTGCATAAGAAATGATCTCAATGCATGGATAACCCAGCCAGTATTATCCTGTCTCCTTCATGTTTACTTTCTTATTATTCTAGGGAGAAGTGTTAGTATTCAGGTCTGGTTTCCTGAACCTTCAGTTGGCAAGAAAAGTGAAGGAAGTGGGTTAGTTTAAATTCCCAGGGTATTCCTTTGCATCAGTAAAAGTAACAATGTTTGAATAGATACCTGTATTTCAGCCGGGCCCCAGGGTGCCTGAAGAATTTAGGGCATGATTAAAAGAGTTGAAAGGAAGCAGTGTCAAAAGACCTAGAAAATCTAGTGTGTCGAGAATGAAAACAGGATTTCAAGCCTTTGAACTTCGCATGCCATTCACAGCTGTGCATCCTGGCAGATTTGGGCCACTAGGTAAACATTTTTGGAAGAGAAGTGTTTGACCTTTGAAAACCTTTTTGCACCTGAAGGAAGCTGAACGACTGCAGTGACAATAGGCTGACAAGTTTTCTGGAAATCAGTTATTTTTATTTTTAATGAGGTAGGACATTACTGCACGAGTGAAATGAGTATTTTTGGCTCTTCCATCTGTGTCTCAAGTACTAAGTTTCAAAATTGTGTTGGCCGAACACAGTGAGAGTTTTTTTCACAGTTTTGATTGTGGTGATTACCAACAAGTAAACAATGTCTGCGTGCGTGTGCATGTGTACACAGTGAGCACAGATGCTAGAATTATATATTCTGTAGACCAGGGAATCCAATATATCCAGGTAGGCTGGAATTTTCTGCTCAGAGCTCTTGAGAGCCTCAGTGGTGACGAAAGAGGAGTCACTCAGTAACCTCAGAACAACAAAGCTTGGCATAAATATCCCTGTCTTCAAAGCAGTAATTGTAGTGGAGTTCTATTCCTTTACCTCTGTATTTCCTGTTGTTCCAGAGCTTATGTGGCTAACAGAGATACAAATCACTGTGCATGTGGCATGCTTTCCTTTGAAAGAATGCTAGGGTGTAACTAATTACTAGGCAAATGGACAATTATTTTTTGAGAGTTTTTTTTTTCAGCTTGTTTGTTGATACAGTGATTAGGCTATTTATAGTAATCTTTTCAAGCAGTTTCTGCATCTTTCCTTGTGAAGTAGATAAAATTCGTAGAGATTTGACGATGGGGTGTAAGCGTGCTAGCTCTTTTGGTAAGAATGTGGTGCTTATGAGGGCATAATCCCCTGAAGATCAGAACAACAGTTCCAGTGGTACCGACGGAGAATTCTCATCATCACCAGCTATCTCAGCTTGGGGTTATTCATCATCAGAGGAGCTGTATCCGTGGGAGAGGATGGTCCAGGGCAAACTTTTCACCATCTGTGGTTCACCTCCTGGAGATGAGTTGTCTCCATTACCATCCTAGAACCTGAGGGTTCTCTTCTTAGAGAAGAAAGAGAATTAACAGATTCTCATGGTGCACCTCTGGCTTTTCCCTGAAAATGCCAGATATCAACTGGCAAAGCTAACACTTCAGGGACACATGTCATTCCCTGTGGTCACAGGAGGGAGGAAGTGACCTGAGTGGTACAGGAAGTGATGCGGGAAGCCCTGGTAGTGCTTGTTTTAAACACACTTCCTGTCTGACAGTCAGGGGCTTGCTCTGGGCACAGCTATCACCGTACAACAGGCACTTGGTCAGTATTCACTGCTGAGATCAAGGAAGATTGAAGCTGCCCTTGCAACACCTCATCAGACCATCCATCACCTTCCCTCCCACCCAGAGGATAATCTAGCTGGCCTAACCAACTTATGACAGTACAGGAGGCTAACAAAGGGATTTTCTGATCATGTCTTTAACTCTTTAAAAAATGTGCTTTCTAATTTAAGAGCAGAACTTGGCTTTTTCCTCTCAAGCCCTTTCCCATCATATGTATTATTATTGCTCAGAACTCTATTGTCCTAGACCTTCACACATCCAAAACTGAGGGCTGTTGAAGACATTTTTATTTATATTTTTGGCCATGTCGTGAGACATGTGGGATCTTAGTTCCCTGACCAGGGATTAAACCCAGATCCCCTGCATTGGGAATTTGGAGTCTTAACCACTGGACTGGGAAGATATTTTTACAGTTAAAGATAATACCGTAAACTATGTTTATAACATTAGCAATCTTCCCTTTCAGGGGCTAAAGTGAAAGTAAAATCACTCAGTAGTGTCCGACTCTTTGTGACCCCATGGTCTGTAGCCTACAGGGCTCCTCCATCCATGGGATTTTCTGGGCAAAGGTATTGGAATGGGTTGCCATTTCTTCCTCCAATTTCAGGGGATACTAATACCGTAAATGTAAAATATTTCATTTCTTTTAAGGAATATAAAAGAAATATAGCTTCCACTGTATAAGAGAAATAGACATGATAAACCAATTCAAAGGAAGGTTGTTCTTTCCCTTATGGGAAACTCAAGATCTCTTTGTTTGGGGGGCCAATGAGTACAGCAGAAAGTAGTTAATTTACTTCACTTATTATTTTTACTTAAATATTTTAAAGTTCTTATAACATGACACTTCTCCCTTAAATATGGGTTGCTGCTGCTAAGTTGCGTCAGTTGTGTCCAGCTCTGTGTGACCCCATAGACAGCAGCCCACCAGGCTCCACCGTGCCTGAGCTTCACCAGGCAAGAACACTGGAGTGAGTTGCCATTTCCTTCTCCAATGCATGAAAGTGAAAAGTGAAAGTGAATTGCATACAGATTTCTCAAGAGGCAGGTCAGGTGGTCTTGTAGTCCCATCTCTTTCAGAATTTTCCACAGTTTGTTGTGATCCACACACTCAAAGGCTTTGACATAGTCAATAAAGCAGAAGTAGATGTTTTTCTGGAACTCTATTGCTTTTTGGATGATCCCAGTGGATGTTGGGAATTTGATCTCTGGTTCCTTTGGCTTTTCTAAATCCAGCTTGAACATCTGGAAGTTCATAGTTCACATACTGTTGAAGCCTGGCTTGGAGAATTTTGAGCGTTACTTTGCTAACGTGTGAGATGAGTGCAATTGTGCAGTAGCTGTCTCTTATACACATCTTGCCTGAGCTTCACCAGGCAAGAACACTGGAGTGAGTTGCCATTTCCTTCTCCAATGCATGAAAGTGAAAAGTGAAAGTGAAGTCGCTCAGTCGTGTCCGACTCTTAGCAACCCCATGGACTGCAGCCTACCGGGCTCCCCCATCCATGGGATTTTANCACTGGAGTGAGTTGCCATTTCCTTCTCCAATGCATGAAAGTGAAAAGTGAAAGTGAAGTCGCTCAGTCGTGTCCGACTCTTAGCAACCCCATGGACTGCAGCCTACCGGGCTCCCCCATCCATGGGATTTTACAGGCAAGAGTACTGGAGTGGAGTGCCATTGCCTTCTCTGAAATATGGGTTACGCATCTCTAAAAAGTCAGGACTTCTTCCTATCTTACCTAATAAGATCTAACAACAGTAATTCCTCAGTTGTATTTAAGGGGCTTCCCAGGTGGCTCAGTGGTAAAGAATCTGCCTGCCAAAGCAGGAGATGTGGGTTTGATCCCTGGGTCGGGAAGATCCCCTGGAGGAGGAACTGGCAACCCACTCCAGTATCCTTGCCTGGAAAATCCCATGGACAGAGGAGCTTGGCAGGCTACAGTCCATAGGGTCGCAAAAAGTCAGACATGACTGAACACGCACACACAGTTGTAGCTAATGCTCATCTTCCTCCCCTGCCCAAATGTGCCCACTTGTCCCTAAATGTCACTTCAGCCAGTTCAGTTGCTCAGTCATGTCCAACTCTGCAACCACATGGACTGCAGCATGCCAGGCTTCCCTGTCCATCATCAACTCCACTTACTGTTGGTTTATTTGAATCAATCAAGTCTGCACATTGCATTTGTTTATGTCTTAAATCTCTTTTAATCTAGAACCATCCCCTCCCTCTTTCTTCACTCCATTGACTTAATGAAGAAACATCCAGCTATTTCATAACAATAGTTTCATTTTATTAATTGCTAAACAAGAAGGCAACCACAAAGGGCAAATTAGTTTTGCCAACTTAATGAAACCAGATGTCTTCATTCCATGACTGACATTTTTGGTCTGGGGTTTACTGATATCCAGCCTCAAGAGCAAAGGAAACAAAAACAAACCCTGACTTTGACTTGAATTTGACTAGCAGTTCTATGGCAGAATCCCTGTGATTCGGTTCATGAGTCTCTGAATCCTTGACTGCTTGTCACTGATTGGTACCCAGTTACTATGAATGCCCACTGTAGTTTTCATCTTCTCCTCATGATATTCAGGTCACTTTTCAGACAGCCAACATCCTTTACCTGTGCGTTGCTTTTCAGAAGGTATGCAAGCCCCTACCAGCGCTATGAAGTATCTCCATGGAGCTTGTATGACTTAGAAAGATATTTATGGATTTTCCCTTTTACTTGGTTGCATCTTACATTCTTCAGTACCCTTTTCTCATGAGGAAAAGAAAGCCCCCATGACAGAATGGTAGTTGGTACTAGTAGCCCCTCCAGTAACTGGTAATCTTAAATCTTAGAGTGCACATGTATTAGTGATGTGGGAAAAGGGTCCTTTATTCCAGTAGTCTCCAACCTTTATGGCACCAGGGACTGGTTTCATGAAGGACAATTTTTTCCATGGATAGGAGGATGGGAAGGCCTTCCTGTGTAGCTCAGTAGAGCATCTGCCTACAGTGCAGTAATTCAGTTCAGTTGCTCACTCGTGTCCAACTCTTTGTGACCCCATGGACTGCAGCATGCCAGGCTTCCCTGTCCATCACCAGCTCCCAGAGTATACCCAGACTCATGTTCACTGAGTCGGTGATGCCATTCAACCATCTCATCCTCTGTTGTCCCTTTCTCCTCCTGCCTTCAATCTCTCCCAGCATCAGGGTCTTTTCCAGTGAGTCAGTTCTTCACATCAGGTGGCCAGAGTATTGGAGTTTCAGTTTCAGCATCAGTCCTTCCAATGAATATTCAGGACTGATTTCCTTTAGGATGGACTGGTTGGATCTCCTTGCAGTCCAAGGGACTCTCAACAAAGAGTCTTCTCCAACACCACAGTTCAAAGCATTAATTCTTCTGTGCTCAGCTTTCTTTATAGTCCAACTCTCACATCCATACCTGATTACTGAAAAAAACCATAACTTTGACTAGATGGACCTTTGTTGGCAAAGTAATGTCTCTGCTTCTTAATATGCTATCTAGGTTGGTCATAGTTTTTCTTCCAAGGTGCAAGTATCTTTTAATGTCATGGCTGCAGTCACCATCTGCAGTGATTTTGGAGCCCCCCTGCCCCTCGACCCAGTAAAGTCTCTCACTGTTTCCATTGTTTTCCCATCTATTTGCCATGAAGTGCTGGGACCGGATACCATGATCTTAGTTTTCTGAATGTTGAGTTTTAAGCCAGCTTTTTCACTCTCTTCTTTCACTTTCATCAAGAGGCTCTTTAGTTCTTCACTTTCTGCCATAAGGGTGGTGTCATCTGCATATCTGAGGTTATTGATATTTCTCCTGGCAATCTTGATTCCAACTCTGCATTTTGCCTGCTGTACTCTGCATATAAGTTAAATAAGCAGGGTGACAATATACAGCCTTGGTGCACTCCTTTCCCGGTTTGGAAACAATCTGTTGTTCCATGTCCAGTTCTAACTGTTGTTTCCTGACGTGCATACAGATTTCTCAAGAGGCAGGTCAGGTGGTCTTGTAGTCCCATCTCTTTCAGAATTTTCCACAGTTTGTTGTGATCCACACACTCAAAGGCTTTGACATAGTCAATAAAGCAGAAGTAGATGTTTTTCTGGAACTCTATTGCTTTTTGGATGATCCCAGTGGATGTTGGGAATTTGATCTCTGGTTCCTTTGGCTTTTCTAAATC
>SJYX01017406.1:382165-435054 GCA_006410675.1 Oreotragus oreotragus
GGGAGGCCCATTCTTTGGCTACCTAGGTTTATATCTATCACCATGCGAGAGTTCTTGCATGTTTCCAAATTTTATAATAATGGTGTCATTCTATATGTATTTTCTAAAACTTGCTTTTTTCACTCAAATTTATGTTTATGAAATTCCTTCAAATTGAAGTGGGTAGTTCAGGCTCATTCATTTCCCTTGATTCTAATGCAAGAATGTGATATAAATAGTTATCTATTCTTCTTTTGGTGCATTTCGATGGTTCCCTCTCCCCCACACTCCCTTTTTAAGTGTTTCAATCCATGCAGTTAAAAAACATTCTTGAATTTGCCTTCTTTTGTGTGTATGTGAGAGAATTTCTCTAGAGTCTGTACTCGGGAGAGGAAAGGCTGCGTGCAGGGTATGGAGCTCTTCAGCCTTACTGGATGGCGTCAGTTTGCTTCTCCCAAGTCCTCTCATTGTTTCTTACAGTTGCATAGTGTTCCGTGAAAATAGTGTGCACTAATTTATCCATCATTCCTTTTGCTAGATATCCATTTGTGACACCCAGTAGTACCCATTTACTGATAGTATTTGGGGAGTTAAAACCCATATTAAATATAAAATCTTTCATAAAGAGATGACTACACTAGCAGAACACTCAAGAACTCGGATGGCCCTCTAGGGTATTTTAGTTTATTTGATTCACTCCATGTAGAGAGGCGGGTCAATTATTATTAATAATTTCATTTTTACTTATTGAATTTATTTTTGCCTGTTCCGAGTCTTTGTTGCAGAGTGCAGGCTTGCTCTACTTGTGATGAGCAGAGGCTACTCTAGTTGTTCGTGGGCCTCTCGCTGAGGTGACTTCTCTTGTTGCGGAGCATGGGGCTGTAGGATGCTCAGGCTTTTGTAGTTACTGCTCCCAAGCTCCAGAGAATAGGCTCAATAGATGTGGCTCAGGGGCTTAGTTGCTCTGCTATATATGGGATCCTCCTGGACCAGGGATCGAGCCTGTGTCTCCTGTACTGGCAGGCGGTTTCTTTACCACTGAGTCACCAGGGAAGCCCAAGGCAGGTCCATTATTATTATTGCTACTTTTTATCTTTAATGAATGATGAACCAAACCTGAAGGATTAGAAATTCCAGGTCCTCGCTGTGTGGGCAGCAGAGCTCAGTGGAGTGGCTCACATCCCTGGCTCACATCTTGTGCCCTTCTCCTCCTCTGCCTTCTTACACAGTGCAGAGAAAGAATGTTGCTTACCATGCCAGTTCTACAAGGATCAAGCCTTTAGCCACTTCATGCGTTGCACCCTGAGGGGAATTCAAGATGGAGAAAAACAGGAAGCATTCTGTGCTTTGGATATACTGGCCCCTAGATAGTTAAGATGCATGTCTATGGAAAAATTGCAATGACCCCAGATTCTTTCATCTTCCAGTACATAGAAAAGCACTAAAATCAGTAACTTGAGATGTCTGTTTTTTGTGACTAGCAGTAATCTTATTAGGCTTGACTATATGTTTTTCCCAGGAAAAAGGTTCATGTATATCTGGCTCCTGCCTCACCTCTTTTTAGTAGCTCCTCAAAGCTACTTGAGAGGCTGTCTTCTAGGCTATCGTCCCCAAAAGTTATACTTTTTATCCACAAGATCATGGATAAAATCTAACTTACAACTTTTACATTGTGCAATTTTAGTTCAGTCAACAACAGCTACTGAGGGGTTCAGTCAAGAACAATAACTGGTCAGAGCCTTAGAAATGACGTCAGAGCAGAAGACCACCACAGAGATGATGGAGGAAATGCACCTTCTTTGCTGCACCTGTGAAAACGTTGGGAATCTGCTCACAGGCTCTGTGACTGGACTGCATTGTCCGGGAAAGGGGAAACAGATGGCAATTTAATAGGAAGCCTGATAGCATTGTTTGGGGTTGGGCAGGGGTGATCCTCTGGGGAGCCAGGAGAGAAATGTCAACTCAGAGCCACGCCAGCCTGGAGAAGAGGCTTGCCGCGGCCACTTTCTCCCTCCCCTTCTCTGCCTGGAGGAACCCAGTGTGGGGCGGGTTCCATTGTCTGCCTGCCACTGGTTCTAACTCCCTGGCGAAGCCAGAAGTTCTGACCACAGGGTACAGGCTGTGTGTGTGTGTTTTAGGAGACGGTCTGGGATGGTGAATGCTGAGTATATAAAGAGTATCGGAGCAGGAATGCTAAGGATGGAGAAACACGTGAACCAAGGTGTCCAGGGCATGGGACCCAAACAGTGTGTATAATGCCCAACTCTCATACCTTCCTGTTTCCTTTTTATGTGCTGACATGAGTCTTGAACTTGAATGTCTCTCACCTGACTATATGTATGCAGCTGCTGTGCATGTCTTTCCTTGGGAGTGGTGCGGAAGCATGTTTCAAAAACCAGAGATGACCCAGAGGGATGGTACGAGGAGGGAGATGGGAGCGGGGTTCAGGATGGGGAACATGTGTACATCCGTGGCAGATTCATGTATGGCAAAACCAATACAATATTGTAAAGTAATTAGCCTCCTATTAAAATACATAAATTTAAATTAAAAAACAAAACAAAAACCAGAAACCCAGTCTCTGCCACTAGCCAGCTACGTGATGCTGAGAAAGCCCCTTTGCTTCCCCACAGCTCTTATATTTTAGAAGATGCCAAGATTCCTTCTTCCCTGCAGATTCCTTCTATCTTGTGCCTGCTCTGCAGATACAGAGTTGTAGGCTGCTGTCAAGGGTTTAAAAGTGCGCACACCACAATCCCATCCCAGCACCTTTTCTCCAGCTCCCACATCAAGTTCTGAATTGCTAGCTCCTGGCTAGCAAATGAGTATCAGGCAAAGAGTCAGAGTTAAGGTTGTTTTGGGAGCAAGGAAAAGAGGCTAGAATGACTCAAAGTCTGCTCAGTGCTTCCTTTGAATTCCCTCCATTGAGGAGGCAGACTGAGCCACAAATGTTATTCTGTGATACTGAGTGTTGTGGTCTTTCCGGCCAACACTATCTCCTGAAACCCTCACAGCCCAGGACACAAACACCCACGCTGGTTTTGTACAGTGAGACCATTCTTCAGCTCTCTGGGTGCCACTCACATGCCCCACGTCCCTTATTCTGTAGTCCAGGGTCCTGTCTGCTTGTTGGCTTTCGTGTTCTCGTGTGGAGTCTCCCCTGCATCATCATGTGAATTCCCACAGTTGCCCAGAAATCATTGGTTCCCCACCCCCTTTCTCTGATCTGTGGCTCCCCTCTAGGTTCCGTGTTAAATGGCCACCAGATATCTCGACTTGGGTGACCCACAAACATCTACACTCATTGTCCAGAACACACCCCTCAACTTAACTCCCAGCTGCTGCCTTTCTCCAACCATCCCTACTTGATGGCTCACAGCCTCAACTGTAAATACCACACTGGGAGGTCCCTTGGTCCCATCACTGCAGCCCATATCCAATAAGCCTGTCCATTCACTTTGACTTTCCATATCTCACTCCTATCCAGGTTTTCCTTAAAACATGATTTCCTTTTCAAGACAGTTCTCAGCTTGAAACTTTCTGTGGTTCTGGTCCCAGTAGAAGAAATTCCAAAGCCTTTATGATGGCTTTTGCAGCCTGGCTGCCTTTCTAGCTTCATACCCCCATCTGTGTTCTCACCCGTAGCCACCTTGAGTTCAATCCACGGATCAGAGGCCCCTCGCTCTTCTGCAGGTGTATATAGCTTGTCCCCGCAGCTTCCTCTTCCTGGAATTCCTCCTTCTTCCCCACACCCAGTCTCCTCACCTGCCTGGCTCCTTTCCTTCCCACCTTCTGGGACTTCAAATAGCATTTCCTCTTTTTTTTTTTTAAAGGATTTTCTTTTTAACTTTTTGTTTTGAGATCATTTTCATCCTATAGAAAAGCTGCAAAAGTAGTACAGAGAATTCCATCTACCCTTCTCCTAAGTCCTCCTAAGATTAACAACTTTCATGAGTATGTATAGTTACCAAAACCAGGAAAAAACATTGGTATTGATATTCCTAACTAAACTTTAAGCCCTTATTCCAATTCACTCATTTCCCCCCTTATCTCCCTCTTCTATTCCAGGATCCAATCCAGAATCCACATCCCATTCGTTGGTTGTGTCTCCTTCGTCTCCTCCAATCTGTAACACTTTCAATTTTATTCTTCATAACCTTCAGACTTTTGAAGAGCACTCATCATTTATTATGTAGAATGCCTCTCAGTGTCAGCTTGTCTGATGTTTTCTCAGGGTTTAACCAAGGTTATCAACTTCTGGCAAGACTTCCATAGAAGTTGTATGTCTTATTACTGGTATTGTTCACCTCAGTCACTTGATTTCCCTGACGTCTGTCACCATGATGTCTCCACTGTGGAGTTACTGTTTTGATCTTTTTCCTAAAAGGTCAAACACAAAAAGGGATGGCACTGAAGGATTTCAAGCAAGAGACACAATGTGTTTAGTGGCGTGTGTTTCAAAAATGCCCTCTTTGTTGCAGCATGAAGAACAGGTTAGAAAAGGCTAGAATGTACCTGTGGGGGTTGCTTCAGGGTATAATACAGTCCCATATGTGATGATAAAAGTGGGGAGAAGTGGGCAGATTTTAGAGATATTCAGAGGGTAATATCATAAGGCAGGTTAATGAGATCAGGCAGAGGTTCTGATAGAATTGGCTTGCAACTGGGCTTGGGCAAAACCTCTTGAAAAGCACCCAGATGATTGTAATGTTCAGCCATGCTGAGGTCCATGGCCAGCCCACTTCTTGCTCCAGATGGGCTTCAGGTTAGTGCTACTCAAAGTGATCAAAGTCAAGATGCTCAGTATCTCTCTGGAAACATGGGGAGAAAGATGGAGGTGGGGGTCTCCTGCCAGCTTTTCTTCTTCCTTGGGCTTCCTTGACCCTCTTGTCTAGGTTGGTGTCTCCTCCTAGGAGTTTCCATGCGTCCTGCAGTGACCTTGGTCCCTGATGACATAATTGAAGTTGCTTCTCCAAAGCAAGACTTGGTGATTATCTGTTATCTGCTGTGGGCAAGTGGCTGACTGTCAACATGTGGGATAAAGAGACAAACTTTATAAAGAGAGAAAGAAGCTCAATGTTTTCTTGGGGTGCGGGTGGGATCTCAGGGTTTGAATGTCTCCTGGTGTATTTATGAGATTTGCCGTACGGACAAATTCCAGAAGCCGTCCATGGGTTCCAACAAACCCTCCTAACTAGCTGATTTCTTAGAGTTCCTGGCAGTGCCTGTCACCAGCTTCTCTGCTTTGCTGTGAAGAGTTGACCAGTTGGCTGCCGTCCAGAAGCTGGTGATTGACAGATACCTGGGCATCTTTCCCAAGTTTCAGGGAAAAAAAGGTAATGAATAGAGTGTCAGCTGTCCAGGTACTGGGAGGCAAAGCTGATGACTTCCCCTAATATTTCCACCTGTGCTTTCAACAGAGGCGGTGTGCACATATGAAGAATACTGTGGGTACCCTTAAGCTGAATCTGGCCACTGTGATGGGTGGAGGGGCTCTGAGGAATGGAGGTTATTACTGGACGTGAGGGATGGGAAGGCATCAATATTTTAGGTTGTTCTTGGAGAAATAATAACCGCAGAGGCAGCTAGTCAGAAAGGAGGTTGGTGGCCCCCTCCCCCATCCGCCTGTTTCTTGGCACTTAGGCAGCCATTAAATTACAGAAATCTTTTCAGTCTTGACAGAAATGACAACCTCACGAGGAAAAAATAATGTTTTAACGCTAGATTGAAGATTAAAACAACATCAAGGAGGAAAACCTTTTCTATATAAGGGCTTAAACACTTGCCTTCTGCAAAATGTTGTGAGTTATTATCTTTGTCTCAGGGGTATAATTTTTCTTCTCGAATCTTTAGAGTTATTTCTAGAATGGCAAACACTGTTCCAAACACCATATCTAAAGTCTTGAATGCCTACATCAGCTCTGTGAGTGAAGGATAGCAGAAAGGAAAGGGTAATTGTGCTGAGGAATGAGAAAATTACTGTCTTCACATGCCAGTGTGGAACCTAAATTCTTCAGATCTATAATGCCTTTTAAAAGTCTAATGATTTTGGAAAGTTGGAGCAAAATGAATTCAATTACTGAATCACAGATGGTAATTAAAAATCAATGTATCTGTAATAAACTATAGATTTTCCAATGCAAAATGTATAGGATTTACAAAACTCAAATGATTAGAAGTGTAAGTTAGATTTAGGAAGGAAATCTGAGGGGCTTCCCTGATGGCTCAGTGGTGGAGAGCCCTGCCAATGCAGGGGACATGGGTTAGTCCCTGGTCTGGGAGAATTCCATGTGTCACAGAACAGCTAAACCCATGCGCCAAACGTGCCATGGCTACTGAGAACCATACACCCTAGAACCTATGCTCTGAAACAAGAGAAGCCACAGCAGTGAGAAGCCCACACACCGCAACTACAGAGTAGTTCCTCCTCACCACGACTAGAGGAAGGAAGACCCAGCACAGCCAAAAATAAATAAATACACAAAAATTTAAAAAGGAAAAAAATCTGAATAGAAATGATTCCCTTCTGCAGATAACAGTGCTGTACTTAGTTGCTCAGTCGTGTCCAACTTTTTGTGACCCCATGGACTGTAGTCTGCCACCGCCAGGCTCCTCTGTCCCTGGGGATTTTCCAGGCAAGAATACTGGAGTGGGTTGCTATGCTCTCCCCCAGGGTACCTTCCCCACCCAGAGACTGAACCCAGGTCTCCTGTATTGCAGGCAGATTCTTTACCATCTGAGCCACCAGGGAAGCCCACAGATAAAAATCAGTTCAGTTCAGTTGCTGTCATGTCCGACTCTTTGCGACCCCACGGACTATACAGTCTATGGAATTCTCCAGGCCAGAATACTGGAGTGGGTACCCTTTTCCTTCTCCAGGGGATCTTCCCAACCTAGGGATCAAACCCAGGTCTCCCACATTGCAGAAGATTCTTTACCAACTGAGCCACAAGGGAAGCCCAAGAATACTGAGTGGGTAGCCTATCCCTTCTCCAGCGGATCTTTCCAACCCAGGAATTGAACTGGGGTCTCCTGAATTGCACTAAAAGCATTCATAAATTGCTTATTTTAAAAATTACAGTTAGAAAAATGTGCTTGTCTACATTTTTAGTAGCACAGCTATCAGAATTCCTAATGATTTTTAAATGGATATTTAGAACACATTATGGTAGATGTTATGTTTAGAGCTTGGGCGCTATTGACTATTAGCCATGACTTCCTTCAAGGGATCTTCCCAACCCAGAAATCGAACCCAGGTCTCCTACTTTGCAGATTCTTTACCATCTGAGCCATCAGAGAAGTTTATATATTTAGAGCCTGGATGTTCTTATTGAGGATTATTCAGTTTGAGATCCAACAGCACACAGAGTCTCTGAGAAATAAATGTCCTTAATGAGAACTTGCTTGGGCAGCATTTCCTTATATTCAGGGAGAAAGTCCAGTCTGGGACATCTGGGTCCCAGAGAGGTACCTTCTCCCTGGCTCACAGGGGGGCCACTCACTCAGTTCCTGGATTCAAATGTTTCCTCAGCCACTTTGAGCTCTGAGACAGACCTTGAGCAAGTTACGTGACTTTTCTGTGCCTTAGCTTCCTTCTCAGTAATTTGGGGACAACAGTCTCTTCCTAGGTTTGCTGGAGGATTAAACCAATTTACGTAAAGTTCTAGAACAGTTTATGACCGGTATGTAGTAAATCCTCAACAGAGTGAACAAGGATTATTATCGACCTTAGAAAGCTCTCACTCTTTCTAAAGAATGGGCTTGAGTAAATATCTTTTGAATACACTTGGCAGCAGAGAGAATCATTTTCAGTGAACAGTTAAAATTATTTGGATAGAGTAATTTCTCTTCAAAGCCCAGGCATCCATTGTTCAAGAAGAAAATAAAAAGACAAACGGGGAAAATTCCTGGCCAAGGGACAAGTTGGGAGGATTGTTTTAAAGCAGTCATTGTGTTCAGGTGGACTGGCGGGCTACTGTAAACAGGGAGGGAGGGAAGGAGGAAACCAGAACCCATTGTGGGCCCAGAAAATGGATGTCTTTTCAACTAAACAGATTGCTATCAGCCTCTCACAGCCGATTCTTATTCCTTTTTGCCTGGTCATTTCCTTTACGGAGTGTCTGTAAGCACCACCCATTCGAGTGTTTCTCAGGATTATAGGTTTTTAGGTCAAACAGAAACCCAGGGAGTGCCTGACACAGCCCTGCACGCGCAGTTACATTATACACCGGCTGGATGACATGGACCCCGCTGCTGGTGTGTGTCTCATGGAGGCTGTCGTCCCCGAATCTGTGGAGATTCTCTCCCAGTGTGGCCAGCAGCAACCAGGCAAACAGGATAAGAGTGTGGCTCTGAAGTCCTGAAGCTTTCCTGTTGGGCTGAAGGTTGAATGCAGGAACCTCCCACCCCTCCAATTCATTTCAGAAGCCGGACCTGCGGGCCCCATTCGCCAGCATCCTTTGTCATCCTCAGCATCCAGGATGGATGAGACACCGGAGTCCCTGGCCATGACTGTCCACCTCCTGGCCAACGCGGGGCAGGGCTTGCTTTTGCAGCAAACCCTGGATCGGCTCCTAGATTGCATTTGCCCAGATATCCGTCTCTTTCTTGTGTCTGAGCGGGCCAGTCCAGTGAAATACTACGACAAGTGCCACTCCAAGCGGTCCCGCTTCCCGGGAATGTCTGTTCTGCTTTTCTTGCAGGAGAACCTAGGCGAGGAGAGGCTCTTCCGCGTGCTTGACTGCCTACAGCATTGGCCGTGGCAGTGCTACCCCACGCAGAACGCCCAGGGAAGACCCTGCCCCTACATTCTTGCCAATCAGGAATTCTACAGTCTGGACAGCCAAATGCCCATCTGGGGTGTGAGGCAGGTGCACTGTGGCACGGAGATCCTGAGAGTGACACTCTACTGCAGTTTTGATAACTACGAAGACGCCATCCGGCTCTACGCAATGATCCTGCAGAGAGAAGCCACCTTGCAAAAGAGCAACTTCTGTTTCTTCGTGCTCTACTCCACTGAGACCTTTGCCCTGCAGCTCTGCCTGAAGCAGCTGCCCCTGGGAACATCAGTGGACCCCAAAGAGGCTTCGGTGTTGCAGTTCAAGGTCCAGGAGATCGGCCAGTTAGCGCCTCTTCTACCCCATCCCTGTGTCCCCATCAGCCGCACCCGGTGGCAAACACAGGACTATGACGGCAACAAGATTCTGCTTCAGGTATGTCTGTTTGGCCTCTGTGATCTCTAGATGCCAATGTAGCCAAAAGATGAAGTCAGGTTGTGGTTCTCAACCTCCTTTGCATACCAGGATCTCTGGGGAGCTTGCAAATCTTCTCATGTCATGACCTCACTCCAGATCAGTTAGACTGGAATCTTTGGGGGCACCCAGGCTTGGGTATTTTTTGAAAGCTCCTTGCATAATGCTAATATATAACTTAGAGCACCGTTGAGAGTCACTGATTTAATCTAGTCCTCTCATCTGACAGAAGAGGAAGTTCAGCAGCTGTGAGCTGGCAGCTTACACAAGCAGTTTGCAGCAGACTCAGACAACGTCCCATTTTTCAGATTTTCCTTTAACCGTGCTCCTTAACCAGACACCAATATTTTGCCCACTCTTTCAGTTCAGACATTTCGCTACTTCTTTCCATGTGAACCTAAGAAAGCTGAAGTTATCATTAAAGTTGGGAGGGTTAAGTATGCTGGGCTTCCCTAGTGGCTCAGTTGTAAAGAATCTGCCTGCCAGTGTAGGAGACGTGGGTTCAAGCCCTGGGTTGGGAAGATCTCCTAGAGAAGGAAATGGCAACCCACTCGAGTATTCTTGCCTGGAGAATCCCATGGACAGAGGAGCATGGTGCGCTACAGTCTATGGGATCACAGAGAGTCAGACATGACTTAGTGACTAAAACAATAACAACAACAAATGTTAAACATGCCATCCTGTTGACTTACCTTTTAAGTATCTTGCATCACTGTCAAATTTTATCCCAAATCAAGTTAGATGGTTAGAACCCTTCAAAATTGAGAAAAGCTTGAATTAAAAAATCTTCTAGTAAGCATCCTACTGAAAGCAAGCATAATTACAGTTACCACAAGTAATTTCTTATACAATATTATGTGGCAGTTGAACCTTGCCACTTAGTAGGTCCATGATTTTTGAGCCTTGGTTCCTTCGTTAGCACAATGAGGGTAGTATAACATCTTCCTAGAGGACAGGTTGTTATTTACATTAAGTGACCTGATATTTATAAAGAGCTTAAGATAGTGCCCAGAAAGCAATTTTAGCTCTTATTGTTTATATTATGCCCTAGACTAAGTATTTCACTGTGATTATTTTATTTAGTCCTCCTTACAACCTAGGAAGTTTTACAAAAGGAAAAACCAAGGAGTAGAGGTATCGGTTATTTGCTCAAGACACAAGATTAAGTGTTTACCTGGCTCTGAAACCAGGCAGTTAACTACCACAGTCCAGTATTCAGTAAGTGTGTGCAGGCAGAGAGGTGTACATGATATTCACAGCAAAGTTTCTGTCCTTGAGAAATGGTCAGGAAGTGCTTTAAGATCTACTGGATAAGGTAAAAACAGGCTAGAAGACGAATTATCTTTCCCTTTGATTAATTTTACTCTCATCAGCTTTGAGTTATTAATAAAATATGAGTCATACTGATTCTATATGCAATGATCTCTAAATCCTTTACCTTCTCGTTCACATAAGGCAGATAGGCACTGTTTCTGTTAGTTGCCTATTATATAATTCACTACTTTGCAAGGCATCTAAAATTTTTCCTTCAGTCTTAGTTAATCTCCAGAATTCAAATCTTGCTGTTGAGCAAAAATGTAATAAGTGTGTGCAGTAGGAGACACATTTCTGTTTTAAAGGCCAACTGACATTTTTACTTCTGAATCATAGCTTATACAGTGTAGCTCCATTGGAAAGTTAGGTTGAATTTGGGGAGTGCAAAATAGTTTTTTGGATAATTATCAATGAGGTTAGGCTTTTGCAAACAAAACGGAATTATCTTCTGGAAACTTCTATTTCTGGTGTCATATAAAAGTCCCTGAAGAATTCATGTACAAAGGATTGGATATACTACACTATATAAGATAATACATTATAGCTACTTCACTCCTATAATGGGGTGAATTTTTCAGGATATGAAACCCATTGCGAACTTCCTTGTGGGGAGAGAGAATGAGGGATAAATGCATTGGCTTTGTGTGTGCGTGTGTGTGTGTGTGTGTGCGTGTGTGTGCAAGCCTTAATTTTTTTTTACAATTAAATTTTTTACCTTTATTTTTTATAAATTTATTTATCTTTTAATTGAAGGATAATTGCTTTACAGAATTTTGTTGTTTTCTGTCAAACATCAAGATGAATCAGCCATAGGTATACATATGTTCCCTCCTCTGGAACCTCCCTCCCAATCCCATCCCATCCCTCTAAATTGTTACAGAGCCCGGTTTGAGTTCCCTGAGTCATACAGCAAATTCCCATTGGCTATCTATTTTACATATGGTAGTGCATATGCTTCCATGTTACTCTCTCCATGTAGCCCACCTTCTCCTTCCTTCCCTGCCCCTCTGACCATAAGTCTGTTCTTACATTGTTTTTAAGTAGCCTGGGTCTTAAGAAGCAGGCCTTGGAGCTGACTCTGAGCTCTGCCACTTCCCCAGATAGGCCACTGTGGTCAGCAGCTGGCTGCCAGCAACTCTGAAGATGATCCATTTGAGTTCTTCACCACACGAAGGTCTCCTAAAACTTTTGGACTTCACGTCATTTTTTTTTTACAATTAAATTTTTTACCTTTATTTTTTATAAATTTATTTATCTTTTAATTGAAGGATAATTGCTTTACAGAATTTTGTTGTTTTCTGTCAAACATCAAGATGAATCAGCCATAGGTATACATATGTTCCCTCCTCTGGAACCTCCCTCCCAATCCCATCCCATCCCTCTAAATCTTTACAGAGCCCGGTTTGAGTTCCCTGAGTCATACAGCAAATTCCCATTGGCTATCTATTTTACATATGGTAGTGCATATGCTTCCATGTTACTCTCTCCATGTAGCCCACCTTCTCCTTCCTTCCCTGCCCCTCTGACCATAAGTCTGTTCTTACATTGTTTTTAAGTAGCCTGGGTCTTAAGAAGCAGGCCTTGGAGCTGACTCTGAGCTCTGCCACTTCCCCAGATAGGCCACTGTGGTCAGCAGCTGGCTGCCAGCAACTCTGAAGATGATCCATTTGAGTTCTTCACCACACGAAGGTCTCCTAAAACTTTTGGACTTCACGTCAGTTGTGCCAACTTGTATCAGACACTCTTCTCTCTCGAATGCACTCAATCACTCAGGGGAATGGGGTTGTGTGGATAGCTTAGTTCTGAGGCAGAGGCTCTCCTCTCCTGCATCCTTAGCTTTTTCTGGACTCAGACTCTCTTAGGATTCCTAGGGGAGGGGGAACAAGAATCCCCAGGGAAGATCAGTGAGGGGACAAATTATGGGTAGCACAAACGACTGAGGTCCACCAAAGGGAAAAAAAAAATACAATGCAGGAGATCTGAGTTCGATCCCTGGGTCAGGAAGATCCCTTGGAGAAGGAAATGGCAACCCACTCCAGTATTCTTGCCTGGAGAACTCCATGGACAGAGGAGCATGTTGGGCTACAATCTATGAGGTCTCAAAGAGTCAGACATGACTGAGGGACTGAGCATGCACGAATGCATTTACAGGAGAGTCATAATCACAAGTTCACTTCTCCACATGTAACCCTTCCTCAGGGCCAGGATGGATGTATGTTGAGGGGGTTGCAGGGGGTGATTTGCTATATCCAGTGAGCGTGGTGGGCAAAGCTTCCCTGAGGGGTGAGACCTGGCCCTACCTGAGCTGGATAGCCCAAAGGAAGTAGCCAGATGGAGACAAGAGGAAAGTGTTCCGAATGGAGGAGATGTTCGGTGAGAATGTGTAGAATAACATTTTCTTAGCCATCATGTTCAGAAAGCACCCTATAGTCCCATGTGGCTGGAGAGAAGGGAGGGGGTTGGGGGAAGAGGGTGGGAAGGTGGGCAGAGGCTACATCCTCAGGCACATGGTCAGCCACTGGGGGGTAAGCACCATGAGGACAGGAACCATTTTTGGTCCACTCCTGTATTCCCAGTACTTACAGCAATGTCTGGCACATGGTAGGCAAAACCATTCTTGGGTGAATGAGCAAAAGCCTTGCCAAGTAGCTTCTATTTTATCCTGTCTATAATCAGCAGTCACTGATAGAGCCTCTGAATGGTAGTGACATGTACAATTTGCATTATGAGATCAAAATGGGGGATATACATGGAGGTGCTTTGTACAGCGGAAACTGTAGAATAATTATTGTCTGTGTAAGAAGGATGCTATGTGTCTCTCCATGTCTTTTCCTACATGACCTCTTGTCAGTGCAGACCATCTGATGCTTCTCAGAGCCTGGGATATGTGTTTTTGAGAAATTGATATTAGGGTACATAGTAGATGCTCGGTAATGAATGAATGTCTGAATACGTGATCAGGAATGTCAGTGTTTATTCATTCACCAAGTACTTATTGAATGCATACCTTGGGCTACCCTATTCTCCACTTGGCAGTTTTCATCCTACAGTTTGACTCCTTAGTGGATATATCTGTTGTTGGGTGTCTGACATAAATTAGGAGGGCTTCCCTGGTAGCTCAGCTGGTAAAGAATCTGCCTGCAATGCAGAAGACCCCGGTTCAATTCCTGGGTTGGGAAGATTCCCTGGAGAAGGGATAGGCTACCCACTCCTTGAGCTTCCCTGGTGGCTCAGCTGGTAAAGAATCTGCCTGCAATGAGGGAGACCTCGGTTTGATCCCTAGGTTGGGGAGATCCCCTGGAGAAGGGAAGAGCTACCAGCTCCAGTATTCTGACCTGGTGAATTCCATGGACTGTATAGTTCACGGGGTTGCAAAGAGTTGGACATGACTGAGTGACCTTCACTTTCATAAATTTGGGGAAATTCTCAGTCATTTATTGTTTCAGATATTTCTAATGTTTCATTCTCTCTCTCTTCTTCTGGTATTTCCATTGAATGTCTATTACTATTTTTGTAGTTGTCCCAGTTTTTAGGTTGTCCATTCTGATTTGTAGGTTTTGTTTCAGCCTGTTTTTTCCTCTCTGCTTTTCTTTTTCAAGCATTTTTTGGATATGTCCTCTAGCTCAGAGATTGTTTCCTCAGCTGTGTTTGGTCTACTAAGAAGCCCATTAAAGCATTCTTTATTTCTGTTACAGTGTTCTTTTGTTTTTGTTTTTTAATCTTTTTGTTTCTTCTTTTAGGATTTCCATCTCTCTTTTCAGATTGCCATCTGTTCTTGCATGCTATTTACTTTATCCTGTAGAGTCTTTCGTATAGAGTCTTTAGTATATTAATCAGAATTATTTTAAATTACTGGCCTGATTATTCCAACATCCCTGCTACATCTGGTTCTGATATTTGCTCTGTCTTTTCACTGTACCTTTTTACCTTTTGTAATGTCTTGTAATTTTTTCCCCCTGATAACCAGGATGATGTAGGAGACATAGGAATAGCCATAAATAATGCTTTACTAATGTGATGGCAAGGAGTTGGGGGAAGGGAGTCATTCTAAGATTAGGTCTCAGTCTTAATGAGTCTATGCCTTGAACTTCAAAAAGTGTTTACACTTTTTTTTTCTCTCCTCTTAGGTGGAAGAGAATGGCTAGAGTGGGCTGGAGTTGAATACTTCACTTCGCTCACATGAAAGGCTAGAGGAAGTTGGAGTTGGGTATTCCTCTTCCATGGGTCAGTTCAGTTCAGTTGCTCAGACATGTCACGACTCTTTGTGACCCCATGGACCAGAGCACACCAGGCCTCCCTGTCCATCACTAACTCCTGGAGTTTACCCAAACTCATGTCCATTGAGTCAGTGATGCCATCCAAACATCTCACCCTTTGTCATTCCCTTCTTTCTCCTCCTGCCCTCAATCTTTCCCACCATCAGGGTCTTTTCAAATGAGTCAGCTCTTTGCATTAGATGGCCAAAGTATTGGAGTTTCAGCTTCCATGGGTCAGTTAGGCTATGATAATACACCAGCATGTTAGACTTGGGTTAACTAGTTTCCCCGGTAAGAAGGCCTTTTTTCTTTTTGGCCACACATGTGGGAACCATGTAGTTTTTTTTTTTTTTCCTCAATGTAGAAAAAATCCTCTCTTGCTATTTCTTAGAATCACTTTTAGTAAGAGACAATATTATTTTCCCTCCATGATGGCAGGTTTTCCTTAACAGCTTGATCATGTTTCAGCAATGCAGAGTCTATTGTTTCTCAAGTGTTTGGAGCCAAATGTGTGGCAAATAATCTTTCTGTTCATCAAGGTATTTGCTAATGTTCCTTGAAACTCGAAAACACCTAGCTCTCAATCTGTAACGTTTTACAAATATTTCTATGTGCTCTAAATAATCAGAATCTCTACAAATGCATTTCAGTTGGTTCTTTGGCAAGAGAAGCTTCATTCTCCCTTGCGATTTATCTCAATCATGCAGCATTATGTTTCTCCTGAAAATTCTTCACTCCAACTGCACAACCTGCATTTCTATAGGAAAAATTTGTACTTTCTTCTACCATATGGTCTAAGGATTTCTCTTAAAAAAAGGAAAAGTTGGTGTTCTCTCTCTTAAAGATTGCAGAAATGACCATCCATAGGATGGATGTCCTTCTGTAGTTTCTTGAAAAGACTTTGTATCCACTTAATGGCCAATAATTAGGGGACATACATTTCTACACACAATTTGTTAGGCATTAAGCTTTATTTATTTATCCAACAGACATCTAGTGATTCCTTACCACATGTTGGGCATTGTGCTAAGTACTGGAGACAGTGACTAAGATGGTGTATAAAGTCCTAGCTCTTCCAGTTGGCAAGGTCTAGAAGAAGACACAGAGGATTTGAGCACACAACTGCAGAATGGCATGGTGACTACTAGGACATGGAAGGTACAGGCCACCCAGACAGCAAGCAGTATGATTAATGATGGTGAAAGTAGCCAGCTTACGTTTAGGAACACTATGTCCTGGGCACTGTTACAATTTAAACTTCTCAGCAACTCTCTGACATTGGTACTTATTATCATCTCCTTCTATGTACGAGGAAACTAAGGTACAGAAAAATTAGGTAACTTGTTTAAAGTCCCACAGCTAATACGTGACAGAACCAATATTTAGGGGTACCTCTGATGGCTTCCCTGGTGGCTCAGATGGTAGAGAATTGACTTGCAATGCGGGACAATGCAGGTTTGATCCCTGGGTCAGGAAGATCCCTTGGAGAAGGAAATGTCAATCCACTCCAGTATTCTTGCTTGGAGAATTCCATGGACAGAGGAGCTTGGCGGGCTACATGGGATTGCAAAGAGTCAAACGCCACTGAGCGGCTTTCACTTTCACTTTCTTTTCTGGTAACTCAGTGGTAAAGAATCTGCCTGCCGATGCAGGAGACACAGGTTCAATCCCTGGTCCAGGAAGATCTCTGGAGAAGGAAATGGAACCCACAGAAGTATTCTTGTCTGAAACATCATGAACAAAGGATCTTGGCTGGTTACTGTCCATAGGGTCACAGGAGTCAGACATGACAGCGATTGAACAACAACCACCCAGATTCAGTGACATGGAGAAGGCTTCTAGAAGGAAATGATGTGTAAGCTTGGAGTTGACAAAAGGTAGGAGTTTTCAGGAAAAAGAGTCAGAGGTGACATATCCCAGACAGAGGAAATAATATACACAAACACTGGCATTAGGAAAGAAAAAATAATGTTCCAAGAATTGAAAAAGGCTCAATTTTGACAAGAGGAAGAAGGGGTGAATTAAGCTGGAGTGAGAAAGGACGACTGTGAAGGGTATTTGCTATTCAGTTTATCAGTCATGTCTGACTCATTGTGACCCCATGGGCTGCAGCATGCAGTGTTCCCTGTCCTTCACTATCTCCTGGAGTTTGCTCAAACTCATGTCCATTGAGTTGCCACTNCCTTGGAGAAGGAAATGGCAACCCACTCCAGTATTCTTGCCTGGAGAACTCCATGGACAGAGGAGCATGTTGGGCTACAATCTATGAGGTCTCAAAGAGTCAGACATGACTGAGGGACTGAGCATGCACGAATGCATTTACAGGAGAGTCATAATCACAAGTTCACTTCTCCACATGTAACCCTTCCTCAGGGCCAGGATGGATGTATGTTGAGGGGGTTGCAGGGGGTGATTTGCTATATCCAGTGAGCGTGGTGGGCAAAGCTTCCCTGAGGGGTGAGACCTGGCCCTACCTGAGCTGGATAGCCCAAAGGAAGTAGCCAGATGGAGACAAGAGGAAAGTGTTCCGAATGGAGGAGATGTTCGGTGAGAATGTGTAGAATAACATTTTCTTAGCCATCATGTTCAGAAAGCACCCTATAGTCCCATGTGGCTGGAGAGAAGGGAGGGGGTTGGGGGAAGAGGGTGGGAAGGTGGGCAGAGGCTACATCCTCAGGCACATGGTCAGCCACTGGGGGGTAAGCACCATGAGGACAGGAACCATTTTTGGTCCACTCCTGTATTCCCAGTACTTACAGCAATGTCTGGCACATGGTAGGCAAAACCATTCTTGGGTGAATGAGCAAAAGCCTTGCCAAGTAGCTTCTATTTTATCCTGTCTATAATCAGCAGTCACTGATAGAGCCTCTGAATGGTAGTGACATGTACAATTTGCATTATGAGATCAAAATGGGGGATATACATGGAGGTGCTTTGTACAGCGGAAACTGTAGAATAATTATTGTCTGTGTAAGAAGGATGCTATGTGTCTCTCCATGTCTTTTCCTACATGACCTCTTGTCAGTGCAGACCATCTGATGCTTCTCAGAGCCTGGGATATGTGTTTTTGAGAAATTGATATTAGGGTACATAGTAGATGCTCGGTAATGAATGAATGTCTGAATACGTGATCAGGAATGTCAGTGTTTATTCATTCACCAAGTACTTATTGAATGCATACCTTGGGCTACCCTATTCTCCACTTGGCAGTTTTCATCCTACAGTTTGACTCCTTAGTGGATATATCTGTTGTTGGGTGTCTGACATAAATTAGGAGGGCTTCCCTGGTAGCTCAGCTGGTAAAGAATCTGCCTGCAATGCAGAAGACCCCGGTTCAATTCCTGGGTTGGGAAGATTCCCTGGAGAAGGGATAGGCTACCCACTCCTTGAGCTTCCCTGGTGGCTCAGCTGGTAAAGAATCTGCCTGCAATGAGGGAGACCTCGGTTTGATCCCTAGGTTGGGGAGATCCCCTGGAGAAGGGAAGAGCTACCAGCTCCAGTATTCTGACCTGGTGAATTCCATGGACTGTATAGTTCACGGGGTTGCAAAGAGTTGGACATGACTGAGTGACCTTCACTTTCATAAATTTGGGGAAATTCTCAGTCATTTATTGTTTCAGATATTTCTAATGTTTCATTCTCTCTCTCTTCTTCTGGTATTTCCATTGAATGTCTATTACTATTTTTGTAGTTGTCCCAGTTTTTAGGTTGTCCATTCTGATTTGTAGGTTTTGTTTCAGCCTGTTTTTTCCTCTCTGCTTTTCTTTTTCAAGCATTTTTTGGATATGTCCTCTAGCTCAGAGATTGTTTCCTCAGCTGTGTTTGGTCTACTAAGAAGCCCATTAAAGCATTCTTTATTTCTGTTACAGTGTTCTTTTGTTTTTGTTTTTTAATCTTTTTGTTTCTTCTTTTAGGATTTCCATCTCTCTTTTCAGATTGCCATCTGTTCTTGCATGCTATTTACTTTATCCTGTAGAGTCTTTCGTATAGAGTCTTTAGTATATTAATCAGAATTATTTTAAATTACTGGCCTGATTATTCCAACATCCCTGCTACATCTGGTTCTGATATTTGCTCTGTCTTTTCACTGTACCTTTTTACCTTTTGTAATGTCTTGTAATTTTTTCCCCCTGATAACCAGGATGATGTAGGAGACATAGGAATAGCCATAAATAATGCTTTACTAATGTGATGGCAAGGAGTTGGGGGAAGGGAGTCATTCTAAGATTAGGTCTCAGTCTTAATGAGTCTATGCCTTGAACTTCAAAAAGTGTTTACACTTTTTTTTTCTCTCCTCTTAGGTGGAAGAGAATGGCTAGAGTGGGCTGGAGTTGAATACTTCACTTCGCTCACATGAAAGGCTAGAGGAAGTTGGAGTTGGGTATTCCTCTTCCATGGGTCAGTTCAGTTCAGTTGCTCAGACATGTCACGACTCTTTGTGACCCCATGGACCACAGCACACCAGGCCTCCCTGTCCATCACCAACTCCTGGAGTTCACCCAAACTCATGTCCATTGAGTCAGTGATGCCATCCAAACATCTCACCCTTTGTCATTCCCTTCTTTCTCCTCCTGCCCTCAATCTTTCCCACCATCAGGGTCTTTTCAAATGAGTCAGCTCTTTGCATTAGATGGCCAAAGTATTGGAGTTTCAGCTTCCATGGGTCAGTTAGGCTATGATAATACACCAGCATGTTAGACTTGGGTTAACTAGTTTCCCCGGTAAGAAGGCCTTTTTTCTTTTTGGCCACACATGTGGGAACCATGTAGTCTTTTTTTTTTTTTCCTCAATGTAGAAAAAATCCTCTCTTGCTATTTCTTAGAATCACTTTTAGTAAGAGACAATATTATTTTCCCTCCATGATGGCAGGTTTTCCTTAACAGCTTGATCATGTTTCAGCAATGCAGAGTCTCTTGTTTCTCAAGTGTTTGGAGCCAAATGTGTGGCAAATAATCTTTCTGTTCATCAAGGTATTTGCTAATGTTCCTTGAAACTCGAAAACACCTAGCTCTCAATCTGTAACGTTTTACAAATATTTCTATGTGCTCTAAATAATCAGAATCTCTACAAATGCATTTCAGTTGGTTCTTTGGCAAGAGAAGCTTCATTCTCCCTCGCGATTTATCTCAATCATGCAGCATTATGTTTCTCCTGAAAACTCTTCACTCCAACTGCACAACCTGCATTTCTATAGGAAAAATTTGTACTTTCTTCTACCATATGGTCTAAGGATTTCTCTTAAAAAAAGGAAAAGTTGGTGTTCTCTCTCTTAAAGATTGCAGAAATGACCATCCATAGGATGGATGTCCTTCTGTAGTTTCTTGAAAAGACTTTGTATCCACTTAATGGCCAATAATTAGGGGACATACATTTCTACACACAATTTGTTAGGCATTAAGCTTTATTTATTTATCCAACAGACATCTAGTGATTCCTTACCACATGTTGGGCATTGTGCTAAGTACTGGAGACAGTGACTAAGATGGTGTATAAAGTCCTAGCTCTTCCAGTTGGCAAGGTCTAGAAGAAGACACAGAGGATTTGAGCACACAACTGCAGAATGGCATGGTGACTACTAGGACATGGAAGGTACAGGCCACCCAGACAGCAAGCAGTATGATTAATGATGGTGAAAGTAGCCAGCTTACGTTTAGGAACACTATGTCCTGGGCACTGTTACAATTTAAACTTCTCAGCAACTCTCTTACATTGGTACTTATTATCATCTCCTTCTATGTACGAGGAAACTAAGGTACAGAAAAATTAGGTAACTTGTTTAAAGTCCCACAGCTAATACGTGACAGAACCAATATTTAGGGGTACCTCTGATGGCTTCCCTGGTGGCTCAGATGGTAGAGAATTGACTTGCAATGCGGGACAATGCAGGTTTGATCCCTGGGTCAGGAAGATCCCTTGGAGAAGGAAATGTCAATCCACTCCAGTATTCTTGCTTGGAGAATTCCATGGACAGAGGAGCTTGGCGGGCTACATGGGATTGCAAAGAGTCAAACGCCACTGAGCGGCTTTCACTTTCACTTTCTTTTCTGGTAACTCAGTGGTAAAGAATCTGCCTGCCGATGCAGGAGACACAGGTTCAATCCCTGGTCCAGGAAGATCTCTGGAGAAGGAAATGGAACCCACAGAAGTATTCTTGTCTGAAACATCATGAACAAAGGATCTTGGCTGGTTACTGTCCATAGGGTCACAGGAGTCAGACATGACAGCGATTGAACAACAACCACCCAGATTCAGTGACATGGAGAAGGCTTCTAGAAGGAAATGATGTGTAAGCTTGGAGTTGACAAAAGGTAGGAGTTTTCAGGAAAAAGAGTCAGAGGTGACATATCCCAGACAGAGGAAATAATATACACAAACACTGGCATTAGGAAAGAAAAAATAATGTTCCAAGAATTGAAAAAGGCTCAATTTTGACAAGAGGAAGAAGGGGTGAATTAAGCTGGAGTGAGAAAGGACGACTGTGAAGGGTATTTGCTATTCAGTTTATCAGTCATGTCTGACTCATTGTGACCCCATGGGCTGCAGCATGCAGTGTTCCCTGTCCTTCACTATCTCCTGGAGTTTGCTCAAACTCATGTCCATTGAGTTGCCACTCAACCATCTTATCCTCTGTTGCCCTCTTCTCCTCCTGCCTTCAATCTTCCCCAGCATCAGGGTCTTTTCCAGTGAGATGGCTCTTCACATCAGCTGGCCAAAATACTGGAGCTTCAGCTTCAGTCTAAGTCCTTCCAATGAATATTCAAGGTTTATTTCCTGTAGGATTATCTGGTTTGATCTCTTTGCTCTCCAAGGGACTCTCAAGAGTCTTCTCCAGCACCCCTATTTGAAAGCATCAATTTTTTGGCACTCAGTCTTCTTTATGGTCCAACTCTCACATTCATACATGACTACTGAAAAAACCATCAGTTCAGTTCAGTTCAGTCGCTCGGTCGTGTCCGACTCTTTGTGACCCCATGAATTGCAGCACGCCAGGCCTCCCTGTCTCTCTTGCTTTTTCCATGATCCAGCGGATGTTTTAGCTTTGACTATATGGATTTTTATCAGCAGAGTGACTTTTCTGTTTTTTAATACTCTGTCTAGGTTTGTTATAGCTTTTCTTCCAAGGAGAAAGTGTTTTTTAATTTCATAGCTGCAGTCACTGTCCACAATGATTTTGGAGCCCAAGAAAATAAAGTCTGTCATTGTTTCCTCATCTATTTGCCGTGAAGAGTATGAAATAAAGAAAGTATTAGTTGTTCAGTTGTGTCCGACTCTATGAGGCCCCATGGACTGTTGCTCACCAAGCTCCTCTGTCCATGGAATTCTCCATGCAAGAATACTGGAGTGGGTTACCATGTTCTTCTCCAGGGGATCTTCTTGACCCAGGGATTGAACCTGGGTCTCTTGCATTGCAAGCATAGTCTTTACCATCTGAGCCACCAGGGAAGCCCTGAAGGGTATGGTGGTCTATTTAAGGGATTTGATTTTATCTTAAGAAGAGTAGGGAGCCACTTGAAGCAGGAGGGTGACATGATAAAACTGTTTTCAAAGCTCCTCTGGTTGTAGAGTGGAGAATGGATTAGAGGGAGGCCAGGAGCACCCATGAGGTGTCCTGACAGATGGCTGTTGCAGTATTTCAACGAGTGATGCTGACATCTGCCTTAGGGTTAATGGCAGTGGACATGGAGGGACAGGAAGACCCGAAAAGTCTCTGGAAGACAGAGTCCATGGGAATGGGTGACATGGAGGATGAGGAAGGGAAAATGAAGTTCTTGCTTGGCTAGTATGGAGCAAATGATGCCAGGTTCTATGAGAGGGAGAAGAGTTAGCAGAATAGATTTAGTGAGAGGAGGGCTCATCTATTTGCCGTGAAGAGTATGAAATAAAGAAAGTATTAGTTGTTCAGTTGTGTCCGACTCTATGAGGCCCCATGGACTGTTGCTCACCAAGCTCCTCTGTCCATGGAATTCTCCATGCAAGAATACTGGAGTGGGTTACCATGTTCTTCTCCAGGGGATCTTCTTGACCCAGGGATTGAACCTGGGTCTCTTGCATTGCAAGCATAGTCTTTACCATCTGAGCCACCAGGGAAGCCCTGAAGGGTATGGTGGTCTATTTAAGGGATTTGATTTTATCTTAAGAAGAGTAGGGAGCCACTTGAAGCAGGAGGGTGACATGATAAAACTGTTTTCAAAGCTCCTCTGGTTGTAGAGTGGAGAATGGATTAGAGGGAGGCCAGGAGCACCCATGAGGTGTCCTGACAGATGGCTGTTGCAGTATTTCAACGAGTGATGCTGACATCTGCCTTAGGGTTAATGGCAGTGGACATGGAGGGACAGGAAGACCCGAAAAGTCTCTGGAAGACAGAGTCCATGGGAATGGGTGACATGGAGGATGAGGAAGGGAAAATGAAGTTCTTGCTTGGCTAGTATGGAGCAAATGATGCCAGGTTCTATGAGAGGGAGAAGAGTTAGCAGAATAGATTTAGTGAGAGGAGGGCAATGGTTCGCCTTTGGACATGTTGAGTTTTAGGAGATCGTGCCTGAATGACGGTTGGGTAGATAAGTCTGAAGCTTAAGAGATGGATCTGAGCTATAATGACTTTCCGATCCCTTCATCAGTTAGATAATAGTTGAGGGCATGAGATTCAGTGAGACTTTCCTGAGAGAGTGCAGACTGAGAAGAGAAGATGGCCCAGGTTAGCAGTGAAGACTAAACTGAGAGGGGTGGATGGAAAGGAAATCCAGAACAGCACATTGGCATAGAAATTTAAGGAGAAATCTTCACATGTAAAGGAGAAGGGTCAGCCTTGTGAAATTCCAATAGAGTTCAGGTAAAAATTAGTGACACGGAGGCTCCTCTAGATTGCATAGTCTAATTTTTGAATGTGTAAATAGCCAGATTCCAGTTCCAGAAGAGAAAAACTTTATTGGATTCAATAAAAAGGTAGAATATAATGTCTAGGAAGCAAAGGTGGCAGCTCATCCTGTTGAAGGACTGTACCTCTTACTTCTATTCAGTTCAACTGACTTTATTGAGAGTCTGCCTGAGCACAGCATGGCAGAAGCCTGAGTGTGATGTAATCTGTTCTTGGCACTTAGTTAATGGAAAGCATTAACTCTTCTCCTTGTCCCATAGGTCCAGTTGAATCCAAGATTTGGTGTGAGGAATGGTGAGCCTTCTTTTCTGAATGGCACCTCGGGAGCTGACACTCTTCCCCAAGGCTCCAGGCTGACCCCTGTCTCTGCAATTAGGACTCTAGGGTTGAGGAGTCGAAGGAGTCGGGGCAGGAGATTCCAAGTGGGCTCCGTGGAGCGGCCTGAGCCTGGTGGGCGGCCGGTGTCAGACAGTTCCGGTGACACTTCGTGGAAAAGCCCTGGTAGCTCAGCTCAGCCCAGCTGCCCAGCCATGGAATCCCAACCGCAACTGTCTTCTCTTCACCTCGAACCCGGGGCCAGAATGAAGGTCCTCGGCTGGGAAAACAGCTTCGAGAAGCTGGAGGCAGAGACCAATGTTGACACTGGATTCACCGTGGTCAGTTCTGAACCCAGGCCATCTTTTGCAAGCAGATTTCCAAGGAGTCTTCAGATCCACCAGCCACCATCATGCCTGTCAACCTCTTTCTCAGGGTCAGCTGATTCCAAAAACAACAGGATCTTTAAGGAAAGGGTTTACCCCCTGTCACTTGCTAGCCAAAGGGACCTTGGTGCTAAGAAGATACTCTCAGAATGTCCCCTTCCTCTGCCAGTCCAGGGTGAAGCAAAAGAAGCAGAAGAAGAATTCTTTATATAGCATAAGACGACTGTGGTTTTCTAAAACTCGAGATCAAATAGGATGTTCTAGAAATGGAGCACTGACCCAGAATCAGCCTGTTTCTTGTTCATCTGAGGGGGCCTGAATGTGAGCCATGCGTGGGTCTGCATCACTTTTATTTCAAATATTCCAAGTTTAGTGGCACTGTGCAGTGTTGACGAGTGGTTTGCTGTCGTGGTCATGAGGGAATGCAGCCAACGTACAGGGAAAAAGCCCAATGGCTCACATCCTTGGGGACACTCTAACCCAGCTGGGTGTGTTGAGTTCAGCATCTATCAGGATAATTGCACTGTATGCAAATGAGTCGGATGTGTTCTGCAATGCTGATTAGTGACTGTAATTTGGTTTTAATTTTTACTTGGGTTGCATAGCTCATGCCCCCAGGACAGCATTGAACTATTTATTCTTTAGTTTTTTTTTTTAATTTTTATGTGACCTCATTCGGTAAGTAGGTCCTGTTCACCACGAACCCTCCAGTGATTTTTGCCTTGAAAGTTGTTTGCATCTGGAATGAATTAACATGCAAAATGTTTTGAAAATTGCAAACATTTTTTCCCCCTTTGTTTAATGAGCAGCAACCCTGGAAGCCAAAAAAATCAGATTAAAAGCGAAAGCAAGGCTCCAGGGCTTTCTCGCTGCTCCATCTCTTGTTTGTTTCTGTACTACTCTAGTGGGGCCCGTGGTTCATATAATTAAGTAGAGAGGAGTGGAATGTGACTGGATGATTCGAAATCTAGACCGAGTGTGGCAGGAAGATTGCATTGGTTTCGTCACTAGAGCAGGACTTGGGTTCTTTTGGCCATGTACAAATTGCTAAATTCCTTTGTAATTCTCATTCACTGATTTATACATTCACTGAGGCAGCAAATTGTATCAAACACCTCCCTTAGAATAAGGCATTGACATATGGTGCATATAGTTTCTGTGGCCATCAAACCCAAGACTTGTTCATGGTTTTGCCTTATGATAAATCCATTCTATCAGCTTTTAAGAACATGTTGGAGTGCAAACATTTCCCTGGGAAACATTTTCACAATTGATACCACACTTGCTGCGTCAGATTGTATGAAGAACCTGAGGATGAAGACTGGGCATACTGGGAACTGCAATTAGAATCATAATGGA
The DNA here is from genome assembly GCA_006410675.1 of Oreotragus oreotragus. Lineage (NCBI taxonomy): Eukaryota > Metazoa > Chordata > Mammalia > Artiodactyla > Bovidae > Oreotragus > Oreotragus oreotragus. The sequence goes on from SJYX01017406.1 coordinate 407,901, forward strand.
CAAATACTTAATTGCTCACATGGTGTCTTGTTTGATTGGGTTGATATTCACATGTTCAAAAACACCTGAGGTCTGTGTGTTTCAGTTAATTTAGGAGGTTATTTTATTCCAAGAACTTCATTTTCCAAAACAGATGTTAAGTGACTATAAATGCTGATTTAGTTGGATCTTTGAAGACCCTAACACTTACGACACCCAACTGCAGAGAAAGGTGAGTTCAGACTTAAGGATGAATCTCATGGTAGCGAGACTGGACTGTGTTTAGGTGCTCTGTCTGTCTAAAAGAATAGAAATGGAAGAGAGCTGCAAATGGACAAAGACAAGACTTATAAATGGATTTTTGTCCTTACACTATCAATATATTCTCATCCCCATATTTTTCTTTCCCTCAGATTAGAGTTAGATCTTAGAATGTGGAATGAAGAATTTACTTTTAGTATAGTTTCCTATAATAGGTGTTAAAAAAATTAAAGTCTTATTTAAATTGAAATATTGAGCTGCCTTGAAAAGCACAGCAGGAAGTTTTGAGATTTCTTTCTGGCTTTTTTGAGGTTATCCAATTCCTTTAACATAATACAGGGGTAAGAATAGAAATACATGGAAATCATGAAGAATATTGAGGAATTTGAATGGTAACTTACAAAACTGACTTGTGAAATAAAAGTGTGCTTGTAAAATGTCACCTTCTCTATCCTCCTGCTCATGACAGGAATTCGATTTACCACATGATAGGAGAGAAATACCAGTGGGTAGGAGAGAAGTACAGGTGGGTGGATGAGAAAGGCCCAAATTTGGGTCTCAGTTTTAAAATTTGCTGTTTATATGTGACCTTAAACTTTTGACTTTCTGTTGCCTTATCTTTTGTACCAAGGTTGTTAGAAAAATCAACATTATGCATATGAAAGCATTTGAATATTGTTAAATGCTGTAAATATGTAAGGTATTATAATTTCAAATGATCCTTCATACCCATATTCTAAAATGGATTAACAATAAAGGATTTTTAAAAAACAACCTTTAGTAAAAGCAATGATAAAAGAAAAAAAATCCAGTTCTCTCATACTTTTGCAATATGTGTCATTTATGTTTATGTATCTGGAGAAAAATTATAGGATCAAATATATCCTAAAAGTTCAAAAGAGATTACATATAACAAGAGATAAACTATGAACTAGTCTAATCCAACTTATCAAATTATCCAGATTCTTTACTTACTTGTGCTGTATTTCTTGAAATATAAAATGTATCATGAGGGACTTCTGATGATCAGATAATTTTATATTTTTTATAGGTATATTAAAACTCAGTTGCATTTCAGTTGTTTGGCTCTTTTTAACCCCTATAGTATTCACATTTTTGGCAAGCATTATTTGGATATTGCTAAACATTAATAGAAATGGTAACATTTGGAAGCTTGCAAATGTGTTTGTTAGAGGAAGTTGTCGTTCAGTTAGAGTCCATGGACTGTAGCCCACCAGGCTCCTCTACCCATGGACTTCTCCAGGCAAGAATACTGGAGTAGGGTGCCATTGTCTTCTTGAGGCAATATTCCCAACCCAGGAATTGAACCTGTGTCTTCTGCACTGCAGGTGGATTCTTGACCACTGAGCCACCAGGGAAGCCTGTTAGGCGGAGTAGAGAGGGAAGGAGAGGGACACACCTTGATTGACAAAAGTAAGTGAGCAAGGGTCTCAGCTGCACCCCATCTGTTCTTGGCTCTGACGGTGTCACAGAATCCAAGCTTGTACTGCTGGCCACATGACAGACCAATAAATCCAGAGACAAATTATTGATGCAAGGACTAGCGATATTATTCAGAAGCTGAGAGAACCATCTTGCCTGGGTTTTGGATGCTAGTTTCTTTTATAAAACAAAGGTGGAGGCAGAGGTAAGGATGTAAAGTAAAAAGGATGATATGTTGTTGCAAACATCTGGTTCTGGGGACTCTAGAGGGGATGTATTCATTTCTTTCTTCCCACAGTCATTCTTAGGTGGGCTTGGTCAGGAGGTTTCCTGTGAACTGAGCAAAGATGTTTTAGTTTAACATTAAGGCACAGGAGATGGGGTTCCCAGAGATGGGCCATTATGTATACCTTAAGTTATAGGCAACATTCCTCTGTAGTGATTAACTTGTAGAAAAAGTGATACAAAGGTTAGAATAAAAGAAACAGATCCAATATGGAGTCAGGTTGGTTCTCTATTACAGCGGGGCTTTGTGGAAGTGACCTTGAATCTTTCACCACTGACAACCTAATTACACTTGGGAGGTGCTGGAGGCAGGGGTGGGAGGAGGTGAAAACCCCTTCCTTCCCTCCTAGGCAGAAATGCAGAAAGGGGAGGGAAAGGGGAGAGAAAAGAATGGGTACAGACTCATTGTCTGTTAATTGGAAACTCCTAACTTTCATCTCCTTATTATAAAACCTAGCCAGAAATTCCTGGGATAACTTGACCTTAACCCTGGATGTCTGCCTTTCTTTTTTTGACTGCCCAGGGGCATCTCTAGTTGCAGAACCTGGGCTCAGTTGTCCCATGGAATGTGAGATCTTAGTTCCCTGCTGCTGCTGCTGCTAAGTCACTTCATTCGTGTCCGACTCTGTGTGACCCCATAGACGGCAGCCCACCAGGCTCCCCCATCCCTGGGATTCTCCAGGCAAGAATACTGGAGTGGGTTGCCATTTCCTTCTCCAATGCATGAAAGAGAATTGCTGCTGCTGCTAAGTCACTTCAGTCGTGTCCGACTCTGTGTGACCCCATAGATGGCAGCCCACCAGGCTCCCCCATCCCTGGGATTCTCCAGGCAAGAATACTGGAGTGGGTTGCCATTTCCTTCTCCAATGCATGAAAGAGAAAAGTGAAAGTGAAGTCGCTCAGTCTGTCCGACTGTTAGCGACCCCATGGACTGCAGCCCACCAGGCTACTCCGTCCATTGGATTTTCCAGGCAAGAGTACTGGGGTGGGGTGCCATTGCCTTCCCCGGCCAGGGATCAAATCTGCATTCCCTGCACTGGACTGAATATCTCTGGCTTGGTGGCTCAGATGGTGAAGAATCTACCTGCAATGCATAAGTTTAGTCTCTGGGTCGGGAAGACCCCCTAGAGAAGAGAATGGCTACCCATTCCAGTTTTCTTGCCTGGAGAATTCCATGCACAGAGGAGCCTGGCAGGCTACAGTCCATAGGTCGCAAAGAGCTGGACACGACTGAGCGCCTAACAATACATTGGAAGGCAGATTCTTAACCACTGGACCACCAGGAAAGTCCCCCCGCCCACCCCCGGCTATCTTTCTTGTCTTATCTAAGCCACAGTGTGTGGATTTTTTCCTCTCCTTTGTCTTCTTTCCCTGTACCCCTCCCTTTTCATTCCTTTGTCTTTCTTTTCCTTCTTTTCTCTGCCTTCTGTCTTTTCCTCCCTCTGGGGGTGTGAATTTGATACTCTCTTCATTCGTCACTCTGTTTAAAATACTTCGTCTTTGTAGCATCTCCCAAGATTCCTCAGGGGTTGACCTATAGCTAGAACTTCTGACAGTTTGCCTTGGCTCAGCTCGGAGAAGATCAGACAGAAAGTTTACTTTTTCTCTGAGGACATTCTCTCCACCTTCCCATTCATTGCTGGGATCCCATTCAGGGGCTGTTCACCTGCATCACTTAGAAATGAGCCTGTCTCTCCTCCCATGGCTTGCTCCTTCCTTTCACATCTCTCCAACCTTTCTCTGAGGTCTGAAGATATTTCCTGAGCATTTCTCACAATTAGCATTTTAAAATATTGTCCATAATTTGTGACAGGAAAACAAAAGGTGCTTGTGGCTCCAGAGAGCACATAATGAGGATTTATGTTATTAAGAACTCTAGCCTGCTAAACTTTATTTCAAAAACGTTGAGAAGTCTAGTTATTCCAGAGAATCTATCTGACACAATAAGGTCTCTATTTAGCATGAACAAGGTATCCTATTTGAAGATTCCATTTGCCAGAGGTGATTCTGAGGTTTTTAAGAACAATAATTATAAAGAAGAACAATAATACTAAATCTTGAATTGATGATGACTGACTTAAGAACTTCCTTCCTAGGTGGGAGTTTCTCGCCTGTGTATTTCCCACTTTACACCAAGCCTGTAAGGTAGGTGCTACAATGATCCCCATTTCACAGATGAAAAAACCGAAATACAGAGAGGTCAAGAGCCTAATCAGGAAGGGAGATCTCTGTTTCCATGTGATGCCTCCTTGCCTCCACACCTTGTGTCCTGACAACTGGCAGGCCGCCCTGGTTTCCTCCTTACATGCCCCAGACCTGCCCTGGTGAGCTCCATCTTGTCCTGTAGGTCTTAGGGTCCACGCCCTGTCAGGACAGGCCTGACTAGATTAAACCCTATTAAACCATCCTGGGCATCAGAAGTTGCTGCGGTCCTAGGATTGTGGTTGATGCATGCTAATGTCTATTATAAATCATAGTCCTTTTTATATCCATTTCCACGGGACAGCATTTGCATCTTGCAATTTTCTCTTGCTTTGCGCAATGGTCTAAATTACGAAACTAAGTGTGACTGAATCCTAGCAGGACAGGACTTTTTAGTAGGGTGTGTGAACGCTTCCCTTGTTTTCCGCTGGAGCATTAACCTGCCAGTAGAGGGCACTGTTGTGATACAATCGAAAGACTGTAGGGGGCCTCTCCAAGCTTTCCCCCTCCGCTTCAACGCAAGAGAGTACAACATAGATATTTAAAAATTAATTTATATTCATGAAATTTCCCCATAGGAGTCTCAGCAGGGGGTAGAGCCCACCTGAAACACTTTCCATCCTTGCATCCCTCGAGGTAGTCACGCCGCCAATCTGGTGTTCTCGCCTGGAGGTTTGATGTGGGAAAACTCCTTCAGGCTCGGGGGTGACGGGCAGAAGTCCCAGGGAGAAGTGATGTCAGCCTTTGGCTTTGGAGCTCATATCCCACACTGGTCCAGAGGCCTGATATTGGTTGTGATTCATCCTCCTTTTGTTCTTTTGCATTTTGGGAGTCAGTTCTCCCAGCCTTCTGATAAATCCGTTCCCAGCTTGAATCAGTTAATCAGTTCTGTTCTTGCACCAAATAACAGAGTGAAATCGAGTGAGACAGAGTGAGATCGGGGTTCGGGTCAAGCACAAAATTGGGGCACATCGTTAGGGAATTGCGTTTTCAAAGGGATAAGCAAAGCCGTTTAAAACCGGTCGTTTGGGGGTTCAAGTGTCTCTTTGAAGTTCTCTTGGCTTTGATTCTTTTGATTCTTTTCGTTTGGGATTGCTTCTTTCTTCTCCCTCACGGCTGGGACAGTAAGAACCCACCCCCGCCCCTTTAGCAGGCTAAGAAGGAAGCTGCAGGGGACTCCCAGGGCGGGGTGGGGGCGGGGCAGAGTCCCTTCTGCGACGGGTCTGCCTCTAGACTTGTCTAGGGACGGTGGAATGAACCCTATGTGCTACATGTGGTCAGGCTTAGGTCACCCGGAGGATGTGCTACACGTGGTCTGGCTTAGGTCACCAGGAGGACAGGGCCTCCAGTTAGTTAGAGCCGTTTGGTTTACAAGCAAGAGAGGCTGAGAACTTAGTTAAACAGAAAAGAGAAAGAAGGAAAGCTACTGGATCCTTTAACTGAAAGTTTGCCTCAGAGAACCATAGCCCCAGGGTCACTTCCCACCAGCAAAGCCTCCTAGTGGAGCCACGAAGTCTTTTCTCAGAGTTCCAGAGAAGATTCTCTGATTGGTCTGGCCTGATCAGAGATGTCCATGCTTGGATCAATCACTGTGCCCGGATGATGGGATTCTCTGGTCGGTGAGGTTGTGGCTCGGTATCTATTTATGTGAATGAGATTTGGGGGGATACAAGAGGCGGGGGTTAGCCTCACTTTTTTCAAGTTTATTGACTATGCCAAAGCCTTTGACTGTGTGGATCACAACAAACTCTGGAGAATTCTTAAAGGGATGGGAATACCAGACCACCTGACCTGCCTCTTGAGAAACCTATATGCAGGTCAGGAAGCAACAGTTAGAACTGGACATGGAACAACAGACTGGTTCCAAATTGGGAAAGGAGTACATCAAGGCTGTGTACTGTCACCCTGCTTATTTAACTTATATGCAGAGAAATCATGAGAGCATCATGAGAAATGCTGGGCTGGAAGAAGCACAAGCTGGAATCAAGACTGCGGGGAGAAATATCAATAACTCCAGATATGCAGATGACCTATCTTTATGGCAGAAAGTGAAGAAGAACCTAACAGCCTCTTGATGAAAGTGAAAGAGGAGACTGAAAAAGTTGGCTCAAAGCTCAAAATTCAGAAAACGATCATGGCATCTGGTCCCATCACTTCATGACAAATAGATGGGGAAACAGTGGAAACAGTGTCAGACTTTATTTTTTGGGGCTCCAAAATCACTGCAGATGGTGACTGCAGCCATGAAATTAAAAGACGCTTACTCCTTGGAAGAAAAGTTATGACCAACCTAGATAGCATATTCAAAAGCAGAGACATTACTTTGCAACATAGGTCCGTCTAGTCAAGGCTATGGTTTTTCCTGTGGTCATGTATGGATGTGAGAGTTGGACTGTGAAGAAAGCTGAGCGCTGAAGAATTGATTCTTTTGAACTGTGGTGTTGGACTGCAAAGAGATCCAACCAGTCAATCCTAAAGGAAATCAGTCTTGAGTATTCATTGGAAGGACTGATGTTGAAACTGAAACTCCAATACTTTGGCCACCAGATAGGAAGAACTGAGTCATTTGAAAAGACCCTGATGCTGGGAAAGATTGGAGGCGGGAGGAGTAGGGGACGACAGAGAATGAGATGGTTGGATGACATCACTGACTCAATGGACATGAGTTTGAGTAAACTCCAGGAGTTGATGATGGACAGGGAGGCCTGGTGTGCTGCAGTTCATGGGATCTCGAGTCAGACACGACTGAGTGACTGAACAGAAAATGTGGGTTCCCACAGGAAAGGGACTTTTTATCAGAAATATTGAGAAGAGATGTTGGCAGACAATAGAAGCAGATGTCCTCTGCTGACTGCAACTGTAGCTGGTAAGGAAGGAACACCTTCTGTGTGGTCTCTGTGAGTAGAAATCTGGATGTAGCTCCTGAGTGCCTCTTCCTTGCCACGAGCCTAGTTTTTTTTTTTTTTTAATAAAATCAATCTGGGGAAAAATTTTTTAAATTAATTTATTTTATTTGATTATGTTGGATCTTAGGTGCAGCTCACAGGCTCTTTGTTGCAGCGTTGGTTGGGGGCTGGTGCTGGTGGTGGGTGGGGATGGAGGCTTCTCTAGTTGTGGTGTGTGGGCCTTGTTACCCCATACATGTGGATCTTAGTTCCCTGCATTGGAAGGCAGATTCTTAGTTGCTGGACCACCAAGGAAGTCCCAAAGAACATAGTTTTGACAATGTGAGACCTAGCATCTGGCTTCCATCAGCCCATTTTGTTTTCTTTTAAAACCTGTATTACTTTCCTAGAGTTATTGTAAAAAATGACCATAAACATCATGGTGTAAAACAACAGAAAGTTATTCTACCACAGCTCCAGAAGCAGTTGTCAGAAATCAAGGTCAGACATGGGGCTGCTCTGCATCCAGAGACACTTTGGAGAATCTCTCTCTGCCCTGTCCAGCGTCTCCAGGCGTTCCTTGGCTATGGTTGCAAAACTCTCATCTCTGCCTTCATGTCCACGTTACCTTCTCCTTTATGTCTCCCTGTGTCTCTTATCGAAGAAGGTAATGGCACCCCACTCCAGTACTCTTGCCTGGAAAATCCCATGGGCGGAGGAGTCTGGTAGGCTGCAGTCCATGGGGTCGTGAAGAGTCAGACACGACTGAGCGATGACTTCCCTTTCACTTTTCACTTTCATGCATTGGAGAAGGAAATGGCAACCCACTCCAGTGTTCTTGCCTGGAGAAGCCCAGGGATGGGGGAGCCTGGTGGGTTGCCCTCTATGGGGTCGCACAGAGTCGCACACAACTGAAGCGACCTAGCAGTAGCAGCGTGTCTCTTGATATTGGACTTTAGCACCATTTCACCCTATGCATAATTCAGGATGATCTCCTCTCAAGTTCTTTAACTTAATTATATCTGTAAAGACTTTTTCCAAAGAAGGTCGTGTTTACAGGTGCTGGGAGTTAGGAGATGGACACGCCTTTTGGGGACCACCATTTGGCCCACTGTAGAGTCCCTACAATGACATGGCTTTCCTTGTTCTGGTTTAGTTATCTGTTTGTATTGTCTGTCACTCTACTCTAGCCCGCATTTCTCTCTCTCTCTCACACACATGCACAGGCACACAAATACACACACAAATACAACCTCCATCAGAGTGAGGACCTGTCATCTCTGTGACTATAGTCATGAGACCTAAAGCAGTACCTAAACCAGAGTGGACAGTGAGTGTTAGTTGATTGAATAAAAGGATGAAAGAGTTGCTTTTCTTGGATTGTGTCTTGTTATCATGGGGGCAGGAGGAGAAGGGGACGACAGAGGATGAGATGGCTGGATGGCATCACCAACTCGATGGCCACGAGTTTGGGTGAATTCCAGGAGCTGGTGATGGACAGGGAGGCCTGGCGTGCTGCAATTCATGGGGTCGCAAAGCGTTGGACACGACTGAGAGACTGAGCTGAACTGGAACGGGACCATGCCATCCATGTATTTAGCGAGCGCCTAACCCACTGCGTTAGTGCTGGCATGTATCGATCTCAGTCTTCCATTCTAAAATTGCTAATTTGTTTGTTTTGGCTGCACTGTGTCTTCTTGTTTGCGTGGCCTTTTTCTAGTTGTGCCGAGTGGGGGCTCCTGCCTTGCACTGCGTGGGCCTTCTGCAGTGGTGTCTCCTGGCGAAGCACAGGCCCTAGGCGCTCGGGTGTCAGAAGCTGTGGCTCCCCAGGTCTAAAGCACAGGCTCAGTAGCTGTGGCCCACCGGCTTAGCTGCTCTGTGGCACGCGGGATCTTCCCAGACCAGGGACTGAGCCAGTGTCCCCTGCATGGGCAGGTAGATTCTTATCTACTGTGCCACCGGGGAAGTCCCTTCAATTTTCATATGTACTCTCTGAGGTCTGTTTATTTATTTTTTTTTTTTAAATAATTCTGGGTGAATGCTTCTGCCCTTTAATTCAGAGCGACAGAATTTATGTGCCAACTGATGAGCTAGATGCAGCCCAAGGAGTAGACAAAGACATGTAGAAAAACCTATTGCCTAGATTTAGCCTTATTATAATTACCAGTCCAGCTGTAAACAATATTGACTTTTCCCCCTCCTCCCAATATTTGTCTCATCTCACATTATAGATTAAGCTAGCAGTCCTTGGGCCATGTGTGCTCGGAGTCTTTAAGTATCTTTTCGATCTAATGCTCCTTTTTCAAGTCAGTCACCTTCCTCAATTTTTATTTCCTTAACTCAGCACTGAACAACTGAGACATGAAAGAGAGGCTTTAGCTGGACTTCAGATTGATTCTAATAGATTGAAAAGTAGGAGGCTAAATCTTTTTTTTGACTGCCTTAGCCTATTTAAATATATATATATATAATTAACATGCTTTGCCACCCAAGCAATTCCCAGCACCTACTGGGAAGAAGTATGAATGGAGTAATTTCTATTGAGAAACTTTCCAGATGCAGAGATAATTGAGTGACAGCAGTGATGCCCCCACAGCTTTGCAGGTTGGTGTGTTACCACCGTACACACATGAGGGTTTTGAAACGTCTTCTCAATAAATCTCTTTTGAGCCCCTACCTCCGAGCAGCACAGGGCTAGACACTTAGGAAATATTTGCCTGGTTTGGGACTGGAGGGATTACAATTGATTCTTGCAGTTTTCTCATGAGAGAAAAGTTCTCACATTTTTGAAGAAAGTAGTCAGTGTACTCTAGAGAACCAGGCTTCAATTAAATACGTTGCACATTGCTGTGCTAAATGAGCAAGCTTTAGGAGGGCCCTGCAGACACCACAAAAATGTTCCCCAAGTGCAAAAGCATAAAAACATAACTGCCTTGCTTAGATGTTGCCCTACAAAACTTAACACAGGACTCCTAAGGAAAGAAGAGCAGATTGAGTCAATCCAGGAGATTCATAATTAGTGAACAAATCACTGCCTTAAATGGTTACTCAGTGGTTTTCCCCGCACGGAGTGGGGGCAGAGTTTGCTTTCAGTCACACTCATGAAAGTCTTGCTGAGGCCGAGTAATTTAGTGTAAAATTTGACTTTGGGACTATTTGCAGTTTGCTAGGAAAATGAGGAATTCCAATGAGGCCACTGAGGCCTGCTTCATAAGGAACTTCTTTTTCCTTTTGTTGTGAGCGTAATTTAGCAAAGAAGCAAAAGTTTAGCTGTGTCCTGGGAAGTCTTTATTAAATCTGAAGTGTTCCCGCATCACCTCTTGAATTCAATATGTTGGACACCATTCCATTTTTCTGTCCTATATGGTGCTCAAATGAAGAGGATTAATTTCTGCACCTATGTTAGATTTTTGTAAGGACACTTCTGCTGAAAACCTATGAGCTAGATGAGGAGGAAAGGTACATAGTGGAAACAAGCCAAGATGCTCTTGGCTGTCACTTGTGGCTATGACCGGTTCCCTTGCTCCAAGAGGAGTGAGGGAGAGTGTGCCTGGGAAAAAGGCAATGAGGAAAGATATTTTTAAATGTATTAAGAAAGAGGTGCCAGAATCTGAGAACTTTTTACAGAAAGGCAAAGGCTTTGTTTCTTTGAGTTGATAGCTCTGTAGTTTCTGCTCAATTATCCCTGGGTCAGACTTCCCCAGTGGTGCTAGTGGTAAAGAATCTGCCTACCAATGCAGGAGATGCAAAAAACTCGGGTTCGATCCCTGGACTGGGAAGATGCCCTGGAGGAGGACACGGCAGCCCACTCCAGGATTCTTGCCTGGAGAACCCATGGAAAGAGGAGCCTGGTGGGCTACAGTCCATAGCATTGCAAAGAGCTGGACATGACTGAAGTGACTTAGCATGCATCCCTGGGTCATAGTCACACAAAGATCCAGTGAGGTCAACTTCCACAGGATAAATAAGTGACTGAGTGAGTAGGAGTGACTGGGGGTGCAGTTCTGCCCCAAGAGAGACTGAAGGCAGAAAGGAGGTCTGTGTCTGTGGTTGGTAATTTTATTTTGCAGACAAGGGGCAGTTGGGGGAGAAGGAAGGAATGAGTCTCCTCAGATAGAAACCAACCACAGGAGCAGGAATGAGAGCAGAAATCAGGCCTGGATCTGCTCTCAGCTGCCAATGGCCAAGGCAGCAGGATCTTTTGTTTAAAGTGACAGGAACTGAACAAAATTTCCTGATGCTCTGTGGATGCGTTGCCAGGGGGACAAGTGAAGGATGCGGAGCATCCTAGACACGGTGGCTTAGTCAACGTGGGCTCAGAGCCAAAGTCCACTGGCTTCAGGCCTGGAACTAAGATGAAGCCCTGGAGACAAGAGAAAGTGACACTGAGGTGTTTGTGTGTGTGTATGTGTGTGTTTTGTCCACCTGCCAAGCGGATGCACAGGTCTTCAGTAGGATAATAATCATCACTCAAGCATAATGAACACTCAATATGTCCAAGGTAATGTTCCTCTTTTAAAAACTATTTCCTTATTTGGCTGCAAGGGCTCTCAGTTGTGGCATGCAGGGTCTTTGATCTTCATGGCAGCATACAGCATCTTTAGTTGTGCCATGAGAACTCTTGGTTGTGGCATGTGGGACCTAGTTCCCTGATCAGGGATCAAACCCAGGCCCTCTGGGAGCATGGAGTTTTAGCTACTGGATCTCCAGGAAGTCCCTAAGGCCCTGTTCTAAGACTTTTTCAGTGTACAACTCAAAGTCTTAGATTTTTACATATACGTGACTCAGTTCGGCTCAGTTCAGTTCAGTTCATTTCAGTGGCTCAGTCCTGTCCGACTCTTTACAACCCCATGATTCACAGCACGCAAGGCCTCCCTGTCCATCACCAGCTCCCAGAGTTAACTCAAACTCATGTCCATCGAGTCGGTGATTCCATCCAGCCATCTCATCCTCTGTCGTCCCCTTCTCCTCCTGTCCCCAATCCCTCCCAGCATCAGGGTCTTTTCCAATGAGTCAACTCTTCGTATGAGGTGGCCAAAGTATTGGCGTTTCAGCTTCAACATCAGTTCTTCCAATGAACACCCAGGACTGATCTGCTTAGGATGGTCTGGTTGGATCTCCTTGCAGTCCAAGGGACTCTCAAGAGTCTTCTCCAACACCACAGTTCAAAAGCATCAATTCTTCGGTGCTCAGCTTTCTTCATAGTCCAACTCTCACATTCATACATGACCACTAGAAAAACCATAGCCTTGACTAGACGGACCTTTGTTGGCAAAGTAATATCTCTGCTTTTGAATATGTTATCTATGTTGGTCGTAACTTTCATTCCAAGGAGTAAGCGTCTTTTAATTTCATGGCTGGAATCACCATCTGCAGTGATTTTGGAGCCCCCCAAAATAAAGTCTGTCACCGTTTCCACTGTTTCCCCATCTATTTCCCATGAAGTGGTGGGACCTGATGCCATGATCTTCTTTTTCTGAATGTTGAGCTTTGAGCCAACTTTTTCCCTCTCCTCTTTCACTTTCATCAAGAGGCTTTTTAGTTCCTCTTCACTTTCTGCCATAAGGGTGGTGTCATCTGCATATCTGAGGTTATTGATATTTCTCCCAGCAATCTTGATTCCAGCTTGTGCTTCTTCCAGTCCAGCACTTCTCATGATGTACCCTGCATATAAGTTAAATAAGCAGGGTGACAATATACAGCCTTGACGTACTCCTTGTCCTATTTGGAACCAGTCTGTTGTTCCATGTGCAGTTCTAACTGTTGCTTCCTGAACTGCATACAGGTTTCTCAAGAGGCAGGTCAGGTGGTCTGGTATTCCCATCTCTTTCAGAATTTTCCACAGTTTATTGTGATCCACACAGTCAAAGGCTTTGGCATAGTCAATAAAGCAGAAATAGATGTTTTTCTTGATCCCTGGGTCGAGAAGCTTCCCTACAGGAGAAAATGGCAATCCACTCTCATATTCTTGCCTGGAAAATTCCATGAACAGAGGAGCCTGGTGGGCTACAGTCCACGGGGTCACAAAGAGTCGGACACAACTTAGCCAGTGAGAGATTACATTTGTTAACTCATTTAATCCTCACAACGACTCTGCAAGGGAGGTACTATTATTATCGTTATTTAACAATGAGGAAACTGAGACAGAATATAAGTACAAGTTTCTACTTGTGCAACAAGATGGAGCCAGGCCTGAAAGATCTGTAATTCCCGATTCTAGTTGCCTCACTATATGTGAATATATGACTGAATAATGGTCCCCAAAGACATCCACTTCCTAGTCCCTGGAATCTGTGGATATTCCTTGATGTGAAAAAAGAGACTTTGCAAATGTGGTTAAGAATGTTGAGATGGGAAGATTATTCTGGATTATTATCCCGTGGTATCTAAATATAATCACAAGTTTTCTTACAAGAGGGAGATTTGACTACAGAAGAGGCAGAAAGTGCTGTGATGATGGAAACAGGGGGAAGAAGATGATGTGAAGGGAGGAAGGAGTCATGAGCAGGTGGCTTCTAGAAGGTGGAAAAGGCAAGGAAACAAACTCTTCTCTAGAGCCTCCAGAAGAGTCACCTTTGCCAACATCTTGGTTTTCACCCTGGCAAACCCATTTCAAACTTTTGGACTCCAGAATTTGAAGATAATAAATTCACGTTGGTTTAAGTCACCAGGCTCATGATAATCTGTTACAGCAGCTGTAGGAAATGAATGGACCATGATTCTCAACTCTTTTCATAGAAAAGCGTAAAGGTGATGCCTGTCCTCAAGGCATATACTCACATTTTGACACCCTTGACTCCCACCAAATTAAGCAGTGTATATATCAATATATGTTGATATGTGTGTCTGTGTTTGTGCATGCACATGTGTGTTTGTTTGGTCATCTGCGTTATTTATGTTACACATGTATCTGATTCCTCTAAGAGGTGGTAAGACCGGGAAAAGTACAGCTTGTCTTAAATTATCATATTTCCCAAGTCATACAATAGGGTATTTAGCTCATAATAGATATTAGATAGTAATTGCCTGCATTATATTAACAATCATGTCTATGGGTAAAATTTTATTCTATAACATTGACAACATCACTATTTAAAGACTATCTTCAGGGGCTTCCCTGATGTCCAGTGATTAAGAATCCACCTTGCAATGCAGGGGTTATGGGTTCCATCCCTGGTTGGAGAACTAAGATCTTGCACGTCGTGGAGCAACTAAAGCTGTGGGTTGCAACTCCTGAGTCTGCAGGCACCAATTAAAGAGTACGAATAACGCAATGAAGACCCTTGTGCCACAACTAGGACCTGATGCAGCCAAATAAATAAAAAAATAAAAACTGGTCTACCTTCTTTAAAATAAAAACTCTCTTCAATCTAAAATACAGGTTTTGTTAGTATTCATGGATTGGGGGGCCAACACAAGATCAGTTTCACGCATAGATAGTTTATTACTCTCCCTTCCCAAGAAGAGGGGGCAGCATGCCATGCTATTCAGGGCCACATGGCTCCAGGGTTGGTCAGAAGAGGAGGGAGAACACATGCCCAAGAGCCTTTATTGTGGTGTCCGGGGAAGGAGCAGGTGAGACAGGTCTTCAGGTTTAGGACTGGCTAGTTTGAATGTTTTAGGCGTCCCTGGTGGCTCAGATGGTAAAGAATCCACCTGCAATGCGGGAGACCTGGGTTCAATCCCTGGGTTGCAAAGATCCCCTGTAGGAGGGCATGACAACCCACTCCAGTATTCTTGCCTGGAGAATGCCCATGGACAGAAGAATCTGGCAGGCTACCGTTCATGGGGTCGCAGTCAGACACAACTGAGCGAATAAGCACTCTGGGTGTAGGGGCTGGATCTAGTCAGCTGGTACTTGGCCCTGGAGTGAGTAGGATCAGGCAGATTGGTCCAGTGTGAAGAATTCGGTGAGAGCCAGATTGAGGTGATTGAGATGTGGACTCTGGATTGACTGTTTTGTCAGTGAAAGGCTTGCTCTCAGGTAAGTCTTTTAACTATCTCTAGGAAGTGGCTAGTCCTGAGAGGGGCAGTTTCTCCAGGCTCAGCAAGGCTCCAGATGTCAAAGCATCAGAATAAAAAGACACACTTAATCCAAATGAAGAAACCACTTCTGGACATACAGAACAGTTAGAATATGATGGTGACTTGTTTTGTGCTTGGCCTCATGCCATGTGCTTTGCATGTGTAAACTCAGAACCTTCTGAGCTGGTGATATTCTAGCTAGGTTAAGTAACTTGCCCAAAGGCAGTCTGTTGGTAAATGCCTAAATTAGGATTACCATCCTAGACAGTCTGGCCCCCAAGAACCGCAAAGAGACTCAGTACTTTTGATGAAGGTGGCATATGGTTCAATTGCTCAGTCGTGTCTGACTCTGTGACTACATGGACTGTAGCCCGCCAGGCCCCTCTGTACATGAGATTCTCCAGGCAAGAAGACTGGAGTGGGTTGCCATTTCTTTCTCCAGGGGATCTTCCTGACCCAGGACTTGAACCTGGATCTCCTACTTTGCAGGTAGATTCTTTACTGACTGAGCTATCAGGGACGCCCTGAAGGTGGCATGGGCAGTTCAAAAACACAGCAGAGGTAGAAAATGAACTTGGTGAGAAGGTGGGTGCAGAGCTGACTATATATTCTTCTCAGTGGGGAGAAGAATGAAATATTATGTCTATTTTAAAATTCTTTTTCTTTTTCTATTGTAGTTTCATTACTTTACAATGTTGTATTATTTTCTTCAGTTCAGTTCAGTTCAGTCGCTTAGTCATGTCCGACTCTTTGCGACCCCATGAAACTCAACACGCCAGGCCTCCCTGTCCATCACCAACTCCCGGAGTTCATTCAGATTCACGTCCATCGAGTCAGTGATGCCATCCAGCCGTCTGTACAGCAAAGTGAATCAGCTATATGTAAACATATATACTCCCTTGTGGAACTCCCTCCCACCTCCCAGCCCATCCCACCCCTCTAGGTCATCACAGAGCACAGAGCTGAGCTCCCCGTGCTATTCAGCAGGTTCCCACTAGCTACCTGTCTTACATACGGTAGTGTACGTATGTCAGTCCTGATCTACCAACCCTCCCACCCTCTCTGTGTCCACATGTCCTTTCTTTATGTCTGCGTCTCCATTTCTGCCCTGCAGATAGGTTCATCTGTACCATCTTTCCAGATTCCACATATATGTTTTATTTTTTTATTATTCTTTCTTTGTTATTTTTAAAATTATGAAATCATGATAACACATTTGGAGAAGACTTGGAAAACGCAGAACAAAGTTACATATATAATTCCACTATGTGAAAGTCGCTCAGTCATGTCCGACTCTTTGCGACCCCATGGATTATACAGTCCAGGGAATTCTCCAGGCCAGAATACTGGAGTGGGTAGCCTTTCCCTTCTCCTAGGTATCTTCCCAACCCAGCGATCATACCCAGGTCTTCTGCAATGCAGGCAGATTCTTTTAGCAGCTGAGCCCCAACAGCTATTTTTTAAAGTAGATAAATTAAGATTTTTAGTTGGAATTTCAATATCAACTAAAAATCAATAGAATTCATAGAATGAACATACAGAATAGTAGAAGGATATAGTAGTCCTGAAAAGCACCATGAACCAATTCAACATAGTTAAGATTTATACAGTTGCACACAATAGTAGAATGCAAATTCTATTCATGTCCTCATAGACTATAAACGAGGAGATACTGGAATATAACCAGGGACATAAAACAAAGTGCAAGTTTTCAAGGTCTAAAGCTATTGAAATCATAGAGAGTCTGTTCTCTTATCACTGTGGAATTATGTTAGAAATCAATATCAAAAGATTTGAAAATAACTCACATATTTTCAAGGGCAGTGTGATATTTACCAAGAGAGATCTTTGACTTAGCCATTGAAAGCCCAAATAAAGTTAGAAGCCTGAAAAAACACAGAGGGTGATTGCAGAGGAGAAAATATTTAAGTGAGAAATTAGTATCAAAATGAGAAATTGTGTGTTTTAAATGAATGAAAAATACCTACACACAAAATCGCATCAAGCTTGAAGAAATAAATACTCTGTATGATACTGTAGTCTGATATGTGTTCAAATGGACCTGAGTTAGTTGTCTTACATTAGAATGCACTTCTTAAAGAAAAATCATATTAAGGCCTGGCTTTAGTAAGTGGGTGGGCTTCCAGGGGTGGGCCATGCCAGCATCTCCATCCCAGTGACCAGGCTGGGAGCAGAAAGCGCCTGTGCAGGGAAGAGGTAAGGGAGATGGACAGGGGTAAGGGAGATGGATCCGGAGGGTGTAGGGCTAGCAGACTCACAGCATATCTTAAAGTGTCATAGTCACAGATATGCCAGTCTGGGAGGACAGCATATCTGAAGGGTCAGAGTGGGGTGTTTGTGGAGGGAGGTCAGGTTCTAGCCAGGCGGTCTACAAGAAGAGGAGAGAATAAAGCTGGCTTTGAAGAACCCTTGCTGCTGGTGGTAATGTATGCTGCTACTGCTGCTAAGTCGCTTCAGTCGTGTCCGACTCTGTGCGACCCCATAGACAGCAACCCAACAGGCTCTGCCGTCCCTGGGATGCTCCAGGCAAGAACACTGGAGTGGGTTGCCATTTCCTTCTCCAATGTATGAAAGTGAAAAGTGAAAGTGAAGTCGCTCAGTCGTGTCCGACTCTTAGCGACCCCATGGACTGCAGCCCACCAGGCTCCTCCGTCCACGAGATTCTCTAAGCAAGAGTACTGGAGAGGCTTGCCATTGCCCTCTCCAGTAATGTATTACAAGGAGCCAATTTTAGACCCTTCTCATCTGGAAGCTTCCGAGACCATGACTTACCAGAGCTCTCTAAGTTAATACAATGCTAGACAGTGCCCAGGATCCACTCAAGTTTCCGTCTTGTCCTGGAAGCCTAGACTTTGTATGAAAGTGAGCCTGGTAGGACTGTATCAGAACCAAGGAACTGTGGGCCTCCCTCAGAATAGCATTCGGAAATAGTTATATAATTCAATTCCATTGAAAAAATCGACCCAAATGGGGAAAGCTGTCACACATCTGCAATATGCACTGTCACCATTTTTTGTTTATTAAGCTTTTTATTGGAGTAGAGTTGATTTACCCTATTGTTAGTTTCACGTGTACAGCACACTGAATCAGCTATACATATACAAATATCCACTCGTTTTTAGATTCTTATCCCATACAGTTCATTGCAGAGCATTGAGTAGTTTCCTGTGCTATACAATAGGTTCTTTTTAGCTATCTATTTTATATATAGTAGTGTGTATATGTCAGTCCCAGTCTCCCAGCTTATCGTTATCCCCCTTCCCCCTGCTGGTAAACATAAGCTGGTTTTCTACATCTGTGACTCATTTATAAAACAGAAATAGAGTCACAGATGTACATTCTCTCTGTTTTAACAAGTACCCACAAATCTCAGAACATCAGTCATCTGTATTATATGAGTAGGGTACTATTGCCACCTTGTGATCAGAGATAGAAGTGTTTTTATTCTGGGAGTTGATTATGTCATATTAATATTTCATTTCAATATGAATTAGCTACTTCATCTGCTTTTGAACAATTCCTTTTCTTGTTTTGTTGCTTCACATATATTTAAAAGAATTTGTACTAAAATAAAAACTAAAACAAAACTCTGCCTTAACCCAAAGTGGGCAAAAAACCGCCCCAAACCGTTAAGAGCAAGGGAGGGGCCACCATCACTAAGGGTTTCTGTGCCGGGCTGTGCGTGAGTTCTCATTTGTGTCCGACCCTTTGTGACCCCATGGACTGTAACCCACCAGGCTCCTCTCTCCATGGGATTCTTCAGGCAAGAGTACTGCAGTGGGTTGCCATTGCCTTCTCCGATGGGTCTACTTAGATCTACTTAATAAATCTAGTCTTGAAAAGTGTTAGCTGAATTTATAAATTGAATCATATTATAAAAGTGTCCCAGAAACTGATTATTGGAAGTGAAAGTGAAATCGCTCAGTCGTGTCCGACTCTTTGTGACCCCATGGACTGTAGCCCGCCAGGCTCCTCTGCCCATGGGATTCTCCAGGCAAGAGTGCTGGAGTGGGCAGCCACTCCTTCTCCAGGGGATCCTCCTGACCCAGGGATCAAGCTGGCATATTCTGCATCTCCTGCACTGGCAGACCGATTCTTTCACCACTGAGCCACCTGGGAAACCCAACTGCTTCTAATCCACCCCTATTTTTCTCAGATGAGGTGAATCTAGTGAATTTGGAGCCAAATAATGAAAACAGTCAGACACTTGTCAGATTAAATTCTAGCCTCTCTACACATCCTTTCAGGTAAATGTTAAAAAGCTCTCTGAATTTAATTTTGAAAGACGCTTGAAGCTGCCTCCGAGTTTGGTTTAGTACATTTAGCAAAGGGGATGAAAGGGTTATTACAAAATCAGTTTAAATATTTTATAAACTTTATTATTATTATTAGGGCTACCCATGGCACTAGTGGTAAAGAACTCGCCTGCCAATGCAAGACACCTAAGAGACATGGGTTCGATCCCTGCATCAGGAAGATCAGTCTTTTCGGCCATGCTGCACAGCTTGTAGGATCTTGGTTCCCTGACCAGGGCTTGAACCTGGGCCATGGCAATGAAAGAACCGTGTCCTAACTGACAGGCCACCAGGGAATTCCCCCAAAACCTTTCTTAGAAAGAATATCCCCAACCACTAAACATTTTTTAAAATATATTACTGACAGGAAAATTTCACATTGATTCTAAGGTAACAAAAACCTTTTTATGCTTCAGAAAGGAGAACCCCTACCCTTGGCATGGGAAGATCATGGATTTTAAATGTCATCTGCCTCCTATGCAATTTTATCCATTTCTTTCTCATCAGGAGCCACTGCAATCTGGCCCTTCCTGAAGGCCACCCGTGGGTGGCTATGAGCTATTTTCATGAGAAGTTGTCCTTATAATATTTCTTTCTGATCTTNAAGGGAGATGGACAGGGGTAAGGGAGATGGATCCGGAGGGTGTAGGGCTAGCAGACTCACAGCATATCTTAAAGTGTCATAGTCACAGATATGCCAGTCTGGGAGGACAGCATATCTGAAGGGTCAGAGTGGGGTGTTTGTGGAGGGAGGTCAGGTTCTAGCCAGGCGGTCTACAAGAAGAGGAGAGAATAAAGCTGGCTTTGAAGAACCCTTGCTGCTGGTGGTAATGTATGCTGCTACTGCTGCTAAGTCGCTTCAGTCGTGTCCGACTCTGTGCGACCCCATAGACAGCAACCCAACAGGCTCTGCCGTCCCTGGGATGCTCCAGGCAAGAACACTGGAGTGGGTTGCCATTTCCTTCTCCAATGTATGAAAGTGAAAAGTGAAAGTGAAGTCGCTCAGTCGTGTCCGACTCTTAGCGACCCCGTGGACTGCAGCCCACCAGGCTCCTCCGTCCACGAGATTCTCTAAGCAAGAGTACTGGAGAGGCTTGCCATTGCCCTCTCCAGTAATGTATTACAAGGAGCCAATTTTAGACCCTTCTCATCTGGAAGCTTCCGAGACCATGACTTACCAGAGCTCTCTAAGTTAATACAATGCTAGACAGTGCCCAGGATCCACTCAAGTTTCCGTCTTGTCCTGGAAGCCTAGACTTTGTATGAAAGTGAGCCTGGTAGGACTGTATCAGAACCAAGGAACTGTGGGCCTCCCTCAGAATAGCATTCGGAAATAGTTATATAATTCAATTCCATTGAAAAAATCGACCCAAATGGGGAAAGCTGTCACACATCTGCAATATGCACTGTCACCATTTTTTGTTTATTAAGCTTTTTATTGGAGTAGAGTTGATTTACCCTATTGTTAGTTTCACGTGTACAGCACACTGAATCAGCTATACATATACAAATATCCACTCGTTTTTAGATTCTTATCCCATACAGTTCATTGCAGAGCATTGAGTAGTTTCCTGTGCTATACAATAGGTTCTTTTTAGCTATCTATTTTATATATAGTAGTGTGTATATGTCAGTCCCAGTCTCCCAGCTTATCGTTATCCCCCTTCCCCCTGCTGGTAAACATAAGCTGGTTTTCTACATCTGTGACTCATTTATAAAACAGAAATAGAGTCACAGATGTACATTCTCTCTGTTTTAACAAGTACCCACAAATCTCAGAACATCAGTCATCTGTATTATATGAGTAGGGTACTATTGCCACCTTGTGATCAGAGATAGAAGTGTTTTTATTCTGGGAGTTGATTATGTCATATTAATATTTCATTTCAATATGAATTAGCTACTTCATCTGCTTTTGAACAATTCCTTTTCTTGTTTTGTTGCTTCACATATATTTAAAAGAATTTGTACTAAAATAAAAACTAAAACAAAACTCTGCCTTAACCCAAAGTGGGCAAAAAACCGCCCCAAACCGTTAAGAGCAAGGGAGGGGCCACCGTCACTAAGGGTTTCTGTGCCAGGCTGTGCGTGAGTTCTCATTTGTGTCCGACCCTTTGTGACCCCATGGACTGTAACCCACCAGGCTCCTCTCTCCATGGGATTCTCCAGGCAAGAGTACTGCAGTGGGTTGCCATTGCCTTCTCCGATGGGTCTACTTAGATCTACTTAATAAATCTAGTCTTGAAAAGTGTTAGCTGAATTTATAAATTGAATCATATTATAAAAGCGTCCCAGAAACTGATTATTGGAAGTGAAAGTGAAATCGCTCAGTCGTGTCCGACTCTTTGTGACCCCATGGACTGTAGCCCGCCAGGCTCCTCTGCCCATGGGATTCTCCAGGCAAGAGTGCTGGAGTGGGCAGCCACTCCTTCTCCAGGGGATCCTCCTGACCCAGGGATCAAGCTGGCATATTCTGCATCTCCTGCACTGGCAGACCGATTCTTTCACCACTGAGCCACCTGGGAAACCCAAGTGCTTCTAATCCACCCCTATTTTTCTCAGATGAGGTGAATCTAGTGAATTTGGAGCCAAATACTGAAAACAGTCAGACACTTGTCAGATTAAATTCTAGCCTCTCTACACATCCTTTCAGGTAAATGTTAAAAAGCTCTCTGAATTTAATTTTGAAAGACGCTTGAAGCTGCCTCCGAGTTTGGTTTAGTACATTTAGCAAAGGGGATGAAAGGGTTATTACAAAATCAGTTTAAATATTTTATAAACTTTATTATTATTATTAGGGCTACCCATGGCACTAGTGGTAAAGAACTCGCCTGCCAATGCAAGACACCTAAGAGACATGGGTTCGATCCCTGCATCAGGAAGATCAGTCTTTTCGGCCATGCTGCACAGCTTGTAGGATCTTGGTTCCCTGACCAGGGCTTGAACCTGGGCCATGGCAACGAAAGAACCGTGTCCTAACTGACAGGCCACCAGGGAATTCCCCCAAAACCTTACTTAGAAAGAATATCCCCAACCACTAAACATTTTTAAAAATATATTACTGACAGGAAAACTTCACATTGATTCTAAGGTAACATAAAACTTCTTATGCTTCAGAAAGGAGAACCCCTACGCTTGGCATGGGAAGATCATGGATTTTAAATGTCATCTGCCTCCTATGCAATTTTATCCATTTCTTTCTCATCAGGAGCCGCTGCAATCTGGCCCTTCCTGAAGGCCACCCGTGGGTGGCTATGAACTATTTTCATGAGAAGTTGTCCTTATAATATTTCTTTCTGATCTTTTTTTCTTCCATCATTCTCTTCCTCCTTTATCTCAGCACACATCACTTTTTTTTCCTGGTCTCTACTGTTTTTAACCTTTTAAATGTTGAAGTATAGTTAATTTACATTGCTGTGTTAGTTTCAAGTGTACAGCAAGGTACAGGTTCTTTTCAGATTCTTTCCGATTATAGGTTATCTATATGCAAGATACTGAGTATAGTTCCCTGTGCTATATAATAGGGCCTTAGTGACTATTTTGTATACAGTGCTGTGTATCTGTTAATCCCAAACTCCTAATTTCTCTCTTCCCCCATTCCCTTCAGGGCTTCCCTGGTGGCTCAGTGGTAAAGAATCTGCCTGAAAGTCAGGAGACATGGATTTGGTCCTTGAGTTGGGAAGATCCCCTGGAGAAAAAAATGGCTACACACTCCAGTATTCTTGCCTGGGAAATCCCATAGACAGAGGAGCCTGGTGGGGTCGCAAAAGAGTGAGACACTTCTTAGCACCTAAACAACAATCATTCCCTTTGATAACCATGTTTGTTTTCTATGTCTGTGGTCTCTTTCTGTTTTATAAATAAGTTTATTTGCATTTTTAAAGGTTCTACATATAAGTGACATAATATGATATTTGACTTTGTCTAACTTACTTCATTTAGTATGAGAATCTCTAGGTCAATCCCTGTTGCTGAAGATGGCATTATTTCATTCTTTTTTTAAAGTCTAAGTAATACTCCATTGTGCATACACACACACACACACACACACACACACACATATATATCCCACATCTTCTTTATTCATTTATCATTGAACACTTAGGTTGCTTCCATGTCTTGGCTATTGTGAATAGTGCTACAATGAATATGGGGGCAACGCTCATAACTTTGAATGCTGTTGTATACCCTGGAGAAGGGAAAGGCTACCCACTCCAGTATTCTGGCCTGGGGAATTCCATGGACTGTATAGTCCATGGGGTCACAGGGAATTGGACACGACCGAGCGACTGAACTGAACTGAACTGAGCCTGGTCGGATAACTGAAGTGTTAGTTTGAAACACATCCTGAACAGTGATATCACTCTAACTTTCCAGGAAAAACCCCAGGGGACTCAGAAAAGAAATGACTAATGTTAAAACTACTCCCTGTTTTAATATGGCTCATGGGAGCCTGTGTGGATCCAAGACTAAGAAGAGAAGAATCCTTTAGCTGCTCTGGTGTAATACTCAGATAGCAGATTTACTAGGGTTTCCTAAGGACATGATACCCCAGGTCCTTGTTATCCTGCATACCTTTCCATCAGAGTCAGGCTGATTTCTTGGGTGGAGTTATTGATTTCTGGGTCAGTGCCAAGACAGCATGTCTGAGGCCCTTCCTAAACCCATGCCCTCTTAATCCTTATAATCACAGCATTCTTTTTAGTTTCCAGCTCTGAAAAATGTTAGCAATTTTGTGCTCCCGGGTGCAGGATTCTTGTATCACTAATAGCTTCCATTACCAGCTGAACCTCTGATCTTTCTCACTGACTGTTCAATCTTCCTGAAGCCCTGGACTGGGTCCCTGTCTCGTTAGGAGGTGCTGAGTGGACAAGGGTCTCCAGGTCTGTCCAGGTAGGCTCTGGTGCCCCAAGACTCAGGCATCATCACTCCCACATGATACTTGTTACACACGTTGCTCTTAGAACTTTTCATGCAGTTCTTATTCTCCCAACTAAATTGGAAACTCTTTCAGGGGCAAGGAACCTATCAATCGCCCTCACCTCTCAAGGAAGCCCTGGAAATTTATAGGAACTCAGTAGTGTTTGCAGCTGATAATCAGATAATGAAGAATGAGGAGGAGGGGGAGCAGGAGAAGTCAGTAAGGGACAGATATACACAGAACCAGGGGAATCCAAAGGGTGACACGAAGACTCAAGGTTCAAAAGCCCTGGATTCCAGCAGGATGGTCACATCTAGTGCAGTCCTGGGCTGATGCCACTTTGATTGGCATCTTATCATTTCCATTTAGAGTTTGGGGGTATCTAGCAGGAGACAACAGAGAGGAAGGTTGTTCACAGGGCGGGAAAGAAGCCAAAGAAACTGGTCAGCAGAAGGCAATGAAGATGCTTCCCTCCACTTGCTCTTCTCACCTGGGTCCTGCCCTCACGGTCTCCGGTAGCCCGAGGATCCACAGATCAGGGGTCTCCTCCCTGGCAGAACCAGTGAGAGGCCACTACTAAGCAACTTTGGGTCTTGCTGGTGGGAAAGTTCTAGAGGTCACCCTCTTCTGCATTTAGACTTTTTTTTTTTACTAGAATGTCCCTTGTGTCACAGGGTGGTGGTTAGAGGCATCTTACATCACTGACATCAAGAAGATCCAGGGGCCAAGCACAAAGTGCCAATGTCTGGGGGACCTGTATCAGGGCGGAAGATGGAGCGGCCAGACCAGCCCTGTGCCCAGAGGGGGACAACCAGGACTGAGCTTTGGGGTGGCTGCTGTCCCAGCTGCTGCTTCTTTTCTCTTCTTCTGCCCAGAGTTTCCTCCCCAGATGGATGGGTCTGCTCCACCATCCACTGAGAAGGACGAAAAAGACCAGGAGCTCCAGCAAAAGTTTGAGCCTTTAAGCTATGGTAGTGGGTAAGTCTGGCAACAGGTGCAGAGCCATAAGCAGGGCAGGTTGGTGACAGGTGAGGGACATTGTAAGCCTGAGGCCTCATGGCAGGTGCCACAAAGGTTAGGGAGGCACAGAAGCAGATAGGGGAGGGAACCAAAGTTTTCTGCAAACCTCCTCAGGCAAGATCCTGAGCTAGCATTTTGCGTCTTATCTCACTGATTTGCTCTTACTTTTAATTATGAAACATTTCAAACATGCAAAAGAATACAGAAAATAATGTCATGGATATTCCCATAGCTGCACCTAACAGATGTCAACACGTGGAATTTCTCCCCATCTTTTCTGAGGTCTTTTTCAGCATTTAGGCTTTCGGTCCTTGAAGGCATTACCTGGGGTATGTGGTAGAAGACCACCATTTTACTACAATTTTAGAAACAAATGAAGAAGCCAGAATAAATATTTGACTTTCAAGGAGGCCAGTTGTAATGTGGTTCTCGTCTTTGATATCTATTTGTATATTCTGTTATTATCTTCTCTTCTTTTCTTTTTTGAATTTGGGATTTTAATTTTTTAAAATTTTATTGGAATATGGTTGATTTACAATATTGTGCTACTTTCTGCTGTTCAGCCAAGTGAGTCAATTACATATATTCATATATCCACTCTCTTTTAGATTCTTTTCCCTTTTTGGTCATTAAAAGAGCGCTGAGCAGTGTTCCCTGCACTAACTATAGAGTGGACTCTGATTTCCAAAAATATTTTAATGTTTTTATTATAGGAATTTTAATCATAATTCTCCCTTCTTATATAACTGTTTCTGTTTCCCTGTGCTCTCATGATTTTTTTTTCCTTTTGTGTAGTTGCAATCATGTAATTCTGAATTCTATTTCTCCTTTGCCACAGCCACAAAATATTCTTTCATAAACTTAATCTATGGCTAACATTCATGGAAAATTGCTGTGCTTACCTGCCATTCTGTTGAGCTTGTGTGCCCACATTTCCTTTGAGGGAAATATTAAATTATTTCTTTTGCCTTTCAGTTTGTTCCTCTTTCAATTCCAAATTATGATCACGAAGATTTTTTGGATGCATAGAATTGAGCAGATCACACTCCTAATTTCATGGCATATAATCACCATTATTTTATGTTGCAATCTCTCTCTTAGTATTTTATTTTCCTCTTTCTTCAGTCCTATTTCCTAAGCTTATTTCCCTCCTTATGTCTGGTGTATTTACTATATACCTTTCCAAATGACTTTATAAGTTTCTTTATATGTGTGTTCACAAGAAACATGTACTACTTTCTGTTTTAGAAAACGTACTTAAATGGTGCGTGCATGCATGCTCAGTTGCTAAGTTGTGTCTGACACCTTTTGCAACCCTTTGAACTGTAGCCTGCCAGGCTCCTCTGTCAATGGGATTCTCTAGGCGAGAAAACTGGAGTGAGTCACCATTTCCTTCTACAGGGGATCTTCTTGACCCAGGGATTGAACCTGGTCTCCTGCATTGGTTCAGCTCAGTTCAGTTCAGTCGCTCAGTCGTGTCCGACTCTTTGCGACCCCATGAATCGCAGCACGCCAGGCCTCCCTATCCATCACCATCTCTCGGAGTTCACTCAGACTCACGTCCATCGTGTCTGTGATGCCATCCAGCCATCTCATCCTCGGTCGTCCCCTTCTCCTTCTGCCCCCAGTCCCTCCCAGTATCAGAGTCTTCTCCAATGAGTCAACTCTTAGCATGAGGTGGCCAAAGTACTGGAGTTTCAGCTTCAGCATCAGTCCTCCAAAGAAATCCCAGGGTTGATCTCCTTCAGAATGGACTGGTTGGATCTCCTTGCAGTCCAAGGGACTCTCAAGAGTCTTCTCCAACACCACAGTTCAAA
>SJYX01017406.1:446910-474153 GCA_006410675.1 Oreotragus oreotragus
CAGGGAGGAGGCGGCGGGCCGCGCTCAGGGGGCAGCCGCGGTTTCCCCAGCCCGGCTCCCCCCCCCCCCCCCCCACCCCCCGTCACGGTCCTGGGTCACAAAGGTTGTTGCCAAGCACCCGGTGGAGAAAAGATGCGGCCAGGGAACAGCCGCCGCCACTCTGGACCGTGAGGCCCGCGGAGTTCAGCAGGTGAGACCACGGCCCGGATGGTGGGACCGGGCCCGGGCTCCCACCACCACCTCCGCCTCGGCCAGATCCGTCTGGCCCCTGCCCCGGGGTAGGGATTCCTGGGGGACAAGCCCTTCTTCTGACTGGGACGGGGAGCCTGCTCCTCAGGGCAGCTCCAGCCCCTCGAGATCTCAGTTCATAAGGACCTCAGCTGCACTTTGACGCTGTCTTCCCCGTTCCCAGGTGCGGAAATGAAGGGACTGGGTTTCTTGACATGGGAGGAAAGGTATGAAGGGAAAACCTTTGGGGCTAGAAGCAGGTGTTCCCTACCTGAGAGCTCGTAGAGCAGCTTGAACAGACTGACTAGGTTCAAATCCTCCTTAAGTGGATGATGGAGACTCATCACCACTGGCTGATAGGAGTGAGCAGTGAACTAGCTTTATTTGATCCTTATGTAAAAGTGGTGTAAGGGATCTGGGGTCAGACGCCCTCTTTCACCCCATGTTGGTTCTGCTGAGTATTTTGGGTGGACATTCGATAAAGTCTTTTCCCTCTGGCTCTATTTCCTCTTAAGAGACAGGACGAAGGGCTTCTGGATTTTTTTTTTTTTCCAAACCATATATTCAGAGTTAACACTCTCCACCCCCACCTTGCTTTGATGGGGAACCAGAGCAGCCTTGATCCTGGATGTGTGCTCTTAGGGTCAGAATATCAAGTACCAGAAGCCTTTCACAGGCTGTTTCAAACAGATAACTATACCTTGGTTGTCACTTTCTCATCCTAAGGCAGTCCAGATATTTGAACACAGTATGCACAAAAGCTTGCATACCTCAGGAGAAACATTTCCAGCTGGAGGAAATCAGCAAATCTTTTTTCTACTAACCACTGTCAGGGGCAGGTCTTCCGTTTCAAATGTCACCAACAATTCTCTTTCCAAAACAAAACTTCACTGTCTCATGCACTATGGTGAGGGTGTCAAAGTTCTCCTGGGCCATTACTGGGTGGGATGGGATCCCATTTGCTGCTACCTTTGTGGAAGAATAGTGAAGATACAGAGAAATACACTTGACTAGAAAGAAAAGGGTCTGCCGTGCCCCTTATCATAGTAGGTAGGTGATGAATAAATGTTACATCGCTCTTGAATTCAGTGAAATCCTTTATATACTGACAATTTTAAAGTAGAAAGATGGAAAGTCTAAATTCTACTTGGGTAAATTTTGAGTTAGCAACATATCCTCCATGCCTTTTCCTTTATCTTCAAAGAAGAAAGGGAAAAATCTCAACCAGTGGGTCTTTCACAGATAAGAAAAAAAAAAAAAAAACCCAAAGACAAAACATACCCAGTGAAGTGAAAGTCGCTTAGTCATGTCTGACTCTTTGCGACTCTATAATTCTGTATAGTCCATGGAATTCTCCTGGCCAGAACACTGGAGTGGATAGCCATTCCCCTCTCCAGTGGATCTTCCCAACCCAGGCTCTGAACCCAGGTATCCTGCATTGCAGATGGATCATTTACCAGCTGAGCCACCAGGGAAGCCCAAGAATACTGGAATAGTAGCCTATTCCTTCTCCAGCGGATCTTCCCGACCCAGAAATTGAACCAGGGTCTCCTGCATTACAGGCGGATTCTTTACCAGCTGAGTTACCAGGGAAGCCCAAAAAACACACACACAGGAGAACCAGAAAAATCTTTAAAAACTGAAAAAGGACTGGTCTTGGGAACTTTTCCCCCTCCTGCCTGGTGCAGTTCCTCTGAGGTGTGGTGTATAAGTGCCTCAGGGCTCTGAGAGAGCTGGTCACTTGTGTCAAAAGAGGTTCTGATCTTTTGTCCATAATTAAGAATAGTAAAAGCTGAAGTTCCTTAAAGGAAAAGCTAAGTTCTCAAACTGTAAGGCACTTCAGACTCCCTTTAGGCTTTAAGTGCAGAATGCAGAGGACCCAGGAATCTGCATTTCTTCCTTATTTCCATAGGATACTTAAGGCACCAGTCCCAGAATCATAGTTTGAGAATCAACGGTATAAAGTACATGTGATTTAGTCATAAATATCTGGTGAGATAGGCCTTTCTGAGCACCCATCCACAAATAATGTCTCACCATAGAGTGCCAGCAGCCTCTGCCACCTGAGAGGCACACATTCTTCAGCAGTTAACAACACAGCACAGTTCCTAATACCAAGCAGGGCTACTCTTTTGGACAAATCCATTTCCTAATCTGTACCATGGGTAAAAACCTACCTTCAGAGGCTTATGATTAGGTTTAATAAAGTACACATAGCAGTTACCAGATTCAATACTTGTCACTATCCTCTACTGCCCTTTATACAATTACTTGTATCCTAACAAGTACTGGAATCTGTTCATGAGAACTAAAGAGTAAGGTAAAGTTAATACTGAGACAGATGTGAATTTGAACAGCCCTACCCNGTTGTCCCCTTCTCCTCCCGCCCTCAATCCCTCCCAGCATCAGAGTCTTTTCCAGTGAGTCAACTCTTCGCATGAGGTGGCCAAAGTACTGGAGTTTCAGATAAAGGTTTATCTGGATTTTCTTAATTTTCATTTTGCTTCTAAAGAACAAGCTATTGGTTTATTCTTCTAGTTCTATCATGTTTCAGTCTCAGTGATTTCTGTTTTTTCTTTCCTATTTCTTTTGGACTTTCTTTAGATCCACTTTATTTATGTTTGTCTAAATAACTGGGTTGGAGTCTCATTTATTTATTACTGCTCTTCCCTGTTTCACTCTATGTTGTCAAGTGGGTTTCAAGTGGGCTTCTGTATCTCCCAGCTCAGCCCATGCTCAGAGATCTTGCTCTATCACTCTCGAAGCTTTCCCATGGATATTTCATCACTTGGGAGAAGTTTGTGCTTTGCCAGTTCTTCCCGAAGTTCCCAACTCTCTCCATTATTTGGGTTTTTAGTGTTTTCTATTCTCCTCAAAAAATGAGTTGCCATTTCTATCTTTTTTTGTGTGTGCATCTGATTATTTTCAGAGTGGAAACAATGGTAGAAACACCTTTCAACATCATATAGTCTCAAATGTGATATGCTAATTGCATTGGGTCTGATTTGAGCAAACTATATTGTTGACAGTGAGCCGTCAAAAAGTATGTACAGTCTGTAAGAACGGGTCAACGTTACTTGCTTATATCAACCTTCAGAACCATCATCCAAATGTTTATTTTTGACAAACTAGATTGTGCTACCACTGTATTGTTATAAACAACAAAAAGACAAATCCTGATTGTGATGCATTGATGATTTAAAAATAATGTTTTTCTTGTCACAGAGGCATTTAATAGATGATGACCACTGTAACTGTGGTGGCCCAGTACATCTAATGACGAGGTGACAACGAAACCAGCAAAATATAGAGGTCGAGGTGAGTTACCTGAATAAATAATACTGAGACATGGGAGCTCTCAGCTTCCTTGTGAAACACAGATTTTATGGACAAAGCCTGCCAACTGCACACATTTATGAGCTTTTTGTACTCTCTTGCTCTAAATGAAATATACTCTTCATGAACTTAAGCCATAATCTCCTGTTCAAAATTTAAACTTAAAAAGATATATACCCTTCTGGTGTCAAAAGTCTCTCTTGGTAGTCTAAGAGGACTTGAAATTAATGAAATTTAAACTCTTAAAATAACCACCACTCAGAGGCAGTAGTGACCGTGTTATTAAAAACAGTTTGTCATTGTTAAGTGTAATGTCAAGTTTCAGGTTACAGTGGTGCCACCAGGGCAGAATAAAAGACCTTCTTGTTCTTCAATGTCTTATTCTTCCCACCTCGTATTATTGCATATTGTGCAATGGAAAAGTGTGGGTAAAAAAAAAACTTATTTGAAATTATTATCATTATTTGAAACCAACCAAACAAAATGAAGTATAAAGTGTTCCTAAAAGTTTTTTTTAAAGTGTTGAAAATTGGATGCACAAGCTTTCCTCTTATTTTAAAAGGAGCATGCATTGCTTTTAACAACCCCAAGAATGCTATTCATGTCAGCAAAATGATATCTTTATTATAAGAGTCATAATTCTTGGTACTCTTTAACAGTAAAAAAGGTATTAATAAGTTTCTGTTAACAGCAGAGGTCTCTTTCTAACTTGAAAATAGTGTGATTTTAGAATTCTAAGTCATCGACTTTTTATGATGTGGTGAGAGTCTGGTAATTTCATGAGCTCTGCCTTTCTTTGTGAGAAACAGTGATTTGTGTGTGGGTGTTGTTGGAATATTGATATTCACCAAATTTCACAATTAGGTCTTCTGTATGGTCCTGAAACACTTGAAAAAGGGAGGTGCTAATTGTATTGATCAAATTCACAGCTTGTATTGAGGAAGTCAGGAACAATCATTGACTCAATTCAATTAGCCTGTAATACATCAAGGAGAGTCAATCAGTTGTTTTGGGGTGGAGTTGCTCTTTGCTGGGATAAAACTTATATCCCTTCAATGTTTACAGCACTCTTTCCTTCCCTGTTTGCCACAGAAAATCCTTTATTTGTCAGGTCCCTTCCTCCCTCATGCCCACCTTACCCACTAATCACTGAAGAGGAGACCATCCTCTTCGCTGAGAAAGAGATTAGATTGGGCCACATAAATAAAAAATGGAGCGGGGTGGTGGTGGTGGGGGGGCGCGGCAGGGGAGAGAAAACAAGGTCCTTGAATTAGGGCTAAGAAGGGAGTATGAGGGTTTGTCTTGAGAGAGTTTCCTTAACAGGATGAGGAAGAACAGGAAGGAAAAAAGGTGAATCATGATTTTATACTCATTAATATGCTTTGAGGTTTACCTACTAAGAAGAGATTTCTATTTTAATTGCTATGAGTTGTTGAATTGTGCTTCTCTAAGTGTGACTTCGCAGAATGACCCCTCTCCTTTGCAGAGGAGCACTGAGATAGGCTGGGAGCTGGAACCCTATGCTGCAGTGCTAGCAGTAAAATACAAAGAAACTATAAGAAACTAAAAATAGCTGTGCATGTGCAGTTGGGGCAAATTCTGGACAACAAGACACAAAAAGACCAAAAAGCCCAACTGCCACTTCTGAAGATCTGGGTGCAAAAACAGAGTGTCATGAGCAAAAGCAGTCCTGCCCATGCCCCCTGCACTCAACACCACCAAAGGGGTAGCCAAACCTCCCCAAGCCACCCCTCTGGCCCGACCACTGGACACACCCTACACTCATCCCACATAGCATAGGAACCTCTTACTTGTTTTCACTCCCTCTTGTGACCATCAGTTCAGTTCAGTTCAGTCCCTCATTCGTGTCCTACTCTTTGCGACCCCATGAATTGCAGCACGCCAGGCCTTCCTGTCCATCACCAACTCCCAGAGTTCACTCAAACCCACGTCAGTCGAGTCGGTGATACCATCCAGGCATCTCATCCTCTACTCCTGCCCCCAATTCCTCCCATCATCAGGGTCTTTTCCAATGAGTCAACTCTTCACATGAGGTGGCCAAACTGTTGGAGTTTCAGCCTCAGCATCAGTCCTTCCAAAGAACACCCAGACTGATCTCCTTTAGGATGGACTGGTTGGATCTCCTTGCAGTCCAAGGGACTCTCAAGAGTCTTGTCCAACACCATAGTTCAAAAGCATAAGTTCTTCAGTGCTCAGCTTTCTTCACAGTCCAACTCTCACATCCATACACGACCACAGGAAAAACCATAGCCTTGACTAGACGGACCTTTGTTGGCAAAGTAATGTCTCTTCTTTTCAATATACTATCTAGGTTGGTCATAACTTTCCTTCCAAGGAGTAAGCATATTTTCATTTCATGGCTGCAATCACCATCTGCAGTGATTTTGGAGCCCCCCAAAATAAAGTCTGACACCGTTTCCACTGTTTCCCTATCTATTTCCCATGGAGTGATGGGACCAGATGCCATGATCTTTGTTTTCTGAATGTTGAGCTTTGAGCCAACTTTTTCACTCTCCTCTTTCACTTTCATCAAGAGGCTTTTTAGTTCCCTTTCACTTTCTGCCATAAGAGTGGTGTCATCTACATGTCTGAATTTATTAATATTTCTCCTGGCAATCTTGATTCCAGCTTGTGCTTCTTCCAGCCCAGCCCAATAAAGCCTTGCCTGAATTTCTTATCTGGCCTCTAATCAATTTCTATTGATTAGGGAAAGCCAAGAAGCCTAGCTGGTATCAGTGTGACACCCCTGCTCATCATGTATTCAGGATATTGCTCTATCATGAATGAAAACTGATGAAGGCTGATAGTGATCAGAAAATCACTATTTAAATTTGCCATAATATTTTTTTAAACAATTTTTAAAGAAGATTTAACATGCATTACTATACCCTAGATTACTATTTCTCCTACTGTAATGGTAAATGAATACTATATAATATAGGAATTCTTACTGTATTAACTTATATAACATTAGTGAATCACATAATAGGGTCCCTTGATTTTAGTGGTATTTTAAATGTTTCTTTTCCTGATTTTTAAAATTGGTATCTTGGGGGGAAAAGATTAAAGAAGATTATAAAGAAAGAAGAAATGTTATTCATGATCTGACTGAGATGTTGTAATTTATAATAAGAAATGTATATTTGACTTTCATCCCCATTTCCGGCACAGAACTCCTAAAACCCTTGGAATCTGCTAAATGACCAAAAGATGTCTTTTGTTATGCTGATAAAGGGACTTATGGATATAACTAAGGATTGGGGCTTGTTGCCTGAAGAACAAACCATGTGATTAAAGTTTGGAATTTTCAGCCCCACATTTCAGTCCTGACCTCCTGGAAAGGGTGAAGGGCTGGAGGCTGGATCTGTCATCGATGGCCAATGATTTAATCAAGCATAACTGTGTAATGAAGCCTCCATAAAACCCCAAAAGGACAGGGTTTGGAGAGCTTCTGGGTTGGTGAGCACATGAGATTTGGTGTGAATGGTGCACCCGGAAATGTCATGGAGGCTCCATGCCCTTACCCCATATCTTGCCCTATGCATCTCTTCCATCTGTCTCTTCCTGAGTCATATTTTTTTTATAGTAAACTGTTAATCTAGCAAATAAAATGTCAGTTCTGTGAGCCACTCTAGCAAACTAGTTGAATCAGGGGCATGGACATGGGAACCTCTGATTTACAGCCAATCAGACAGAAGTATATGTGACAACCTGGGCTTGCAATTAGTATCTGAAATGAAGCGCAGTCTTGTGAGCCTGAGCCATATATATTAATATATATAAAAACCTCACTTTGAAGGGTGTTGAGAAACTAGAAGGGGGAGTTCTTATCTTTGGCAAGAACTCAACGAATGTATTTCCTGTTTGGAAGGGGGAAAAAAAAGAGAAATATAAACAGAAAAACCAAACCAAAACCAAAAACCAAATCATATTAAAAAGTCACAGATGCCAACTGAAAGAGCTCTCAATGAACAAACTAAGATATTTTCAGCAACAAAATAAATAATAATTGTCTTGAATTTTAACCCAAAGAAGAAAATACATATTCATGAGTCCATCCTGATATAAATAAATGATTAAATAAATAAATGAATGAAAGTAAAGGCTGACACTTCCTTACAGAAGAATTCTAATTAATAAATGGAGGAAAGAGGGAAACAGGAAAATCACCATTGGAGTATTGCGATAATCATTGCTGAAGGCAAAATCCACTGATAAATGCTAAAATTCATGGGTAAAGTTTAAGAAATAGGATATTCCCCTTGAAATATCTCCCTTCAAATACAGATTAATTACCATGGTGGCTTTAACATATACCTATTAATACAAGTTCTTTGACAGGCCTTCTTTCAGGAGGGTGAGCTTATCTCCTGTCCCCTTGAGTGTGAGGTGGGTTCTGTGAGACATATCTAATTCAAGGGTATGGAAAGGGAAAAGTAGTGACTCTGTAGGGCCAAGCGATGAAAGTTAGCATCACCAGCAATAAGACATGTTGATCTCACCAATGCCCTGACACGAAAGGATGAGAAGGGCTCCTTGTTGTTCTGGTAAACTTCCCAAAATCTACCACCTCATCTAATCACAAGAAGTCATCAGCCACATTCAAACAGCCTAAGAAATGCCCAATCAATATTCTTCAAAAGTGTCAGGGTCATGCAGAACAAGAGGAGACTGAAGAATTGTCACAGATTAGAGAAGAAGGAGATGATGATGAAGTGCCACGTGATGGCCTAGACTGGATTCTGGAACAGAAGAAAGGCATCCATATAGAGCCTGGAGCTTAGCTAACAGTACTGCATCAATATTAGTTTCTTAGTTTTGTCAACTGTACTATGGTTATATAAGACATTAAAATTGGGGGAGACGGGATGAAAGGTATGTAAATGGAAACACTGTACTATCTATGTGATTCTTCTATTAGGTCTAAAAGTATTTCAAAACAAAAGTTAAGAAAAAAAGAACTCATTGAATGAGAGAGAGTTATAAATCAGCCATACTGCATCAATATTAGTTTCTTAGTTTTGTCAACTGTACTATGGTTATATAAGACATTAAAATTGGGGGAGACGGGATGAAAGGTATGTAAATGGAAACACTGTACTATCTATGTGATTCTTCTATTAGGTCTAAAAGTATTTCAAAACAAAAGTTAAGAAAAAAAGAACTCATTGAATGAGAGAGAGTTATAAATCAGCCAATCAAAAGCCATGGGCTTGTTTTTAAAGAAGTTTTTATTGGAGAGTAATTGCTTTACAGTGTTGTTTTAGTTTCTATTGTACAATGAAGTGACGCAGCTATATCCCCTTCTTGAGCCCCATCTAAGTCACCAGACAGCACCGAGCTGAGTTCCCTGTAGTATGCAGCAGCTTCCCACTAGCTAGCTATTTTACACACAGAAGTATATTATATGTCAATCCTAATCTCCCACTTCATCCATGGGATCTTTGTTTACTGCCCTCCTAACTTACTTTTCCCACTGCAAAATAATTCTCTTGTTTTTTGCTAAGGACTTTCATGTGGCTCACCATGGTTGCAGACTCTGAACTGTAACTCTTTGCTGATCCCCCCAAAAGCCCTGTATTTTACTGGCAGTCTATTTGCTGTAAGTCAACATTATATAGTCTTTTTCCCCCACACAGAGTCAAACTGTGTTTTAAGTTTTATATACTATTTTTCTTTTAATGACATTGTTGTTGTTGGAAAAGTAGCCTCAATTCTATGAGCTATAGCTGAATCTTCTTTTCTAAGAGAAGGGGAGAAGCCACTCCCTGTTTGGCTTCCCAGGTGGCACTGCTGCTGCTGCTGCTGAGTCGCTTCAGTCGTGTCCGACTCTGTGTGACCCCATAGACAGCAGCCCACCAGGCTCCCCCATCCCTGGGATTCTCCGGGCAAGAACACTGGAGTGGATTGCCGTTTCCTTCTCCAATGCATGACAGTGAAAAGTGAAAGTGAAGTCACTCAGTCGTGTCCGACTCTTAGCGATCACATGGACTGCAGCCCACCAGGCTCCCCCATCCATGGGATTTTCCAGGCAAGAGTACTGGAGTGGGGTGCCATTGCCTTCTCCCCAGGTGGCACTAGTTGTAACGAATCTTCCTGCCAATGCAGGAGACGCAAGAGATGTTGGTTTGATCCCTGGCTTGGAAAGATGCCCTGGAGTAGAAAATGACAACTCACTCCAGTATTCTTGCTTGGAAAAGTCCATGGGTAGAGGAGCCTGATGGGCTATAGACCATGGTGTAGTGGGCTGTATTCTTTGCCATGGGGTGGCCAATAATCTGACACAACTGAGCGACTAAACACAAGCACAAGCCAGCTCTCCCTGTTACAGACCCTAGGAGTGAAACAGCTGAGTCAAAAGCTCTTTTACCTTCTGAAGAGCCCTTGATATAAGTGGCCAATATGTTCCCCAGAAATGTTTTCCTACTTTATTCTCTCCCATAAAGTGCAAATGTGTTTGCTTCATTTAGCTCTTGCCAACATTAAATATTATTATTGAAATAAAATATTTGATGGTTTGACAGGAAAGGTGGTCCAGTGGTTAAGACTCCATGCTTTCACTGCAGCGGGGCACGGGTTCAGTTCCTGGTCAGGGAACTGGGATCCCACATATGTCACACAGTGTGGCCAAAAAAAAAAAAATCACTGTATTTGTATTTTTATGACTATTGGTAGGGCTAAATTTTTTTCATACATTCATTGATCATGTATTTCTTCTTTGTGAATTGTTTCTTTATGTCTTTAGCACACTTTTTTGATACCTGCATTCAGATACTTGGGGTATTATAAAATATCAAATGGAAGGTGAACTTACTGCTTCTGATGTTGAGGATTAAAAGCAACCTGAATGCAAACAACAGACTTCCTTTAGACTCATAGAAAACTCTACTGAAAAACAGCTTGATGGTAATTGTTATTTGACTCCTTTGTAACTTTGGAAATTCAAGCTCATACTGGCTTTATCTGGATGATGCAGGCGAACTAGAACAACTAGAAAATACCCTCCACACAATTAACCATGGATTTTCTAAATTCTTAGAAAAGAGTGAAGAAATGCCAGCTTATCTCTTTCAATTAAGAGCTACTCTTGGAGTCAGGCTGATAAGTCAGCTGCCCTGGTACTGTGTGCAGAGTGCATGAGGAAAGACCATTTGTGATGGGAGAGAATCTGGGATTCACATCCAGTGCCCGTGATGGAAAGACACACTCAAAATGAGACTTGAGAAATGATAGCTCTTCCTGCTTTCTGCTGCCTGCATTGATATGTCACTATTAACAAAAAGGTCTTTTTGTTCACTTTCATTAAAATGTTTAAAGTGAAAACATGGGGAAAAGTCTCAATATGCTCTAAAATTTTTATTTTGGCCTCGTAGGCGTATATTAAGTGATAGGGTCTGCCTGGGGACTCATTGTTAAAACGGCTCACTGTGTTGACCTTGCAAACAAAAGATAAAGTCACAGTGACCCATGAAACTAACCACATTGTTCAAGCAACATCCTGTTTTCGCTGCTAGCATTTACTTTACCAAGACTACGTGACCACCCTACCCTCCAGCTCTCTCAAGACTCCCTTGCTGCCATACTCCAGTTGCAGGCTAAAGATAAACTAACCATCCCCCTTCAGGGGACCCAGTTTGCCATCTACGGGGTGTAAGAGGGATCCCTCAGAACGGCGGGCTGCTGGTCCTTCTCAGGGCCACTCATCCTTTTGTTTCCCTTTAATGAATTTTTTTTCTTTGCCTGAGTGCCCGGCTCATTCTCTTTTTTTTCCACACTGGCTTTACCTTAAGTAGCCTGTCTTCTCTAACTGTGGTTATAAGCAAAGTATGTTTCTGCTTAAACACTGGAGACTTAACGACCTCCACTACTGTTACCGAGTCCAACCTCATCCTACTTGGACTTCGGGAGACAGGCCAATAAATTTAGAGATGAGCTGTTGGGGCATGGAGTAGCGACTTAATTTGGAAAGCACAAATGGAGAAGATGGTAGACTGGTGTCCCAAAGAACTGTTTCACCTGAGTTGGAATTTGGGCTTCCTTTATACTAAAAGAGGAGGGAGTAAAGTCAAACATTTCCTCTCTCTCTGGTTAGCCTCCAGAGTGAGTGAGTGCTTGGTCGCACATGACTCTTTGCAATCCCCCATCCCCTCCCCTCACCCCCATCCCCCACAAGAATACTGTAAGTGGGGTTGCCATTTCCTTCTCCAACGGATCATCTCCAATGGATCCAGGGATTAGACCTGTGCCTCCTGGGTCTTCTGAATTGCAGGTAGATTCTTTACCACTGAGCCGTAATTTCTTCCTTCTTACAGTCATTCACAGGTGGGCCTGGTCGGGATTTTTCCTGTGAGCTAAACGAAGTTCTTTTAGTTTAATGTTTGCATTACCTGGGAAGCAGAATTCTCAGAGATGGGCCATTATGTGTAACTTAAGCTTATAGTGATTAACTTTTAATAGAATACAAAGATTCTTCCCTATTATACTACCTCAGCAGCAGGCAAGCAAGCCTTAGCTGATCTTGTCAACTTCTTGTCATCATGGCAGAGAAAACAGAGTTCACCAACAATACATGAGTCATATTCGGTGGTTCTTACTCAGGACCCCTTGTAGTGTGGTTGGGAATAAAATACCCAAACCTGTTACTGCAGTAGTGTACCAATAGAAGCAAAAGTTTACTATGATGTTGAAAGTGAAGTCGCTCAGTCGCTCAGTCATGTCCGACTCTTTGCGAACCCGTGGACTGTAGCCCACCAGGCTCCTCCATCCATGGGATTCTTCAGGCAAGAATACTGGAGTGGGTTGCCATTTTCCTTCTCCAGGGGATCTTCCCAACCCAGGGATTGAACCCAGGTGTCCCGCATTGCAGGTAGACGCTTTAACCTCTGAGCCACCAGGGAAGACCCACTATGATGGTAGTAAACCTTTAATATAGAAGGATATTTCTGTAAGTGGTTAATCACTTGATAAGTCAGTTGATTACCCACAGGGTCATTCAGTTTGAGTTGTGTCTACCCCCAGCTGTGTCATGTGATACAGCTCCCTGAGAGATATCCAAGCCACACACAGTTGATACTTATTTACCCGTTTCTAAAGAAAACTGACTGGTTTGGCTTTAAAACAGGTTATTTCAGTTGTGACTTGAATAATGAATTAAATCATATTCCAGAATTTCCAAAGATGTGAAAGATAAGCTCATACTTTTGATAGTTGTAACTTTCTAATTCAGAGCTCCTTTAATTGTGTCTTTTCTATCAGTTCAGTTCAGTCGCTCAGTCGTGTCCGACTCTTTGCGACCCCATGAATGGCAGCACGCCAGGCCTCCCTGTCCATTACCAACTCCCAGAGTTCACTCAAACTCACGTCCATCGAGTCAGTGATGCCATCCAGCCATCTCATCCTCTGTCGTCCCCTTCTCCTCCTGCCCCCAATCCTTCTCAGCATCAGAGTCTTTTCCAATGAGTCAACTCTTCGCATGAGGTGGCCAAAGGACTGGAGTTTCAGCTTTAGCATCATTCCTTCCAAAGAAATCCCAGGGCTGATCTCCTTCAGAATGGACTGGTTGTATCTCCTTGCAGTCCAAGGAACTCTCAAGAGTCTTCTCCAACACCACAGTTCAAAAGCATCNACTGGAGTTTCAGCTTTAGCATCATTCCTTCCAAAGAAATCCCAGGGCTGATCTCCTTCAGAATGGACTGGTTGTATCTCCTTGCAGTCCAAGGAACTCTCAAGAGTCTTCTCCAACACCACAGTTCAAAAGCATCGATTCTTCGGCACTCAGCCTTCTTCACAGTCCAACTCTCACATCCATACATGACCACAGGAAAAACCATAGCCTTGACTAGACGGAATTTTGTTGGCAAAATAATGTCTCTGCTTTTGAATATGCTATCTAGGTTGGTCATAACTTTTCTTCCAAGGAGTAAGCATCTTTTAATTTCATGGCTGCAATCACCATCTGTAGTGATTTTGGAGCCCAGAAAAATAAAGTCAGCCACTGTTTCCACTGTTTCCCCATCTATTTGCCATGAAGTGATGGGACCAGATGCCATGATCTTCGTTTTCTGAATGTTGAGCTTTAAGCCAAATTTTTCACTCTCCTTCTTCACCTTCCTCAACAGGCTTCTCAGTTCCTCTTCACTTTCTACCATAAGGGTGGTGCCATCTGCATATCTGAGGTTATCTTTTCTACAACCTGCAATAATTAACAGTTTTTTTGTTAAACTGTATATAATTACAGTCGTGGGATTTGGGGCTGTATGTGACTACACATCCATCATTCATATTAAACTTTGGAAAGGCATAAAACTTCTAACCAGATAGATAATTCTGGAACAAGTATCTCAGATTGCACTTTAGGCAGAATTTGTTATAATATTCAAGTGATTCAGTGGTGAGCAAGTATTAAATAGCACACCATCTCCAGTTTCTATAGTTGAACTATATGCATATTCTCTTCTAAGCCTATAAAGCCCCCAAACTAATCCTTATTCTTTTGCCTATTTTAGATAGCTGAGCTAGGTCTCAGTTGATTAATAGATCAAGACTTGCAGAACATGGCTGTACTTCCGTGCTCTAATATTGACTTCTTGTTCCATCCTGATAAAATAATTTAATTTTTCAATTTCTAGAACCGCTATCTTAAAAAGGAGGTCACAGAGATCTTAAAAGAATTACATTGTTCTGGTATTCTGATTTCTGAATTACCCAAATTAAATCATATTAAATGACCTTATATAATTTCCCCCCTATATCCTAGAATACCTTGAAGTCATTTAAAACTCTCTGGTTGCATTGAACAGCAAATGCCCAGAAATAGTGAGGCAAGTTTCCAATGTCATGGTGGAGGTGCTGAAAAGCCCAGGAAATGATGTTAAGCTGACAAAAAGATTTCAGGAAAGTGAAGGCTTGTGTGTAAGCATGAAGGAGAGTCTTCTGACATGTCAATCTGAAAATGTGAGATGAATTTGAATTTTCCACCGTTACTAACACTTCCTTAATTTAAGGCCTACTGCTTCAAGGTAACTTACTGAGATTTTAACACTCCCAATCATGTAAGGTCCCAGCCTCAACTGACACTTTTCAGTTGGGTGGGAGAGAGGATAGAGAGCGAGAGATGTTGGATTCCACAGCAGGAAGCTCAAGTGGGGCAGTGAGGGCAAGTAAAGCCCTGGGGTTCTTGAAAGTCCCCCAGAGAAGGGGCCAGTGCCAAGCAGGGACCGGATACTCTGAACACCAGCCTGCATGGTATTACTCTTAACTACTGGACAGAAGACTTTAGGCTACTGAAGCCAGGACGTGGTTCTAGGAGATCCTCAGGAGCCGACTACAAGTATCTTTTAACCTTGAGATAGTTTTTCCTTTTGAACGTGCAAGTCTTATGTAAGATTGACTGCTTTAAGTTGGGCTTTTAAAGGGAGAAAGAGAGTGTGAAATGAAAATATCTTCTGCCATATCAATAAACAGGAAATGTCACAGCCATCAGTGATTTCAGGCCTCCAAATGTGAATCAGTTCAGTTCAGTCACTCAGTCATGTCTGACTTGTGAACCGCAGCACGCCAAGACTCCCTATCCATCACCAACTGCTGGAGTCTACCCAAACCCATGTCCATTGAGTCAGTGATGCCATCCAACTATCTCATGCTCTGGCGTCCCCTTCTCCTCCTGCCCTCAGTCTTTCCCAACATCAGGGTCTTCTCAAATGAGTCAGCTCTTCGCATCAGGTGGCCAAAGTATTGGAGTTTCAGCTTCAACATCAGTCCTTCCAATGAACACCCAGGAATGGTCTCCTTTAGGATGGACTGGTTGGATCTTCTTGCAGTCCAAGGGATTCTCAAGAGTCTTCTCCAACATCACAGTTCAAAAGCATCAATTCTTTGGCGCTCAGCTTTCTTCATAGTCCAACTCTCACATCCATTCATGACCACAGGAAAAACCACAGCCTTGACTAGACAGACCTTTGTTGGCAAAGTAATGTCTCTGCTTTTTAATATGCTGTCTAGGGTTCAAAATCACTGCAGATGGTGATTGCAGCCATGAAATTAAAAGACGCTTAGTCCTTGGAAGGAAAGGTATGACAACCTAGACAGCATATTAAAAAGCAGAGACATTTCCTTGTCAACAAGGGCCCGTCTAGTCAGGGCTATTGTTTTTCCAGTGGTAATGTATGGATGTGAGAGTTGGACTCTGAAGAAAGTCACTGTGACTGCTCGCACCAGTGACACAGTGTCCTGGCCCATCTACTTCCCTTCCCAGGCACTGAGACCCATAACCTTGCAGGCTCAGCAGATCCCCAAGATCTAGTGGTCCAGCTGTGACCCTGGCTTCTAGAGCAGCAGGATGGACCGTAACTATCTGGGCTTCTGGGCCCTAAGTATCAAAGTTTGAACCACGTGATGCTGCCACATTTCCTGACCTGCTCTGGAGTCTGATTCTGGGTTCAGATCTCCTTTACACTAGAGATCCCAGATATCCCCTGAATATAATGTACTCCTAGAAGGCAGAAGGGCTTTTCAGAAGCTGCTTTGTTTTCTTATGGGTTTCTAGATTTCCCCATGGATTTGCTGCACAAATGCAAGCTTGGTCAAGGTAAACCTCATATAGCTATAGCTTTGATACTGTGTCCCTCACACACAGTGGAGCAAACTGTCCCTCGGACTCAACACATGTTTAACTCCAATTAGCTATAGTAAAACCTTATAATCAAACATTTCTGGGCTTCATTTTCCTAGCAAGATGTTCTCCAAGATCCCTGCCAGGACCAGCTTCTAGGATTCCACGAGGTATCAGCTACCTGCTAAGCCAGAAGAGACAGGGGTGGCCAAGGGGCTGTTAAAACCATCGGGGATCAACATTCCGAACGCAAGATAGTTACCGCAACCCTGAAAGATTTGGTGTAGCTTCTTCAAAAAGCCTTCATTCCCCCTGTAACGGTCACTCTGGTTATGCTTCTCTGTGGCTGACTCACCACAGGCAGGCTGTGTACCATGTTCATCAACTCGGTGATGCCATCCAACCATCTCATCCTCTGTCATCCCCTTCTCCTCCTGCCCTCAATCTTTCCCATTATCAGGGTCTTTTCAAATGAGTCAGCTCTTTGCATCAGGTGGCCAAAGTATTGGAGTTTCAGCTTCAACATTAGTCGTTCCAGTGAATACCCAAGACTGATCTCCTTTAGGATGGACTGGTTGGATCTCCTTGCAGTCCAAAGGACTCTCAAGAGTCTTCTCCAACACCACAGTTCAAAAGCATCAATTCTTCGGCACTCAGCTTTCAAAACCCAAGGCATTAGAGGATCATTCTCAAAGTACTTCACAGTTGTTCTAACCAGTCTCTCTGGCACCTAACAGAGAAGAATCTTAATGAGTAGCTTTTTCCTTTAATCAGGTGAAGTGGCTTCTTATTTTGTTTTAAAAATTTTGCAATGTTTTTAAAGCAGTGTCACGACCAATTAAAGCCCTCTAAGTGAAAGCAGGTTTTAACTTCTGTTGTTATTCAAACCATTGTTTCTCATCACTTTTTTTGGGATTTTTGTAACATCAGACTTGATATACACAGCCTGCCTGTGGTGAGTCAGCCACAGAGAAGCATAACCAGAGTGACTGTTACAGGGGGAATGAAGGCTTTTTGAAGAAGCTACACCAAATCTTTCAGGGTTGCGGTAACTATCTTGCGTTCGGAATGTTGATCCCCGATGGTTTTAACAGCCCCTTGGCCACCCCTGTCTCTTCTGGCTTAGCAGGTAGCTGATACCTCGTGGAATCCTAGAA
This sequence comes from Oreotragus oreotragus, assembly GCA_006410675.1. NCBI lineage: Eukaryota > Metazoa > Chordata > Mammalia > Artiodactyla > Bovidae > Oreotragus > Oreotragus oreotragus. The sequence goes on from SJYX01017406.1 coordinate 464,263, forward strand.
GCTGGTCCTGGCAGGGATCTTGGAGAACATCTTGCTAGGAAAATGAAGCCCAGAAATGTTTGATTATAAGGTTTTACTATAGCTAATTGGAGTTAAACATGTGTTGAGTCCGAGGGACAGTTTGCTCCACTGTGTGTGAGGGACACAGTATCAAAGCTATAGCTGTATGAGGTTCACCTTGACCAAGCTTGCATTTGTGCAGCAAATCCATGGGGAAATCTAGAAACCCATAAGAAAACAAAGCAGCTTCTAAAAAGCCCTTCTGCCTTCCAGGAGTACATTATATTCAGGAGATATCTGGGATCTCTAGTGTAAAGGAGATCTGAACCCAGAATCAGACTCCAGAGCAGGTCAGGAAATGTGGCAGCATCACGTGGTTCAAACTTTGATACTTAGGGCCCAGAAGCCCAGATAGTTACGGTCCATCCTGCTGCTCTAGAAGCCAGGGTCACAGCTGGACCACTAGATCTTGGGGATCTGCTGAGCCTGCAAGGTTATGGGTCTCAGTGCCTGGGAAGGGAAGTAGATGGGCCAGGACACTGTGTCACTGGTGCGAGCAGTCACAGTGACCAAGGTTCAAGACTGTAGTGGAAGGTGGCTTCCCTGCAAGCCTGGGCTCCTGCAGCCACCACTGCCTGGACCAGCCTGGAGCAAACCAGCTAAGTCTCCCAGGAGATCCCAACAGTGGACTGTGAACAACATGAACGGGAATGTGAAGCAGATGGAGGCAGGCTTTGTGAAGAGTATTTGTTAATGAGTTAATACCAGGATTTCTGATACCCGATGTGCTGTGAATTAATTCTGTAAACTGAAAATGTGTCATAATTGATAAGTTTAAGCCTCAGATTCTTTCATCCTAGAGCCACTTGGCTTTGGGATGAAAGGAACGGAGAACCACATGGGAGGGGGATGGTCTCTGCGGATACATGGGAAAAGAAACCTAATTTGAAAAGAAATCTGAGACCCAGTGGTTATCACATGTGTGACAGCACAGAGACTTCTCTGATGAAGGGGTGACACCACCACTGCTTGTCCAGAGGAAAACTGCTTCTGGGAAACAGGCCCATATGAACTGAGATGCTTGAGCAAGTGTCACAGACTTAAGCATAAAATTTGATTTAAACACCAGTGGCTATTCTTTTCTTTTCTTTTTTTGGTTTGTTTCATTTTTGCAAAAGCTGTTTTTCCTCAATATTCAGAAGTTTGCTAAAAATGTTTCTGTCATTATTTCCTTTTTGATTCAAAGGTTTTAAGTTTTTCAAATTCTAGAGTCTGAAATCTACAACTTGAAGGTGTCATGACTTAGAATGCTTTGCTTTTATCTTCCAAAGAAACATTTAGAAATGATCTAAATAGCTGATTTAAATGTGCCTAAGAAGCAACTGAAGCAATGTTCTCTTATTAGAAAAAAAATTTTTTTTCCACCAAGCTGCTGTGGAAAGAAATTGTGGCTGCAATGGTTATCTAACTATCAGACCTTGCCTTTCTGGATGATTTCAGATAAATGACTTTGGTTTTTTTTTTTTTCAAAATATGTCGTATACTCCCCAAATACTTGCAATATTAATTAGGAATTTTACTTTGGGGTAGACGTGTACTTCTTCTATATAAATTTACTGGAGAAAACAAAGGGATTAAAGGCTTAATTCTTGAGATGTAAAAATCGTCTGAAAAAATTAAAATTTTGTCTTTGGCTCAACATCTCTGTGTTACTCCCAGTACCTTTATCCTGACTGCTTATCTAGTGCTCAGAACATATGTGATCTCTTTATTTACTCTGTGAAGCATTTACTTATTTACTCTGTGGATGGGGTATTGTGTCAGTTTGCTAGGGTTGCTTGTACCCAACAGAATGGGTACCTGAACAAGAGGGATTTACATTCTCCCAGTTCTAAAGGCTGAAAGTCCTAGGTCAAGGTGCAGGCAGGCAGGCTTCCTCTGAGGGCCATGGTGGCAGGGTCAGCTTCAGGCCTCTCTCGGGCTTGCAGGTAGCTCCCCTCCGGTGGATTTTTCCTCACAGGGGCATCTGTCTGAGTGTCAGTGTCCTGTGTCTCTTCTCTAAGGACACCAGTCAGATTGGATGAGTGTCCTACCCTAAGGGCCTCATTTTAACAACCACTCTTCAACAAGGTTAGCTTCAAAAATGGTAACAGTCTTAGGTACTGCGACATCTGAATTTTGGGAAAACGCAGTTCAGGCCATAACAGATTTTATCTCCATGTTATAGAGGAAACTGAGGCCCAATGGGTGTTCTTCTTTTTTTTTTTGAACATTTATTTATTTATTTGACTGTGCCCTGTCTTATCTGGGGCATGTGGGATCTTTGTTGCAATATTTGAACTTAGTTGGGGCATGTGTAATCTAGTTTCTGATCAGAGACGGAACCCCGGTCCCCTATATTAAGAGCAAGGAGTCAGCCACTGGACCACCAGGGAAAGTGTGGAAGGGTTTCTCACCCAGTTGTGTCTGACTCTATGCCACCTCATAGACTGTAGCCTGCAAGGTTCCTCTGTCCATGGAATTCTCCAGGCAAGAATGCTGGAGTGGGTTGCCATTCCCTCCTCCAGAGGATCTTCCAGACCCAGCGATCAAACCCAGGTCTCCCGCATTGCAGACGGACTCTTTACCATCTGAGCCATTCGGGAAGTTAGCAGTTAAGTTTGACAAAATTGGCAGTTCTGCTGGCATCACTATCATTCACACTTGTTGAATTATGTCTAACTGGTGAAACAGCATTAATGAAGCAAACAAATTTCCACTGAAAACATTTCAGAGTGTACCCTATGGTCAATGAGTAATGTTATCAATACTTACACAGAAAGGAAACAGATATTGCATTCCAGAGATCAGACTCTTAAATTGTATGGTAGTTTAAAATTTACTGGGAGTCCCACCCAATTCTTTTGTTACACCAATTTTACCTAACTATCTTGGAGATGTAGGAATTTGTGTGACTAAGGAAAATGATGTTAGATTTAGTCTCCTACATTAAATTCCGCATGGAATTTACTTAAAACCAGTATCAGAACTTAGTTATAATGCTACCTTCCAATATTTATTGAGTTTGTAGGTTTAAAAATTATTTAGGATAAAAGAATCTGAGACTTTAAGTCATCAAAGAGAGCTTATCTTCAAACTACAAAATTAATCCAAAGCACATTTGGTATTAAAAATTCAAAGATGATACATTCTAAAATTCCAATATTCAGTTAACTTACTAATAAAAGTTTTTATACAAACCTATATTTGTTTCCAGTTGCTATTGTAACAGATTGCCACAACCATAGTCACTTGAAATAGCACACGTTTAGAAGTCTTCAAGGCCTGTCAGTCACAAGCAGCTAATGATTAGGACAATAGAGTCACAGACTTGGTATCTGATGCGCATTCCTGAGTTGTTTTCCAGATACTGTAACTGCCCCCAGAGGGGCAAAAGCTAACTGCACGATGGCCAGACCGCAGCCACGACCTAAGCTGCTCCATCTTGAGTGATACTGAGTCTGTGGCTGGCACAATTCCAAGAACTGCAAGAATATTGACACTGTCTCTCATATTGATCTATATCTTTGTGGGCATCAAAATAAGTAGATTGTTTTGCCTGTATATGTAAACAGGCATTTACAATGATCAGCAAAGAGATGCTTGAGACTCATGTGGTTATCTTCCACTCTAAGGAAATGGCACCCTGTGTCAGCATGAAGAAGTTACAGAAGACCAACTTTTGCCCATAATCCCATAGAAATGGAATGATGTTCTGACAAGTAGGGATTTGTAAGCAGCTCTTGGCAGGAAAGCACTGTCTGCAGGAGGCACCCTTTTGTCTCATCACTAACCCTAAACCAGGCACCCCCAGGCTCTATTCATCTTCGGCCCCAGCACACTTTTCAAATCTTTTAAAAATTTTACTTGCTTAATTAATTTTTTTGGCCATGCCACACAGCATGTGAGATTTTAGTTCCCTGATCAGGGTTCGAATCCATGTCCCATGCAGTGGAAGCCCGGAGTCTTAACCACTGGACTACTGGGGAAGTCTGCCTTTCAAGTCTTCTGATCATACCATACCTTTCCTAATCTGCTGGTTCTTTTTGTAGATCAGAGAAGTGGAAATGAAGGCTAAATAATTAGCAGATGACCAGTTGTCTTCCTTAGCTTCCCCTTTAGTAATCTCATGAATAAACTGTATTAACATGAGTGCATCAGAAGAAAAATCACAAGTCAACAAGCCTGCAAACAGTGTAGGATGGTGATAACTCTCACCCTCCATCTCAGGGATTAATTGAGATTACTTCCCTTTTTCCCTTTAAAAACTTTCATGGCCGAGCAGAATCTTTGGAGACAGTTTGTGGGGGAGGGGCAGGGGGAACAACAACACTGAGTCCACCGTCTCCCCCCGATTGGCCACTTTCTGATTAAAAGTAACTTTCCTTTCTGTTAACATTTGTCTCTCTCTGGAGTATTGATTGTTGAGCACCAAGTAGCCAGGCCTGATTGGTAACATTAGGACATGGGCCATTTTGGAGGCCTGTTATTCTGTTACCACAGAGCATTTCCACTTACTTCATCTTGTTCAGTTCTTTTTTGTGTCTGCATTTCACTTTAGTGATCTCCTTGGAGCTTTAGTCTTCAGTTGGTTTCCAATCCTGGCTATGTTAGTGACCCTATGGGAATGTTGCTTTTAAGGAAAAGTAATATTTAATTAAATTTTTAAGTGGACCATGCTGCCATTTTTCTAGAAATTAAGCATATATTAGGGTAGAAATGCCAAGTAAAGTTATGTGGGACTTTTTTTTAATGTGAAAAAAGTTCAAGATTTATTTGTAAATGGGAAAAACAGATTACAGGGCACTTAGACACAGTACTGAGAAAAGTGAAATTATTTAGCTCTAGCTTGTAAACAGGGATCTTGCCTCATCATTTCTATAAGATTGGTTAAATGCTTACCTCCAGTTGAATTTTATTTTATTATTGTAATTTATTATTGAAATATTATTATTTTTAATACTATTTAAAATATATTATTATTATTGAAATTTCTTTTATTATTGTAAAACAAATATTATTCCATTATGGTTATACAGGAGAAGTCACCTGAGCAAGCTGAAATAGCTCACTTGGGAGAGCATTAGCTGAAGATCTAAAGGTCCCTGGTTCAGCGTTGGTTTCAGCAGTAGTTTTGGATATTCACACTCAATGTAATTTCCTGGCAGTCTTAACCAAAATATAATGAGCATTAAGGGGAATATTTGGTTATTGTGCTTTGAATGAGTCAATGACTTTTCAGGGAGGGGTGGTGTTCGGTGCCCTGGTGGGGCTTCCTATGTAGCCTGCCCTGGCACTTTAGTACTTCCTGACTGTAGCAATAACAGACACCTTTGCTTGCAGTGATGTGCAGTGCCCAGTCACAGCTCACTCTCTTCGACCCCGTGAACTGTAGTCTGCCAGGTTCTTCTGTCCATGGGACTTTTCAGGCAAGAATACTGGAGTGGGTTGCCATTTCCTCCTCTAGGGGATTTTCCTAACCCAGGGATCGAACCCACATCGGCGGATTCTTTACCATCGAACCATTGGGGAAGCCTACTTCAAGCTATCCTCTAAGCTCTCTCTGTGTATTAATTTATGTAAGATGACTACTAAAATTCTCGATTACTAATTGTTAAATACATGAACAGCTTGGTGCCAGAGACCTGACGTGCGGTAGGCACACAACAATCTTTGACTATCATTATTATTTCTGTAGGCTAAGAACTTTGCCAGCTACAGCTATGAGATGTGAATCGTTCCTCAGAACCCTTTACTCCTCCACCTACTAAGGCAGTACTGTATTAAAGGCCATGGTTCCCCTGTACCCCCTGCACCATCTATATTAACAATTCTTTGTTTTATACAGTACTGGTGAAAGGATATTCTCCTACCAGGCTTTAAATTTCTGTGAAGGGGAAATTCTTTGGAATAGCTTCTATTTCAAAGGGTCTTACCTGGCATCCACAGGCCACATGAGGTCTTTGAAGCCTCTGAAACTGAACATGAATTTGAGGGTTCATGTGCACATTTCCCTGGGGAGAGTGTCAAGAGGCATCATCAAATTCTAGGTTTGTGACCTAGAAAAGGTTTAGAAGAGTTAAGTGCGAAAGATCTCCGTATCACAAAAACTTGCTGGTACTTGTGGCCCAACCTTTGTGTTTTTCCAAAATGTTGACTGATGGTGATTTTTCTTGACTATGCGTCTTGCCCCTTGCCCAGTGCTGCATCTTCTGTTGGTAGACCTCAGGAGGGAGCCCAGGTTGCTAACAAACTTTCCTTCTGTCTGAATGGTGGCTCTTGTGGACAGGTTTCCTGTAGTAAGGAAGGTTTGACCTATTTTTGGAGGTCCTCTCCTACTTACGGCTTCCTTGGTGGCTCTCCTCCTTGGGGGAACCCTCCCCATGACCTGTCCCCCATCATTTTGTTTAACCCAAAGAAGTAGGTTCCACTTCTCTGATGGTCTCTTTTTGGGAAGATTAATGATGAAATCCCATATTATCTTTGATTCTATTCTTTTCCTTTAGTTTTCACTCTTTTGGATGAGATTTGTAGACAATCTGGATGTCCAAAAGCAACACCAGGCAGGGGCTGACTGTTTTCCCATCTTTTTATTATTTAATGTCTATCACCTAAAAGATGTTTCCATACTTACTGCTTTTCAATTTTCAAGTCATGCCAGGCATTCCACCAGGCTTTATGTATAAAACCCTGGGACCAATTTCACCTTGGGGGAAGTTTTTCTACAGCACCCAGAAATTTCCTGACACCAGCTGGGTGTCCTACAATTCAGCTCAATTCTGACACCATCTGCCTGGAGAGAGCATCAGATTCCACACATTAAGGGCTCAGTTGTGCAAAATTGCTCGCTTTCCCTCTTCAGCTGCCAATCACAAGATGGGGTTGTCAGCTGTTGTTCTGACTCACTAGCTGTAGATTGGAGGTTCCAATGACGCTTTGGGATTCAATTAATTTGCTAGTGTGACTCACAGTACTCAGGGAAACTTTCTACTTATTAGATCATCAGTTTATTATAAAAAGATATAACTCAGAATCAGTCAGATGGACAAGATGTATAGAGCAAGGTATAGGGAGGGCTCAGGATTCTATGCCTTTTTGAGTGTACCACTTTTCCTGAATTTCCATACTTCATCAACCTAGACACTCTCTGAATGCTGTCTTTTTGGGGTTTTATGAAAGCTTCATTACACAGGCAAGATTAGGTAAACCCTGGCCATCAGTGATTGATTTAACCTCTAGCCTCTCCCTGTGCCACTTCCCAGAGGTCAGGAGGTTGGACTGAAAGTTCCAACCCTCTAATCATGTGGTTGGTTCTCTTGGCACCTAGCCTGCATCCTTAGGTTCAGCTTGAAAGTTACCACCCTCTCGTCACCTAGGAAATTCTAAGGGCTTCAGCAGCTCTGTGTCAGAAATGGGGACAAGCATCAGGTATAAACTTTTTATTATAAATCACATTATCACAAGGAAGTTACATAAAGTACAAATGTAGCACTTTATCCTCTTTGGATTCCTCTCTTTCCCCTGAGAATTTACTCACAATTCCAGGTAAGACATTCCCTGCAAAATGGATGGTTCAGATATCAGGTTCCCACTACAAGGCTGGCACTAGGAAAGAAAGTTCCCATAGAAGTCTGAGAGCTAAAGAGAACCTCATAGTTGGCACACAGGGTCCCACCCAGTCTGACCTCACCCCCTCTACTCTCACTGCACTCCCTCTGGGGCAGGCACACTGATTGAAGTTCTAGGACATCATTCTTTCACCTCATTCAAATCTTTGTTTAAACCACCTTCTCAATGATGCCCACTCTGTCCTCCCCATCTGAAATTTTAACTGTCGCTCGCCCTCATTCCAGGAGCTCTAGATCACTTTTACTGTATTTTTTCCCTACTTGCCAAGAGCTATAAACTCCTATGATACTGCATCAATTCTTGATATAGTTGTGGAACTTAAGATGAATCACATTTCTATACTGTTATTCATAATTCTGATTCTTTGGCTCAGTTTGAAGCCTGGCACTGGTATAGATGTTGAGTTGGGGCTGAGTACTTTCATAGGAACATGGGCAAAGAGGTGGATGAAGCTCTGAAAATGAAGCAGGAAACAACTGGGGAAAGATCAGGAGAAATTTCAGAAGAAGTAATCTCTCAGTTCTGGCAGAAGGACAGCAAAAGCTTGCAAATCAGGTAAGGAGAGGGTATTGTTTCACATCGATGAGAATAAAGTGGAAAAGACACAGAGGTATGGACGCACACAGACTAGACCATGGAAATGAAATACTGTTTGAGAAGTGAGTGTAGGTGGCAGTCGTATCATGGTGGCAGGAGACAAGCTTGGCCTGGTGAGCCAGGCCAGATCATACAAGGCCTATATATATATTTTTTAAATTTATTTTTAATTAGAGTATAGTTGCTTTACCATGTTGTGTTGGTTTCTGCTGTGCAACAACGTGAATCAGTTCTATGTACATGTACATTCCCTCCCTGCTGAGCCTCTCTCCCACCATTGCCCTATCCCCGCCCAGGTTGTCACAGAGCACTGAGCTGAGCTCCCTGTGCTCTAGGCTGTACAGGTCCCCCCAGCCACCTGCTTTGCACACGGTGCTGTGCACACGTCAGCATTGCTCTCGCAATGCATCCCACCCTCTCCTTTCCCCGCTGTGTCTGCAAGTCTCTTCTCTATATCTGCATCTCTTCCTGCCCTGCAGATAGGCTCATTAGTACCATCTTTCTAAATTTCATATATAAGCATTCATATATGATACTTGTTTTTCTCTTTTTGACATCTCATTCTGTGTAACAGGCTCTAGGTTCATCCACATCTCTATAGCTGACTCAAATTCATTCTTAAAAGGCCTTCAGACTGCACCCCACTCCAGTACTCTTGCTTGGAAAATCCCATGGATGGAGGAGCCTGGTGGGCTGCAGTCCATGGGGTCACTACGAGTCAGACACAACTAAGCCACTTCACTTTCCCTTTCACTTTTCACTTTCACTTTTTACTTTCATTCACTGGAGGAGAAAATGGCAACCCATTCCAGTATTCTTGCCTGGAGAATCCCAGGGATGGGGGAACATGGTGGGCTGCCATCTATGGGGTCGCACAGAGTCGGACACGACTGAAGCAACTTAGCAGCAGCAGGATGTCTGTACTTGGTCATACAAAGTCACTAACACAACTTAATTTACAAGGCCTGCTAACTTGTTCAATATTAGGAATTTAGCTTAACAATGACTTCTTTGATTAAGAAATGTTTAATTTTCTCTACCTGGGCTAAATCTAACATCTCATGCGCATGGGAAGTTGAGGGTCTAGAGAACAGGGCTTCAGTGCTTGCTTTCAGCCAAGTAGGAAAGAATATTATGTATGTAAACAGTCTTGAGTAAATCTGAAACAGAGCAGGACTCTATGATCCTTGCCCTCACCCACTACCCCCATGTCTTCTCCCTGCCTTTTGCCTGTGGAAAACTTTAGTCGAAGAATAAGGTTAATCAGAGAACTGACAAATGCTGAAACAAAGGGAAACAGTCAGAGGAGACTAGCATCATAATGTGGTTAGAAGCATAGTCAAGGGCTCTAGCTCTTTCTCAAGGGCTATGGATGCTATTCTGAGCCATATCCTATGAGCTCTCTTACAGACACCAAAACACCAGATGAAGAAGCTAACTACGTGACGATCAGGACATGAGAGGCCACAATTCTGAGAACGGACTGCAAAGGAATGGGAACCAAGGGATCTTGGAACTGAAGATTAACTGCACCTAAGATGATCAAGATCATGCTGGTCAGACCACTGATGACCAATTTGGAGATGACTGTTAGAGGTGACTGTGCTGTTTCTGCATGTAGTCCCC
>SJYX01017407.1:8411-19996 GCA_006410675.1 Oreotragus oreotragus
CTTTTTCTCCACTAATTTTCCTGCTACACTATCCGTTTCTAATCTTTCTCTATATCTGTAATTAAATAAGTTTTTTCCTAGGACGCTGATTCCGTCCCCACCTTCGAATTACCCTGGACCCACCGGGGCTGGACCCTGGCACCTTGGACTGAAAAGAGATCAAGCAAGTCAATCCTAAAGGAAATCAATCCTGAATACTCATTGGAAGGACTGATGCTGAAGCTGAAGCTCCAATACTTTGGCCACCTGATGCAAAGAGCCTACTGATTGAAAAAGACCCTGATGCTGGGAAAGATTGACGGCAGGAAGAGAAGGGGCTGACAGAGTATGAGATAGTTGGATGGCATCATCCACACAACGGACATAGTTTGAGCATACTCTGGGAGATACTGAAAGACAGGGAAACCTGGCATGCTGCAGTCCATGGGGTCACAAAGAGTGGGACACAATTTAGTGACTGAACAACAGCATCCCATTCCACGCGGATTCCCCAGTGGCTTAAGTGGTGAAGAATCTGCCTTCCAGAGAAGGAGATGCAGGAGGAAGGAATGGGTTTGATCCCATTCCACAATGAATGTTACTAGGAAAGGAATGAGTGGAGAAGTTTTACATAATTTAGACAAAGTGGAGGGCATGGTTTCAACAAATAGTTCTCCATAATTTCAAAAAATGTACAGAGAGCAGACTCAATCTCCTAATAAAAGAAGAAAAAAAGTTTGAAGGAAGAGATATAAGGCATTGGAGAAGAAATTATAAAGCAACTCAAGGAAATTTTTTAAAATCTTGGGAAATTTCAGGATAACACTGAAAGACAAAATAGAAACATGGCAGAGATGACACATATTTAAAGCAACAAAATAGAATTTTGTAAATCTGCAGTGACAGACTGGCTCCAGGAAGCTACACAGACACAATGGGAAAAAGACTAAAAAGTAATTAGAGGAAAATACATATGACAAATGAGATCAAATATACACACATTATTATTTATGGAGAAGTAGAAGAATAGACTTGAAAAATATTAAAATATAAGTCAATCAATATGATTTAATGAGAAATCTTTATAAATTAGTTTGGAAAAATATTTAATGTCTGCTAACCCCAAGTGTTTCAAGATGTAGGAAATGTATCATACAGGCTGATTTTAAATAAAGAGAGGGGATAATAGTTATAGTGTTTAAACTAACATTAAAAATTGAATGCTTTATTTAAAGGAATATTACATTCATATAGCACCTGAGATTATTTACAAAGCTAATTTAGCTTTAAATTAAAAAGCTGGCATTTTAAACAATATAATTTGAAAAATACTATACCAATAAGAACAAACTCAAAGACGGAAAAAACTTCTAAACAGTAAAATGCTGTCCAAAAAGCCATAACACCAAGTAAAAATACTCAGAAGTAAAGTGTTATAGTGTTTAAACTAACATTAAAAGTTGAATGCTTTATTTAAAGGAATATTACATTCATATAGCACCTGAGATTATTTACAAAGCTAATTTAGCTTTAAATTAAAAAGCTGGCATTTTAAACAATATAATTTGAAAAATACTATACCAATAAGAACAAACTCAAAGACGGAAAAAACTTCTAAACAGTAAAATGCTGTCCAAAAAGCCATAACACCAAGTAAAAATACTCAGAAGTAAAGAATGCTCAATAGTGGTAAACATAGAATCAATTTAAATATAAAGTTTTAAAATGCCAAAAGTTTTGAAAACTAGAGAATGCATGATACAAACTCTAAAAGTTTAAACCAACTATATATGCAATAACAGAGAGAGATGGGAGAATGGAAAAACAGGAATGAAGAAATGCTGTTTAAAGTTGTAGTTAAAAACGCCTAAAGAGTTCATATTCTTAATGTTCTCATAATTTCATCATCGTTGTTGTTTAGTCACTAAGCCATGTCCGACTTTGTGTGACCACATGGAGTGTAGCCTGCCAGGCTCCTCCGCCCATGTGATTTCTCAGGCCACAATACTGGAGTGGGTTCCCATTTTCTTCTCCAAGGATCTTCCTGACCCAGAGATCCAATCTACATCTCCTTCTTGGCAGGCAGATTCTTTACCTCTAGAATCCACTTGCCAATGCATATACATGTGTTTATATATACTTAGAAATATACTAATAATTATGTCAAATACAAGTTTAAAATGTTTCTACTAGAATTTTGAAGATTGGGGAGTAGAAGTTTGCTTTGTTTGTGCTTCTTATAATGCCTAGTTTAAAAATGTTTAGCGAATACATGTGATTTTTATAATAATGGTAATGTAATTTTATCTTTAAAGGAGAGATTGTTGAAATATATACCAGTTTAGTTCAGTCACTCAATCATGTCCAGCTCTTTCTGACTCCACGGACTGTAGCACACCAGGCCTCCCTGTCCATCACCAACTCCCAGAGTTTACTTAAACTCATGTCCATTGAGACTGTGAAGCGATCCAACCATCTTATCCTCTGTCATCCCCTTCTCCTGCCTTCAATCTTTCCCAGCATCAGGGTCTTTTCCAATGAGTCAGCTTTTTTCATCAAGTGGCCAAAGTGTTGGAGTTTCAGTTTCAACATCAGTCCTCCCAATGAATATTCAGGACTGATTTCCTTTAAGATAGGCTGGCTATATCTCCTAGCAGTCCAAGGGACTCTCAAGAGTCTTCTGGAACACCACACTTTAAAACCATCAATTCTGAAGCATTCATCTTACTTTATAGTACAACTCTCACATCCATACATGACTACTGGAAAAATCATAGCTTTGAATAGACAGAACTTTGTTGGCAAATACTGTCTCTGCTTTTTAACATGATGTCGAGGATGGTCATAACTTTTCTTCCAAGGAGCAAGCATCTTTAAATTTCATGGCTGCAGTCACCATCTGCAGTGGTTTTGAATCCCTGCAAAATGAAGTCTGTCACTGTTTCCATTGTTTCCCCATCTATTTGCCATAAAGTTATGGGACTGGATGCCATGATCTAAGTTTTCTGAATGTTGAGTTTTAAGCCAACTTTTTCACTCTCCTCTTTCACTTTCATCGAGAATCACTTAAGTTTTTTGCCTTCTGCTGTAAGGGTGGTGTCATCTGTATATCTGAGGTTATTGATATTTCTTCCAGCAATCTTGATTCCAGTTTGGCCTTCATCCAGCCTGGCATTTCACATGATGTACTCTGCATATAAGTTAAATAAGCAGGGTGACAATATACAGCCTTGGCATATTCCTTTTCCTATTTGAAAACAGTCTGTTGTTCCATATTCAGTTCTAACTGTTCCTTCTTGACCTATATACAGATTTCTCAGGAGGCAAGTAATGTGATCTGGCATTCTCATCTCTTTAAGAATTTTCCACAGTTTATTGTGATCCACACAGTCAAAGGCTTTGGTGTAATCAATAAAGCAGAAGTAGATGTTTTTCTGGAACTCTTGCTTTTTCAGTGATCCAGTTGATGTTGGCAATTTGATCTCTGGTTCCTCTGCCTTTTCTATACCCAGCTTGAACATCTGGAAGTTTATAGTTCATGTACTATTGACCTGGCTTGGAGAATTTTGAGCATTACTTTGCTAGTGTATGCGATGAGTGCAATTGTATGGTAGTTTGAGCATTCCTTGGCATTGCCTTTCTTTGGGACTGGAATGAAAACTACTTTTCCTGCCCTGTGGCCACCACTGTTTTCCAAATTTGCTGGCATATTGAATGCAGAACTTTCACAGACTCATCTTTCAGGATTTGAAATAGCTCAACTGGAATTCCATCACCTCTACTATCTTTGTTCATAGTGATGCTTCCTAAAGCCCACTTGACTTCGCATTCTAGGACATTTGCACTAGATGTGTGATCACACTATCATGGTTATCTTGGTCATGAAAATCATTTTTGTACAGTTCTGGCCTTTATTGTGACCATCTTTGCATGAAATGTTCCCTTGGTATCTCTAACTTTCTTGATGAGATCTCTAGTCTTTCCCATTCTATTGTTTTCCTCCATTTCTTTGCACTGATCACTGAGAAAGGCTTTCTTATCTCTTTTTGGTATTCTTTGGAACTCTGCATTCAGATGGGTATAACTTTCCTTTCCTCCTTTTCCAGACAAAGGAGAAAAATGGAATATGTATATAATAAACATTCATATATAAAATGTGTAGGGCATAATTTAATGACAATAAGGATCGAGACATAGTGCTACGTTCTGGAGATATTTTATATAAAGCACTTAAAATATTTCATGAACTTTCAGGTATTTGGAAAGTTGAGAAGAATAACAGTGAAAAGCTGAACTGACTGAGGAAGACACATCAGATTAGAATGACTGAGTAGTGATAGTCTTTATAAGAAGAAAATTATTTGTGGTGTTGTTAAAATGTAGGTGTTTATGAAGCAGCTGGGTATGATATTTTAATGCAGGTCAGGAGAAATCCAGGCATTTGGGAGTCAGTACGTGTGTATTAATCATATCAGACTCTTTGCAACCCATGAATTGTAGCCTGCCAGGCTCCTCTGTCCATAGGATTCTCCAGGCAAAAATACTGGAGTGGGTTNAAGAAAATTATTTGTGGTGTTGTTAAAATGTAGGTGTTTATGAAGCAGCTGGGTATGATATTTTAATGCAGGTCAGGAGAAATCCAGGCATTTGGGAGTCAGTACGTGTGTATTAATCATATCAGACTCTTTGCAACCCATGAATTGTAGCCTGCCAGGCTCCTCTGTCCATAGGATTCTCCAGGCAAAAATACTGGAGTGGGTTGCCATGTCCTCTTCCAGAGAATCTCCCCAACCAATGGGTCAAACTGGCATCTCTTAGTCTCCTGCATTGGCAGGCAGTTTCTTTTCACTAATGCCACATGGGAAGCCCCCAGGTGTTTGTTCATAGAACATGTTAATTGCATGTGCTCATTCATCTTAAAATCAAAAATGCTTGGAGTTTCTTTGTTTTATTATTGTTTATAAAGAATCTATCTTGGGCTTATTGATTATTTCTATTGTATCTTTAATTCTTGACTTCATTTATCTCTGCCATACTATTTTGATTTCATCAACTTCCTTTGGCTTCTTGTTCTGGATGTTGTATATATGGATAGCTCTATTCAGTTGTTACCTGAGCACCAGACCGTAAAAGCATAAGTGAAGTGAAATTGCTCAGTCATGTCAGACTCTGCAACCCCATGGACTGTAGTCTGCCAGACTCCTCTGTCCGTGGGATTTCCCAGGCAAGAATACTGGAGTGGATTGCCATTTCCTTCTCCAGGGGATCTTCTCAACCCAGGGATTGAACCCAGATCTCCCTCATTACAGGCAGACTCTTTACCATCTGAGCCACCAGGGAAGCCCAAAAAACAGAGGGCAAATTATTCATTATAATAGATTGGACAATGAAAGTTAGAGAAGTCTTGCCAATGCAGATGGAAGGATGTTGAATAATTTAAAAAATAATTAATGATTAATTAAAAAGAATTTTCCTAATTTAATATTCTTAACCTTTATTTTGTAAAACCAAAGCTTGTGTTTTTGCTCAGGATGCTCAGATATGCATCTCAAAATATTTTGCCAATTAATTGTCACTTTATTTCAAAACCAGTTTTCAAGATTAAAACTGTTGGAACACTAAGTCTTTGGTGAACAAAAAGCTACTCAAAGTCATTTAAATGATCACCTAGCACCTGAAGTCTTATTTTGAGCAATCTTCATTCCTTACTTTCATGAAAAACTACATTTTTCTCATGTACAGATCTCTCTTCAGTTGGATCATAAGCAGTAGATTAATGAATGACGCATCTTTGTTGGTAGGAATATGTAGCAACTTGTTGACATAAATATTTATCATCTCACACTGAAGAAGAGTAAAATTAAAGGTAGCTAATATAACAGAAATGTGAAAAGAAAGTTTGGACATTCATCCATTTTTTGTCACTTTCAGAAACCTGGCTTTTCACTTATTACTTATATATTTGGCACTGTATTTCAGATCAAGGTTAACACACATATTGTGATTTTTTTTTTTTCTTTTTAGCAAGCTTTCCTCATCCACATGTCACAGCAAACAAAGAAATGTGAGGGGTTTGTTTTGGGGTTGGGGGTCATAGTGGGTTTTTTTGTTTATTTGTTTTTGCTGATTTTGGCAAGGACAAATGGATAAGGAAGGAAAGATTTTTTTATTAATGCATTTATTAGAATATTTGCTTTATTTGCTATCTACTACTTATTTTATCATATTCTGATAATAGCACACATGCATTTCTTTGCTTATATCTTCCTTCCCACACTTTTTCCCATGGCATATGAATTTATTAATTCTACCCATAGATCTCGAGCTGAGCATCCATTAAAATTTCCAATCCCTTGGCAAAACTGATAAATTCAGAGATGTACATTATCCAAATTGGTTCATTTATCTATCAGGAAAACATTATCTTTCTGCTGAATTAGAACCCCTATGTAGCTTGGCAATATAATTTTTCAGTTTTAAAATGTCCATACAATCATTATACCAGATGGTCTTGAATCAATGCAAAGTTAACTTTATGATTAGACAAAATTAATATCTTTGTGTTCAACATAGATTTGTTAAAATTCATGTTTTGTCATTCATGAAGCATAACAAAATTGCTTATAATTGAGGAACAGTACACGTAGGCTTATTAGAAATAAGGGGAAAAGGGACAGTCACACCACAATTAATAATTTACTTTATGCTTTATAAAATTACTAATTTAACTCTTAAATTAGGTTTTTAAATAAAATTTTCTAACTTTTGTAAAACAAGCTCACTTTTTTTTAATGACATTTTATTTTTTCTGAGCTAAAGTAAAATTCAGTCACCAAGGCATAATCAACTATTTAAAATGCATAGATAACTTCCAAGGAGATGATCCCAGACTTTCAAGGAGGTCAGTCTCATATTTTTTTTATCCTTAGGAAAACCAGTCCTAAGAAGAAAGTGACAAAACGTTCTTTTTCTCTTTTCCAAATCCTATTTGCTCCCATGCATGATGCAATACACTTGTTCATCCACATAACTGTCCACAATACTTGCAGCAATTATTTCCTTGTTGACAAGTTAATGGATATAGAATATACTAACTGCTAGCTGAAAATTAGAAATGATCTCAGGTAAATAATTTTTCAAAACTAGATTTTTTAGCATAAGGAAATCTGTTTTTTTTAATAAATTTTCTTACCAATATTATTTCATCACAAGTTTTTAGTGTGCTTAACAGTCACTATATTTTTTAATTTATAGAAATATAGTTGATTTACAATGTTGTATTAGTTTCAGATGTAGCACAAAATGATTCAGATATATGTGTGTGTGTTTATATATATATGATATTTGTCTTTGTCTAATTTACTTCACATAGCATGATAATCTCTAGATCCATTTATACTGCTGCAAATGGTGTATCTACTTTATATGGTCATCTGTCAATGGACATTTAAATTATTTCCACGTTTTGGCTATTGTAAATAATGATACTGTGAGTATTTGGGTGTATGTATCTTTCTGAATTATANTAGCATGATAATCTCTAGATCCATTTATACTGCTGCAAATGGTGTATCTACTTTATATGGTCATCTGTCAATGGACATTTAAATTATTTCCACGTTTTGGCTATTGTAAATAATGATACTGTGAGTATTTGGGTGTATGTATCTTTCTGAATTATAGTTTTCTTAGGATATACACCCAGGAATAGGATTTTTGGCTCATACAGTAACTTTGTTTTTAGTTTTTTAAGGAAAAATTTATGATATGTAGACATAGAGCCCCTGAGATGTTTTGTAAAATCTTAGCATCTGAATAATCATCAACAGGACTTTCTGGACACGTACAAAAGAGCAACGATCAGTAGAGTTTTTCTCATCCTACTACTTGAGGCTTCACCTCAAGAGAATGTTCCTCTGATTCTAGGTGATGGGCAGTGTGCTAAAGGCATTGAATATGACCACTGACTAACAACTTTTCTGCTTCATCTCATCAAGCAACTCCAATTCTAGTTACTGTCTCTCTTTTGCCTCTACTTCTATCTCTCTCTGTTTCTCTCTTCCTATTCCCTCCTCTTTCTTCCTCTCTGTTTCTCATCTTTATCTATATACCGCAACTGTCTTCACTGTATCTCTACCAACCATAGTAATAGACATGATCTTTGGAAATTAGGCTTACCAGCCAATATACTGGAAAGAGAATTTCTTTTTGCTACTGCTACTTGCTCACAAATCTCTCTTGAAACATATATATTTAAAAAATGATAACCATGGTTCACATCAAGTTTTTATATTCTTAGATTTTCTGTCCATTGAACTCCACAGAACTTCACAAAGATTACTAACTGAGGGTACCTGAAAGATGACAGAATAATACTTGAAGAATTTCCTATTAAATTTTTTTATTAGGATACTTAGAATGAGAAAGTTCATTTGCTTCCCAATCTTGGTTAAAATTAGCCCCAAATAAAATTCTAAGTGTAGAAGAGATATTCCAGAAAATACCAGCCTATCGCTAGAAATATATATATCTGCTGAGATCTCAAAGGAATAAATATTCCAGAAATATTTCTTATACAACATGAGAAAGGCTCTTAATATTGCTTTAAGTTAGAGAATCTCAAAAAAGATAATTAAGCCCTCAGTCAATGCAGGAACCATGGGTTTCATAAGTGACATTTCAGCAAACACAGAGTATGCATCAACTTGTGATGTGTATCGGGGCTATGTATTGAAAAACACTTAAAATTATATTCTCAATATTCTCTCCTGTGTCTATTTTTATCAGTATCAATATATGAGAATATTTCTACCAATTAAATTAATTCCCCAATGGGATTACAGAGGGCAAAATCATGTATGGTCTACTTCCACAGAAATTCAAACTTTAGGAAGTATTTGCAAAGTAAGGAAGTTATGAAATGTTTGATGTGGAAATGGCTTAAACAACTCAGCATGAAATTGACTTTGAGATCTTTTGGTCATGTTAACTGTGAATTCTTTCACAAAATTATCCTTCTGAAGTGCCAAATCATCCACTCCCTTTATGAATGCTAAACAGGCAGCCATAGAGTTTAACAATATTTTATCCAAGCGATTTTGTTTATCCTGTTATAACTGATCATTTCACACATCAATATGTTTCATCCAGAGCTGAAAGTATTCAACAATAAACTATGGTAACGGCCCTGTTGGAAATGGTTTTAGATCTAAATGTAGTGACAGGGTGGACATTGCATGGGCATTAATGAAGTTTCTCACTTGCACTCTGGTACAGTTAATAACATTTCTATCACAGACACTTAGATCATTAAGGATTATACATTTTCTCCACCCCTCTATTACCAGAACAACAACAACAAGATCGGTCTCCCACTGTCTATTCTAAGTTACTCTTCTGCTCTATCAGTTCATTTCAGTCGCTCAGTCATGTCTGATTCTTTGCAACCCCATGAATCACAGCACGCCAGGCCTCCCTGTCCATCACAACTCCCGGAGTTCACTCAAACTCATGTCCATCAAGTCGGTGACACCATCCAGCCATCTCATCCTCTGTTGTCCCCTTCTCCTCCTGCCCCCAATCCCTCCCAGCATCAGAGTCTTTTCCAATGAGTCAACTCTTTGCATGAGGTGGCCAAAGTACTGGAGTTTCAGCTTTAGCATCATTCCCTTCAAAGAAATCCCAGGGCTGACCTCCTTCAGAATGGGCTGGTTGGATCTCCTTGCAGTCCAAGGGACTCTCAAGAGTCTTCTTCAACATCACAGTTCAAAAGCATCAATTCTTTGGCACTCAGGTTTCTTCACAGTCCAACTCTCACATCCATACATGACCACAGGAAAAACCATAGCCTTGACTAGACAGACCTTTGTTGGCAAAGTAATGTCTCTGCTTCTTAATATGCTTCTAGATTGGTCATAACTTTCCTTCCAAGGAATAAACATCTTTTAATTGCATGGATGCAATCACCATCTTCAGTGATTTTGGAGCCCCCAAAAATAAAGTATGACACTGTTCTATACACCACCATAAATGTCTGGTCAGAGTGAATAGGGAAAACTTAAAGAAGTGTCTACCAACCCAGGAAAGAGATTTGCAGCAATCAACAACAGCTATCTAAGTCCAAGACTAAGGAAGATCATCTCAGCCTTCAGATCATGGTCATAAATCAGGGACTTTCCAAGGCTTAGGATCAAAGTTGGAGAATGTTGTGATGGTTGCTGTGGGAGGGAAACAAGATGGATATCTGGACTAGAGAAGAGGAAGAGCTGCTAGAAAATGTGACGGCAAGCATGAAAGAGGGAATTATAATCTATTCCTGATTAACACCTCCCCTTCCAAAACAAGAAATGCACTCTCCACCTGAAGGAACTGCTAAGAGACTCTTTTAGTTAAAGAGCTATATTTAATTATTATGAAATAATTGAGATACCAAAAATGTATACAGAGTAGTTTCAAACAAGAAACTCTGAGAAAAAGGGAGGTTTATTTTCACTAACTGGAAAGAGAAGAGAGACTCTAAAATAAACTGCTTAAAAACAATTAGCGGGGGAAGAATTTTATAGGTTTTGAAGAGGCTGAACACACTCTGAGGATGAGTAACAGAGGTTCTGGGAATAGAAACATGTTTCAAGAATTTGTGACTGTTCAGCAAAAACAGGACGTTGGCTGTGTGAAGGTGAACAAAAATGACACTTCTGCTGTTCCCTTGAGAAAGACACGGTCATGTATATGACCCTTCATACTTGTGTTGGATCAACCAGGTTGGTTTATTTCTTCCCTCGGTTCTTCTCTCATTGTTGCAAGGATTCAAAACAACAGACTAGTTATAGTTCAGTTACAGCTCAAGCAGACAGATCTTTTATTAAACAAACAGCAGATAGTACACTTCCAAAACGTGGGAGCAAGCTGATCCTGAAGGAATGGTAATGATCCCTCTTCGGTTCACTTTTTATACTCCCTGTCTCCTCCTCTTGGTTCTGCCTTTTGCAAAAAGCAAATGGATATATGCTTAAGGCCAATCAGGGAAGGGTGGTGTGTCTGGGCATATGCAAAATAAGGCTTTTACATATTCATTTGTGTGGGTGTGGACTGAGATTTTTGATTGATGGTTGCAAGTTACATAACAACAGGCTCTACTGTGCATGTCTTTCTCATAATTTAGTTTTTTACAATCAGACGTATGTATGTATGGAATATTTATGAACCCTTAATGGGTGGCAACCCATTCCAGTATTCTTGTTTGGAGAATTCCATGGACAGAACTACAGTCTGTGGGGTCCCAAGAGTTGGACAGGACTGAGCTATTAACACTAATGGGCTCCTAGCTGCCTAAGGTTATTTGAGGACACAGCTTTGCATAGTTTGTATCCACCGGATGCCTAGGGAAAATGGGCAGGAGCTGGACAAGTCACCGTGGAAGTCTCCATAGTACTCTTCATGGTAATTTTGTAGTATATCTGTGAGCTCTCCCAGCATGTCTGGGGGGGTGGTTTAGAGATGGGCTTGCACATTTTTCCACAAAGCCACTTCCCTGGTGGCTCAGATGGTAAAGAATCCGCCTGCAATGTGGGACACCTGGATTTGATCCCTGGGTTGTGACGATCCCC
>SJYX01017407.1:23311-72801 GCA_006410675.1 Oreotragus oreotragus
TACTCCTTGGAAGAAAAGTTATGACCAACCTAGATAGTATATTCAAAAGCAGAGACATTATTTTGCCGACTAAGGTCCATCTAGTCAAGGCTATGGTTTTTCCTGTGGTCATGTATGGATGTGAGAGTTGGACTGTGAAGAAAGCTGAGCGCTGAAGAATTGATGCTTTTGAACTGTGGTGTTGGAGAAGACTCTTGAGAGTCCCTTGGACAGCAAGGAGATCCAACCAGTCCATTCTGAAGGGGATCAGCCCTGGGATTTCTTTGGAAGGAATGATGCTAAAGCTGAAACTCCAGTACTTTGGCCACCTCATGCGAAGAGTTGACTCATTGGAAAAGACTCTGATGCTGGGAAGGACTGGGGGCAGGAGGAGAAGGGGACAACCGAGGATGAGATGGCTGGATGGCATCACGGACTCGATGGACGTGAGTCTGAGTGAACTCCGAAAGATGGTGATGAACAGGGAGGCCTGGCGTGCTGCAGTTCATGGGGTCACAAAGAGTCGGACACGACTGAGCGACTGAACTGAACTGAACTGAACTGAAATATTATTTCTATTCAATATTGAAAGCATATTACTGAAATAGTGACTAAGTACATAAAAAGACATTACTTTGCCAACTAAGGTCCATCTAGTCAAAGCTAAGGTTTTTCCAGTAGTCATGCCTGATGTGAGTGTTGGACCATAAAGAAGGCTGAGCACCAAAGAATTGATGCTTTTGAACTGTGGTGTCGGAGAAGACTCGACTGCAAAGAGGTAAAATCAGTCAATCCTAAAGGAAATCAATCCTGAATATTCTTTAGAAGGACTGATGCTGAAACTCCAATACTTTGGCCACCTGATGCAAAGAGCCAACTCATTAGAAAAGACCCTGGTGCTGGGAAAGATTGAAGGCAGGAGGAAAAGGGGATGGCAGAGGACAAGATGGTTGGTTGGCATCACCAACTCAATGGACATGAGTTTGAGGAAGCTTCAGAAGTTGGTGAGGGACAGGAAAGCCTGGTGTGCTGCAGTCCATGGGGTCACAAAGAGTCAGACATGACCGAGCGATTGAACACCAATAACAATATAATAAGCCATTTTGCTAACAATTTTACTAACATTTTGTCCCTTGTTCACAACTTGCTTAAAATATCTTCATACCAACAGAGTGGGCAGAACATTTAAGTTTAATATCTATTACACATATGAGCATAAACTTCCATAACTACAGATAGAGCATCCATTTCTTCTGAGCTGATAAAGTGACTATTAGTTTTAGATAGTTGTCTGAAATGCTTTACCAATTGGAAATTTTAACCAAGATGTTCACAGCCAAGCATTTCTGTACAAAGTATTTTCCTAATTGACAGTCCTCCCATCTTTGCCTTCCTTCTAGATCATTTTACTTTTAATAAGCGCTTATTGAGCACATACCATGATTAGTATCTATTATAGCATAGAAAGATCTGAGATAAGCATCTAGAATTACTATGTTTATTCAGAAATTGTATTTATTCAAGTTGTATTTATAACTAACATTGAATTAAGGCAGATGGTGACTGCAACCATGAAATTAAAAGATGCTTACTCCTTGGAAGAAAAGTTATGACCAACCTAGACTGAATATTCAAAAGTAGAGACAAGGCTATGGTTTTTCCAGTGGTCATGTATGGATGTGAGAGTTGGACTGTGAAGAAGCCTGAGCGACGAAGAATTGATGCTTTTGAACTGTGGTGTTGGAGAAGACTCTTGAGAGTCCCTTGGACTGAAGGAGATCCAACCAGTCCATTCTGAAGGAGATTAGCCCTGGGATTTCTTTGGAAAGAATGATGCTAAAGCTGAAACTCCAGTACTTTGGCCACCTCATGCAAAGAGTTGACTCATTGGAAAAGACTCTGATGCTGGGAGGGATTGGGGGCAGGAGGAGAAGGGGACGACCGAGGATGAGATGGCTGGATGGCATCATTGACTTGATGGACGTGAGTCTGAGTGAACTCCGGGACTTGGTGATGGATAGGGAGGCCTGGTGTGCTGCAATTCATGGGGTCGCAAAGAGTCAGACATAACCGAGCAACTGAACTGAACTGAACTGAACTGAATTAAGGAAACCAGGGTTTTCTTCACCTCTGACTTCAGCTCGTTAATGCTTCACAAATATAGTTAAATGAAAACAATGTAGGGCTCTACTTTTTATTAAAATAGGCACTCAAAAATTTAGGCTCAATATTTATTACTAAGTATATACTTAATGTGTTGAAATGTCAATAGATGATGCATCTTGTTATAAATTTAATACCTCAAGTTTTACTTTTGAAATTATTTTCTTAAAAAAATAGAAAATAGAATTTTAAAAAGTTTTCTCACACAAGAAAAAACTGTTCAGTTACTATTAAATGATAAAAATCAATATGTTTTAATTTGAGATTGAAAGAGCCTTGGTGAGGATACTGATACTTTAATTCTTGTTACTTTCCCCTATAAATTATTGAACAAATAAATAAAGAAGATATCTTACAATTGATGGAGTGGAGAATGATCTGAAAAAAATTATTTGAATGAATGTATTTTGAATGTTTACTTTCCTTTGAGAACAATGATATCAACATATTTTTTATATATTATAACGAAAGCAAATTTAAATTTTGTAGTTAAGTATTTTGAGCATTTAGCATATAAATTTACATTTGATTTCTTCATCGGTTTTTAGCCTGTCTATTTGGCAGATTCTGACTTTTGCTTCCATCTCTGTGGACCTGTAATTAATCTGATTCCTTCGTCTGGGCACTCAGCATTATGGTTGAGTGGTTTAATCTCTATCCCCAGGAGTATAACCCAATTCATCTCCACTAAAACCTTGACTCCTCTGTGACTTGGCTTTGCATCTGTGTTTCCATCTGTCAGACATTTCACTGGGTTTTTATTCTTTTCTGGGAGGCTATTTGAAGACTGTAAGGAAAAAAAATCATCATGGACCCAGAGATGCTTGGCTACTACAATTGTAATAAGGCACCTCAAGATTGTAGTGATCCCCATCCGTTAGATAAATAATAAATGGAACACAAGAAATGTTACAAGTTATTCAGTGAACTGATCTGTATTGAGTATTTTGGAGGGATGTTTGCTTTTTTTTTCTCCACTAAGTAAATGAAGCTTAAATTTTAAGCTTAATGCATTTTTTAAATTCTAATTTGTGTCTGAAATCATTTAATCAAGAATCTATTAGCAAAACTTACTCCTCTCAAAACTTTAATATTAAGTTACTGCAGGCCTCTAAAATTATCACAATCAATGCAAGGATTTTTTAATATTACTCGGGAGAACAATGTGGTGATGTATTCCTGACAAAATGAGTACTTATACCTTTGTTAAATTTTTATAGTAATAACAAAAGGAATAATGATAATCTAAGAGGAATTAGAATATCTATGTTGCTGTTTATTCTCTGAGAAACTGAATTCAGTGTTACATTCACATCAATGCTCAAATGTTACATTTGATTTAATATTCAGTTTATGTGATGCCAGAATGCTCTATTAATTATGCAAAAATCAATTTGTTGACTATGCCATAAATTTGAAAAACTAGGTAGTTCATCCCATATTTTTACTCTGGATATAAACTTGCGTGGAAATTTTAATTTAATCATTGCCAAAGCGAATTGTTACATAATTTTGCCTACCTAGTTATAGTTTTCATGTATCAGCAATTTTTAATTTGCTAGTTGTATTGTGGCTAACATATCTGCATTGATACCTATATGTGTCAGGAAATATACAAAGGAAATTCAAGGGAAATTAACAAAGTTAAAGGGACATAATCTCTCATAGCTGAATGAGAAATAAGAAGCATTCATATCTACCAGGCTCTTTTGCAGGGTCAATACTATCTCATTATCTTATGGAAGCTTTTAACTAACTCTCTCTCTGTCTCTATCTAGCTGTTTGTCTCTCTCTCTCTCTCTCTCTCTCTCTCTTGTGCACTCTATTGTTTTTATCTGTCTATCATTTTTAAAGTGCTATTGATTTGGTTTTCAGTCTAAAGTTTTATTTTCTACACATATGCTAGAAATCTGGCAGATACAGAATTATCTGGACTGCAGGCAGAACTGGGCTTCCCTGGTGGCTCAGAGGTTAAAGCGTCTGCCTCCAGTGCGGGAAACCTGGGTCGGGAAGATCCCCTGGAGAAGGAAATGGCAATCCACTCCAGTATTCTTGCCTGGAGAATCCCATGGGCAGAGAAGCCTAGTAGGTTACAGTCCATGGGGTCGCAAAGAGTCGGACACGACTGAGTGACTTCAACTTCACAGGCAGAACTAGAACCCTGATATCCCTCCTGGCTGGTGCTCATTTCTGTAGCTTATCTGGGAGGAGATGTTTTTTATTGTCTGTGGGATGATTGGACAGCACATGTGTACATGCTAGAAAGGAACAAGGGACTACAGTTGACAACATACAAAAATTTCCCCAAATAATTTCTTCTTTGCAAAATCCATATTAGTGTGGAGTTTGAGCTCTGAGCTACCATGTTCATACAAAAGAAATCTCATATTCCACAGTGTTAATCTTTTGCATTTGTAACTTAGAAATCTGCTTTGAAAGATCAGTTCAGTAGTTCTGCTTCTAACTTTTCCATTAAAAAATAATGGAATGCTTTCAGCTAGCCCTTGTTTATCCTCTGATGTGCAATGTGTTTTGTGGGTTTTTCCTTGCAAAATCTGATCTTCTTCTTTCAGTCAGCTACAAAGTGTTAGAATGTTAAATGGCTGTGTTTGTCAATATCACACTGTTCTAGACTGCCAAAAGTTACAGAAGTGGCATGTTATCAAGTGTCTAGCATAGGACTGTTGGCGCATCAAAGATTCTGATTCATTTTTACAGTAACACAGAGCATATTTTCAAACTTAACAACAAATTGACAATTTGAAATAAGTAAACTGTGGCATACCGATCTGCTTTGACTCTGCAGTAAGGATTACAGGAAGATGTCCTATTCTGAGAAATGAGTGGAAACCAGCAAATAAAAAAGTATGACATGCACTTTCCCTCAAGTGTGTTTGCTGGCCCTATTCCTCTGTATCGAGAACCTAAACTCATTAAACAACTGAATACAAAGCAGTGTATTCCACAGTTAATCTTGCTACTTTAATCGTATTAAATTAAGCCTATTCAGAAAGGCATGATTTTCACTAAAAGTCCACAGCTGCAGAAAATCATACCTGGTAATTAGGAGTGTCTTATGGATTGAAAATCAATCAGAAAGAAAACAAAAGTGGAAAAGTCCCTCCGTTTTTTTCAGTTAGAATACATAAAATCTTCAACATCAGCTTGATTTCTTGTTGGGTTAGATTATGTTTTATTGGCATTAATTTATTGGCATATCACATAATCAGAGAATAAATAGAATAACTATTATGCCACACACACCATACGATAATGACCATTATACAATGCTCAAAGCTTTGCAATATATCTGTAAATATAGAATACAGAAACAAGTAAAGAATAATAAAATATTTCCAAAGTTGTTACCTTTATAGATAGTACCTAGGTAAAGAGACATGAGATGGGAAAAGGACAAATAGAGAAACCTGATTTGAAGTATATTTTGAAATGAGGAAGCAAAGACAATTGGTATAATAAAAGATAAATAAATTTCACATTAATTCATACTTATCAAGTACACAGTGTGTGCCATGCATTGAGCTAGATACTAGGGATACAGCTTAAGTTGTACTTTATCCCTCTAATAACAGACATAAAGGAAAAATAAAAAACTTGTCATATTTAGGATAGTGTAAGCATTTTTGCTTGAGTGATGAATCGACACTGGTGGTAGAAAGAAATAAGACAGAAAAAATAGGAAGCTTCCTCTAGAACATGTAGTTGGCATTTTAAATAGCCATGTAATCACAGATGAGACCAAATTGATTGGCCTAGAAATGCATTTGAACATTGTGTCATTAAATGACCCTCAGTTGGCAATGGCATGGTGGATTCTGTAATCAAGTCCCCATCAATATTCAATGATCTTTCAGTCTGTCACAATGACCATATGGCAATTCCAATCAATCCTTAAGGAAGCCAGGATAACACGTTTCTAACGAGATGTTGTATTCCAGCATGGCCTGGTACTCTTCCCTTCATGAAACGGGGCTGCCAACTCTGACTCTGTGGGGCAGAAACCAATGTGAAGAGTCCAGAGTTATAAGAAAAACATTTCTTCTCCATATTACTACTAGAAAGCACTTGAATCACTGGCATGTAGCAAGCAAGCAGATAATAAATGTACACTTCATAACCGAATAAAAAATGCTTTTCACAGAGGGCTGAGCACTGCAGAGGTGTGAACTGTCATAAACTAAGCTAACATCTTCACCTTATGTAGGAGGAATTTGCTTCAATTCTATGCCTCAGTCCTTCTCCAGCAATACTGTATAATAGAATCAAGGCTAATGCCATTTGCAAGTTAGATGCTGCCACATCTCAGAACCATGGTCAAGCTCTCAGGACAAGTTCCCTACGCTAAAAAAGTAGCTTTGCATGAAACAATGCAAATCCACTCTGATGCTAGGAGGGACTGGGGGCAGGAGGAGAAGGGGACGACCGAGGATGAGATGGCTGGACGGCATCATGGACTCGATGGATGTGAGTCTGGGTGAACTCCAGGAGATGGTGATGAACAGGGAGGCCTGGCGTGNTTTGCATGAAACAATGCAAATCCACTCTGATGCTAGGAGGGACTGGGGGCAGGAGGAGAAGGGGACGACCGAGGATGAGATGGCTGGACGGCATCATGGACTCGATGGATGTGAGTCTGGGTGAACTCCAGGAGATGGTGATGAACAGGGAGGCCTGGCGTGCTGCAATTCATAGGGTCGCAGAGTCGGACACGACTGAGCGACTGAACTGAACTGAACTGAAGGGAATCACAGCAGTGGCCCTGACATCTGAGCTATGCTGATGTGTTTAGGAAGCAATATTTAAACTTTCTGAAATATTTTAACACAGGTATATACTTTGAAAAAAATTTTAAGGTAAACTTAATGTCATCATGCCAAAGCATCATTATACTAAAATATGGGTTAACTTATTTGGTGACTGAAATCTAAAAGGCATTTAACACAAAGTATATTATAGTGCAGTTCTCAAGTAATATTTTTGCCTGTCTATATTTTATTTAACTTATTAATGAATGAACCAACAGGTCAGTTAAGGATCTATTTTAAGAAGCACTTGAAGAATGGAGATTTACATAGTTTTAAAGGGGTTGCCTTGGTATCTCTAATTTTCTTGAAGAGATCTCTAGTCTTTCCCATTCTGTTGTTTTCCTCTGTTTCTTTGCATTGATCGCTGAGGAAGCCTTTCTTATCTCTCCTTGCTATTCTTTAGAACTCTGCATTCAGATGCTTATACCTTTCCTTTTCTCCTTTGCTTTTCACTTCTCTTCTTTTCACAGCTGTTTGTTGAGTGACTGAACTGAACTGAACTGAAAGGGGTTGCCTAAATAAGATGCTAAATTACTTAGAAGCCTGGCCCACTTCTTACAAGTCATGAAGTTACAGCATCTTATCAGTTTTTGCAGATTAAATTCTAACTTTGGAGGATATATTTGGCTGAGGATTTGGGGCCAAATTGGACTGTCATAGTGGATTTTGTAAAGGTTCAAGCAAACTTACTAGACCATGCATGAACTTGATAGAACATGTGCCTTATAATCATCATTTCTCTCTTTCTTTGTGTGGGATAACATTTTGTTTCACATAAGAAAATCTCCTGGTTGTTTTCATTTTCTTCTTTCCACCATATATGTTCCTGACAATACAGACACAGCTTCAGGTTCAGAAAACTTTGCACGCTAAACTCCAAGAATCACTGCAGTCTTTGAAGAAACTTTGTCATCTGCTACATTTTTCTCATGTGAAAGTTTATGGCAAGAGTAATATGTTACCAAGAGGATGAGATGGCTGGATGGCATCACTGACTCGATGGACACGAGTCTGAGTGAACTCTGGGAGTTGATGATGGACAGGGAGGCCTGGTGCGCTGCGTGTTGTAAAGAGTTGGACACGACTGAGTGACTGAACTAAACTGAACTGAATGTGTTACCAAGATGCACAGCTTTTCAAAAGCAGGAATGGAATTGAACTTGAGGGCTCCTGACTTGCCTGTAGGATTCTACCCAATGTACCATGCTGCTCATTTGTATAAAAATTTTAAAAATTAATGAATTTCATGTAGGATTAAGGATGAATAAAACTTTACAGTAAAGTTCTGTGTGTGTGTGTTCAGTTGTGTCCGACTCTTTGCAACCTTATGTGTTGTAGTTCACCAGGCTCATCTGTTCATGGGATTCTCCAGGCAAGAATACTGGAGTGGGTTGCCATTTCCTCCCCCAGGGGATCTTTCTGAACCCATGTCTTCTGTCTCCCACACTGACAGGAGTCTCTTGCATTACCACTGAACCACCTAGGAATCACAATAGAGTTCTAGCATACTCTATTATTCTCATGGTACTTTATTTCTGTACTTCTTCAGTAACCATTTCCTCCCCCAGGGGATCTTTCTGAACCCATGTCTTCTGTCTCCCACACTGACAGGAGTCTCTTGCATTACCACTGAACCACCTAGGAATCACAATAGAGTTCTAGCATACTCTATTATTCTCATGGTACTTTATTTCTGTACTTCTTCAGTATATTATAAATAGTTTTTGAAGCTGAAATAAAAGGGTTAAGCAGGTAGAGAGATCCTTCTTATTGCAAATATGAATGGCTAGAAAGTAAACCACAGAGAGTGGTGTTCTGTGAGGATATAGTCCTCAAAATTCTAATTTTGAACACTATTGATTATATTCTATGCAGCCAAAGATGGAGAAGCTTTATACAATCAACAAAAACAAGACCAGGAGCTGACTGTGGCTCATATCAAGAACTCCTTATTACCAAATTCAGATTTAAATTGAAGAAAGTAGGGAAAACCGCTAGACCATTCAGTTCAGTTCAGTCGCTCAGTCATGTCCAACTCTTTGCAACTCCATGAATCACAGCACGCCAGGCCAGGTAGGCTCTAGGAGTTGGTGATGGACAGGGAGGCCTGGTGTGCTGCAGTCCATGGGGTTGCAAAGAGTCGGTCAAGACTGAGCCAATGAACTGAACTGAACTGCTTGCCCTGGGAACTAGATGGGCATGAAATAATCCTGCCACCTTGTGGTTGCTGCTTATAAGAACAATTTTAAAACCGGTGCTGATGGGCTCTTAACATTCATAAGCTCTGTGGGTCTTCTTCCCAGGTGGTACTATGGTACCACCTGCTAATGCAAGAGATGCAGATTCGATCCCTGGGTTAGGAAGATCCCCTGGAGTAGGAAATGGCAACTCATTCCAATATTCTTGCCTGGAAAATCCCATGGACAGAGGAACCTATCTACAGTCCATGCAGCTGCAGTCGGACATGACTGAGCACACACACTCTAGATGAAAAACAAACAAACAAACAAAACAAAACCAGAAGATCTCAGCAAAGAAATAGAAGTACATATTTTTTTTATGATTGCATCATATCCTGGGTTGAGATATTGTACTGTATCTTTGCAAGAAAAACTGGATAAAGTGTCCACAGAATCTCTCTATATCACTGCTTACATTGCATGTAAACCTACAGTTTTTACCAGATTTCTTTCTGTTTTGAGAATGTTCCTTCACCATTTTTTAAATGGTAGGCCTACTGGTGACAATTTCTGTTAGTTTTCTTTTATCACAAATTATTCTTATTTCTTCATTCCTGAAGGCCTAGGATATGAGGTACTAATAAATGTTTGTTGAATAACCTCAANTTTACCAGATTTCTTTCTGTTTTGAGAATGTTCCTTCACCATTTTTTAAATGGTAGGCCTACTGGTGACAATTTCTGTTAGTTTTCTTTTATCACAAATTATTCTTATTTCTTCATTCCTGAAGGCCTAGGATATGAGGTACTAATAAATGTTTGTTGAATAACCTCAAAAAAGAAAAAAAGAACCAAATGGAGGGAACTTTCCTGGTGGTCCAGTGGCTAAGACTCTGTGCCCCCAATGCAGGGGGCCTGGATTCAATCCCTGGTCAGGGAACTAGATCCCGCAGGCCACAACGAAGATCGAAGATCCCACATGCTGCAACCAGGACCTGGCTCAGCCAAATAAGTAAATTTTTAAAAAAGAACCAAATGGAAATTACAGAATTGAAAAAAAAAATGTAATAGATGAAATTCTAAAATTCACTGGCTGAACTCATAGCACAGGGGAGATGAGAGGATAGAGTCACAGAAGCTGACTTTCAGAATTTACAGGAACCTTTCAAGATTGACATTTCAGAAGAATTTATCTGATCTGAGTGACAGAGAGAAAACAGACCCCATGCAGGCAGGGCTCACTGTGATGATCATTTTGCAATATGTACAGACAGTGAGTCATAACGCTACCTACCTGAAACTGACACAATGGCACATGTCCATTATGTATCAATGAGAAAGATATGAGGAATTCTGTAGACCTTCACCAGTTAATTTGTAGAACTTCACCAGTTAATATTTTGTGTTATGAGCTCTATACTAATAATGAGTTCCATGACTTTCTTATTGTCACTCAATTCAGAGGCTTCCACGGGCACTAGCAGGAGCTGTAGGGGCACCTGTATGCAGTGAAGTGCCTGCTAAGGACACAGTAAATAATACTTCTCACTCTTTTTCTTTTTAAACTATTATTTTGGTTGAACTAGGTCTTTGCTGCAGCACGTGGGCTTTCTCTAGTGGCAGTGTGCATGCTTCTCTTGTTGCAGACCATTGGCTCTTGAGCGTTCAGACTTCAGTAGTTGCAGCCCATGGGCACAGTTGCCCCGTGGCATGTGGGATCTTAGTTCCCAGACCAGGAATGGAATCTGAGTCCCCTGCATTGGAAGGCTGATTCTTAACCACTGAACCACCAGGGCAGTTCTCTGACTCTGCTTTATCTTTTCTTTCAGCAGCATCTTCATGCAAGGATCATAAAGCCATTTGTTGTTATAATAAACGAATCTTCATGCTGTTCCTTCAGAAGGAAGGAGAGGGGAGGCCATCTGTATCTGGGGGTGGGAGGGGGAGTAGTATTTAGACTGAGAGGAAGGATCTAGAGGGCGGGGGTCTCCTGGGCCATCCTGTCTCTGGCACTGACACACACAGAGTCTGAGGGTAAGACCCCTGGGTTTGGATTACAATTCTTCATTCGTGAAGTGACCATAATCACCTTCCCAGTCCTTCCTCCATGAGGAGGTTCAAGGAATCCAAGCAGTTTGAGTAAGCATGCTGTTTCCGTGTGTCCACACAGGACTTGGTCTCAGAAGCTCATGAGATGCTCATGAAATGTTGGATCTCCTCCCTCCACCTACAGTCATCCAGTCCCCATTGTTCCTCAATCCAATCATAATTCCTTACTGAAGTCTCAGGTTGGATCGGGGCTTTCTCTGCGTTCCTTTCTGCCTCTTGGAGACAGTCCTGATATCAACCTGAAAACCACTGTGAACTTTTTGAAGGAAAATAACAATTTGGGATTTTGAATTATGATCCGAACACTCATTCAGAAAGTACATGTTTCTTGGTGGTGAGCTAGACTGAGGGTCAAGGAGGAACGGAAACACAGGAGCCAAGAGCAGGAGAAGGGGACGGGAGTCGGGTGGAAGGAAGGACCACACTGATGTGGGAGAGAAGGAGAGCGGCTCTCAGGCTCCCAGAGCTCCTCCCGCAAGGACTGCACACGGGATGGGACGATCCTCCCTGTTATCCACAAAGTGCTTTGCTGTCTTTTGGTTTCGGATACCTGGGAAGAGCTGAGCCTGCAGAAGGGCCACCAGGAGAGCAAGGCTGGGGGAAATTCTCTATCTCTGCTCCTGGGCCTCATGCTCACCAGCAATGGGCCAGGCACCCCAGGACAGAGGCTGTCCTTTGTTTCTTTATCTGCTTCTGTGTTCCTGGAACTGAGTGTGACTAATCGATTATCCCACTTTCTATCCAGAACAATCACACATCAGGAAGGAATGTCCTCGATGAAACTGTCAGATTTTCCCTCCGTGGCCTCAACCCGCTACAGCCATTCATTTTCCTTCGGAAGAAGTGAGCCTGGGGGCAGAACCACTCCTCTGCCTGTTCCAGGAGCCAGCGGCTGAGTCACAGCCCCAACTGGTCACAGCCCCAACTCCCCGTAGCCGCCGCGGCTGTGACATCAAGTGGGTTTTTCTGGTTGGCTCTTCACTCCAGACCATCACCCCTCCTCCCTGGTCCCCCACTTCAACCTCTGAGGTTCAGACTCTGCAGATATCACACGGTCCCAGAGAGGTTCGCTGTCTCCCCAGGCCACGTGTCTCCCAGAGGCCACACCTGCTCTGGGTTTTCAGTGCATCTGAGGGTGAGTCCTCCCACACCCTGTCCTCTCATTTCCTACCAGTCCTCTCTTCCAGCGACCTACCAGAAACAACAGCCTGCCTGTTTCCAAATTTCGTGGTCAGCTCACCTCTCAGAAACATGTGACAAGGGTGGTCACACCTGGCTTCTTGATGCACTTCCCTCCAGTGGCCGCGCCCACCCCTGCCAGTCTCCTCAGATCTCGTGGCCTGAAATACCACCCACCTGCTGGCCACTCCCAAGTGCGTCCAGCTCAGTTTTTCCTCCCAGCTCCAAACTCGTGTATCTAGCAGCTTACTTGACCTCTCTGCTTGGAAAGCCGACAGACACCCCCAAGGCGGCACCCCAGAGCTGAACTCCTACCAAACTCTCCTCCAGAAACCGGCTTCATCTCAGGCAAGGCCAGCGCCGCCCTTTGTTTGCTCAGGGCAAAACTTAGAGTTGTCTGGACTTCTTTTCCTTCCACATCCTACATCTGATTGGGCAGGCTCTGCAACCACCACGTATCTTGACTGTATTTCTCACCACCTCTACAGCCCCGCCCTGGTCCCAGTACCACTGAACGCAGCAGGACCACGCAGCCCTGGATCCCTTCTCAGCTGAGCAACCAGAATGGCTGTCACATCCTCCTCTGCTCTGGACCATCCGGGGGACGAGGGGCGGGGAGCAGGCATCACTCTCGGGAGAGCGGCCAAAGACCCCATGAGGCATGGTAAGACTCGGAGACACGGGAATGGCTGTCACGAAGGAAGAGTCTATATTGACGCATCCCTAGAGGCGGGAAGCACGCACGCTTGGCCACGTGGGGGAGCCCAAGGGCCAGTCCGGTGGTTCACTCTGGGGAAATGCTGCCAAGAGCCTTTACTGTGGTTTCCACAGTGCAGGCACCGGAGGCTGAATAACTAAATAAACTGCCCCTGGCTTTCTGACTCCTGGCCCCGGGTGAGCAGACCAGGGGAGCAGCAACCTGGACTGTGAGAGCCTCTGGAGAAAGGGCTGGGGTGAGCTGTGGATTGGGTGATTTGTCTATTTGCTGCCCCTGGGGATTAGCTGACATGATAAGAAAACACGCTTCGTACCCCGGCGCCTCCGCGAGCTGTGGCCCCAGCGCGCGCCTGAGCAGGACCGCTCCTTCCCCGGTCCCTGCAGGGCTCTCTCCTGCCTCCTTGTGGTCTTTGCTCAGATAATACCTTCGTAGTGGGCTCTTCCCTGCTCACCCAGTAGTTTAAAGTTGCACCCCGACTCTGTGCTCCCAACCGCCTACCCTGCTCTGCTTTTTTCTTTTCTTACTCTGACACTTTTTAATACCTCACATGATTTACTTTTTCATTGTTCACTGTGTTTCTGCCCTCTTTGACGACAGTGGGTGCATCCCCAGGCCTAGAGCAGGGTGTGGCGCACAGAGGCCCCAAGCCAACAAGTGTCTTGAACTACAGACGGAACCCCGTGCTACAGCTTTGAGGGTGAGTTAATTCAGGCAGCCCTTCTGCAGCTCCCGAGGAAACCAAGTTCTGACTTAGAGAAGAAGAGGCAAAGAGCCAGCATAGACGGGGGACCCCCTCCACAGTTGTAGGTTTTTCTCCCCCGTGGCCAGTAGCCTCCAGCTGAGCCAAAAACGAGCCCCAAACGCAGGGATTTCCCATGAAACGGGCAGCATGAGGCTCTAGGCCTCTAGTGTGTATCTCTTAGCTCTCCTGTCACTTTGTTTTTCTGTTGAGATGTATTTCACAAGTCATAACACTCACCCTTCTAAAGAGTGCAGTTCACAGCCCAGAGCTGTGCATCCACACCCCCGTCATCAATTTTAGGACATTTTTATTGCCCAGGAAGAGTTTGCACTCCCCTTCACTGGAACCCCGGCCCCAGGCACCCAGACTCTCTCCCTATCCCTATAAGTTTGCTGTTCTGAATGCTCGTGGAGAGGCAGCCATACTCTGCCATTGTGCTGGCTTCTTTCTGTGGCCACTCTCCCTGGGTGGTGAGAGGCAGAAACTGAACAATGATCAGGAACCCTCCAGGATGCTTGAGGCTGCGATGAATTTCAAAGTAGGCAAGGGCTCCTGGGATGCCGGGAGTCTGCAGTGAGGATTTACTTGCTGGCATGGAGCACGGGAGTGGAGACGAGCCTCAGATCCCCTCCAGCTTGGTCTTTGAGTTGGGAGTATTTTAAGGGAGAGGAACAAAGGGACTGGGATTAATCATAATCCTGTGACAGTTCACCACGGCTTCAGGAGTCAGGATGTCTCTGGCAGCTCATGGCTCAGGGGTCTGTGAGCTCACCTTGCACTGGAGAAATGACCTGCATGTGTGACCTTAACACTGGTAGCGGTTTTCATTAGTATGACTGTTATGTACAGTCTTATCAATAATAGCAATCTTAGTCACCTGACCCTGGTTGATTAGTGTTCAGTGAGCACAGGATGGAGGTCAGAGGGGACAAGAAAGGGAATAAAGTTATGGGCAGAGAGCTTAATCACAGATGTAGTGAGGAAACTCGGTTTTAGGGGGACTCAGTTTCAGAAGCAAGGCTGCATTTCCCCAGGGCCCTCACAAAGGCTCGGTTTCAATGAACAGGCTTTCCAGCTGGCTGCTGTGGTACCCACCTCCATCCTCCCCCGAGCCCTCAGTGGCAGCGGAAGGGACAGAAGGAGCCCGAGCCTGGACCTGAGATCCAGATTGTTGAAAAAGCTCCAGGTCCCACTTCTGGGGCTGGCAGCGCTTGCAGAGTGCTGCACAAGGCCCACTCCAGGCCTGAACTGGATGCTGCCTGAGGCCCTTGCCAAGTGTGAGGTCAACAGAGCCCTCCTGCTTTGGCCCAGCTCTGAGCAGACCTGGAAACCAGCCCCGGAAGGAGCACCTCAGCTGAGCTCTCTGCCCTCAGTAGATCACAGGACACACCCCGGAGTGGCTCTCCCCAGGCCCCCAGGTTTAGGCAGAAACCACCATCATTATATAAGGGAAGATTCTCCCAGTCATCGACTGAGGCTGGTAAGTAGGTCTGTTTTTCTTCCAGCACATTTGCTGAGCTGCTGGCAGAGCTGCTGTAAACACTGCAGTTCTGCTGGGACAGACCCCAGGCCTCAGCCAGTCGTTGTTTATTAAGAACCTGCCTCAGAGCAGGGACAGGGCCAACTGCTCAGAACATGGTGAAACCTGCAGAACCAGACACGGCCTGTCCTGGGGAGGAACCCGCTCCACCCAGGCACTGCACTTAGGCAGAAAAGGAAGCCAAGGCTGGGCTGGGGAGAAACTGTCACAAAGGCACTGTTCAGAGACTGAGGTCGCTGCGTGTGCAGGAAGGAAGCTGTGTGAAAGGAGGAGAGCCAGGTGGGGCTTGCAAAGTCCCCCCAACCAGGGGGTGTCCCAGGGTGTGATCACCATGTGCTCTACTGATGGGGAGCAGCAGACCAATAGGAGGGGGCTGGGCCTCGGAGGGGCTCAATTTCCCACTCACTGTAGGACCCTGAGCTGCCACCAGCCTCAGCTGACTGAGGTTCTGTCACCTGTGCCAGAAACTCCTGGGGTCCAGAAGACTTCCATCATAAGCACATTCCTCATTAGAGTAACTACTGGAGGCTGAGGACCAGATGGCTTTTATCTCTGTGCCCCAGTATGTACGTGCTACAGACCAGGAAATTTTATAAATTCTGGTTACAATGAATGAAATGATAGGTAAGGGAGAGAGGATGCCAATACTAATTTTGGGAGTTTGGCTATCGCTTTTTCCAGGAAAAACATTTTTCTGTTGTTCAGAGATACTTGGCTGTAGAAGAACTCTTACAAAAGAGCAGTTTTATGAAAGAAGTGTAGACCGTCCAGCCCATATGGATCAAATTTCCCTGTAAGTCCAAGAATGTTCTTTTACAAACATAGCAGAGATTGAGGGTGGGGGGTGGTTGGAGAGGGCTTTCAGAAGGGAGGATTATTAGAGCTTACCCAACCCAGTGCAGGAGAGGAAAGAGGCAATGGTGTGCAGTCCAGAGTGGCTGGATTCTGTTCCTGTATGGAGAAGTGGGTACTGAAACACACTGCAGCTAGTTAAAACTCTCTCCACGTGTGATTTTCTGCTGACTTTGCCCCTCCCCCATGCCAGCTGACCCCAGCGCTAGCACTGCAAGATGCACAGCTTCAGTTCAAGTTCTACTGCTGTTTTGTCCTATGTAAAATAAAAATATCTACTGCCATATTAACAAACAAGAAACATCACAGCCATCAGTGATTTTTGGCTTCCAAATGTGAGTGAGGGCTCCCGAAACTGTCATCATTCAGATGCTGCCACCCACATGGTGATGGCTGAGGAGCCGGGGGGACACAGGTAGCAGGTGGACAAGGACACAGGATCGGCCACAGACAACTGAGCTGCACATGCAAAGAACAGACTCAGCAAGCCCAGAGGCTTGCAGCTTGCCATACGTAGAATGTTAAATTCCTTAATTTGATGCCTTCTGGAGTGCAAAGTCAAGTGGGCCTTAGGAAGCATCACTACAAACAAAGGTAGTGGAGGTGATGGAATTCCAGCTGAGCTATTTCAAATCCAAATCATGATGCTGTGAAAGTGCTGCACTCAATATGCCAGCAAATTTGAAAAACTCAGCAGTGGCCAGAGGACTGGAAAATGTCAGTTTTCATTCCAGCCCCAAAGAAAGGCAATGCCAAAGAACTACTGCACAATTGTACTCATCTCACACACTAGCAAAGTCATGCTCAAAATTCTCAGCTAGGCTTCAACAGTTTGTGAACCGAGAACTTCCAGATGTTCAAGCTGGATTTAGAAAAGGCAGAGGAACCAGAGATCAAATTGCCAACATCCATTGGATCATAGAAAAAGCAAGAGAATTCCAGAAATACTTCTGCTTCATTGACTACACTAAAGCCTTTGACTATGTGGATCACAACAAACTGTGGAAAATTCTGAAAGAGATGGGAATACCAGACCATCTTTCCTGCCTCTTGAGAAATCTGTATGCAGGTCAAGAAGCAACAGTTGGAACCAGACATGGAACAACAGACTGGTTCCAAATTGGGAAAGGAGTACGTCAAGGCTGTATATTGTCACCCTGCTTGTTTAACTTATATGCAGAGTACATCGTGGGAAATGCCGGGCTGGATGAAGCACAAGCTGGAATCAAGATTTCGGGAAGAAATATCAATAACCTCAGATATGCAAATGACACCACCCTTATGGCAGAAAGTGAAGAAGAACGAAAGTGCCTCTTGATGAAAGTGAAAGAGGAGAGTGAAAAAGCTGGCTTAAAACTCAGCATTCAAAAAACTAAGACCATAACATCCAGTCCTATCACTTCATGGCAAATAGATGGGGAAACAAAGGAAATAGTGACATATTTTATTTTCTTGGGCTCTAAAATCACTGCAGACGGTGAGTGCAGCCATGAAATTAAAAGACTCTTGCTCCTTGGGAGAAAAGCTATGACCAACCTAGACAGCGTGTTAAAAAGCAGAGACATTACTTTGCCAACAAACTTATGGTTTTTCCAGTGGTCCTGTATGAAGGTGAGAGTTGGACCATAAAGGAAGCTGAGTGCCAAAGAATTGATGCTTTTGAACTGTGGTGCTGGAGAAGATTCTTAAAAGTCCCTTGGACTGCAAGGAAATCAAACCACTCAATCCTAAAGGAAATCAGTCCTGAATAGTCATTAGAAGGAATGATGCTGAAGCTAAAGTTCCCATACTTTGGCCACCTGATGTGAAGAGCTGATTCACTGGAAAATCATTGGAAAATGTATTGGAAAATCTTTCCCTGATGCTGGAAAAGATTGAAGGCAGGAGGAGAAGAGGACGACAGAGGATGAGATGGTTGGATGGCATCACCAACTCAATGGACTTGAGTTTGAGCAAGCTCTGGAAGTTGGTGAAGGACAGGGAAACCTGGTGTGCTGCAGTCCATTGGGTCGCAAAGAGTCAAACACAACTGAGCGGCAGAACAACAACTTTGATGTTCAGACTACCTGCTCCCTTTGTTGCAAACTGGTATATAACCTGACTCCCCCTCCCACCTCTTTGGAGAAGTTTTCTCAGAGTTCCTGAGATACAGTCTCCTGGCTCAGAGTCCTAAATATTCCCACCAAATAAAATAACTCTATTTCCAGGCTGTGACTATGTTTTTTAGTCAATATCTAAAAGAATCTGAAAAGAAATATTAGTGACACAGGCACCATTCTCCAAGAAATGGAACCAGAGTTCCTTGGAGAAGGGACAGATTCCGGGATGGAGGGGAAGGAGTGACCAGAAGACCCTAAACAGCTTCTGGGCCAAAAGGTAAGAAGCACTCAGAAGTCAGCTGGACTCATCAACCTGAAGGAATCCCTGCTGGGGCAATGTGCACAGCAAAATAAACAATGACAGTTCTGTATTGAAACCCCAATAAAATCAGCATTCTAGAGTCTACACCACTGCAAACAGGTGACTTCATTGCATGAGCTGAGCCTCATCAGAGTCGGGGCCGAGCTGCACCCAGGCTGTGTGTCCCTGGAGGAGCAGAGGCCGTGGTTAAAGGCTGTCTGCTGTCAAACACTGGGCGCCTATGAGCAATGTGACTTACAGGGTGGATTTCACATACAAGCCCTTTCCTGTTCACACCAACAGGCTCAGGATTAGCAATGAAGCAGAGCCGTCAGCCTCCTCCCTGCGATCATCCAGGGTCAGAGGGGCAGGGCCTGCACTTGCTCTAGCAAAAGCCCAGGCCCCCAAACCCTTCTCCCAGGCTGCCCCCCTAACACCGCGCAGGCCCCGACACAGACGCCCTGGTAAAACGCCCACACAAAGGACTGAGACGCAAGGCCAGAGGCTGGGAGATAAGGAAGTGCCAAAACCCTCAAAATTAACCACGAACCCCTCTAAAAAATTACTCTCCTGTGATGTTTTTTCAGAAATTATAAAACGCAAAGTCGTCCCTCATAGTTTAGGCTTTTCCTTCAAAACTTGACCTGCTCTCCAGCATCCCCATTCTCCTCCCCTCCTCTCCCTCCTCCCTCCAGCATCAGCCCTTCCTGGCCCCGGAAACCCTTCCCCCTGTTTTGTGACCCTGATATGATCCTTCCCATGAACAGATGGCTGTTCCAAACACCCCAGAACCCAGCACCCAGGCCCCAGCCTAACAAGCCTCCGGGACCTGTCACATTGGTGGCCTATCTCCTTTTTGGGGGCTGTCCTCCTGCCACTGGCCAGCCCGTCACAGCTGCCCATGGGCTTTCAGCTGCCCTCACTCACAGCCTGAGCAGAGCACCAAGCACACAATGAGGGCTTGGTGAGATTAAAAATCATGCCTGGTTCCTGAGGGTGTGGGAGACATACTGCATGTAAGTTGGTATGACCTCGACAAATTCAATTCAGCAATAATTGCCGAAGTTTGAAATACACACATCCTAGGACCCAGGAGTTCTCATCGGTGATTATCCTAGAGTTTCACTGCTGCAAGTACAGCACTTTGCTTTAAAAACCTATTCATTGTAACATCATGTGCCCTTGCAGGCTTATCATTGATCCGGGCAATTGTTCATCCTCTGTTGCTCAGCTGTGTCCAACTCCGTGACCCCATGGACTGTAGCCCACCAGGCTGCTCTGTTTATGGGGCTTCCCAGGCAAGAATACTGGAGTGGGTTGCCATTTCCTCCTCCAGGGGATCTTCCCGACCCAGAGATCAAACCTACATCTAATGCATCTCCTGCACTGCAGATTCTTTACCGCTGAGCATATCAGTGGTTACCTGGGGAATAAATCACAAGCCCTCTGCATGTGGAATAATACTCAGATGTTAACAAGAAAGCGGCAGGGCTGGTACACTGATACAGAAAAGGCTGCCGGACGTCAGGCAGGTGACAACAGCCGTGAGCACAGCGCAGTGCCACCAGTGTGAAAACGTACGTTCACAGAAGCCCGTAAACTAGACTGTTTCTCACAAGATTCCCAAGAAGCCTGGCAGTGGTTGGCAGGGTCTCAGGTCTAGGAGCCAAGCCCACCCTTTTCCCAAGACGGGGGAGCCCAGTGCTCCCCCCACGTACACACAATCCTCACTGGGCACACGGGGTCAGACTTGGTGAACTGGATCAGTCAGTTCAGTCGCTCAGTTGTGTCCGACTCTTTGCGACCCCATGAATCGCAGCACGCCAGGCCTCCCTGTCCATCACCATCTCCCGGAGTTCACTCAGACTCACATCCATCGAGTCCATGATGCCATCCAGCCATCTCATCTTTGGTCATCCCCTTCTCCTCCTGCCCCCAATCCCTCCCAGCATTACAGTCTTTTCCAGTGAGTCAACTCTTCGCATGAGGTGGCCAAAGTATTGGAGTTTCAGCTTTAGCATCATTCTTTCCAAAGAATTCCCAGGGTTGATCTCCTTCAGAATGGACTGGTTGGATCTCCTTGCAGTCCAAGGGACTCTCAAGAGTTTTCTCCAACACCACAGTTCAAAAGCATCGATTCTTCGGCGCTCAGCTTTCTTCACAGTCCAACTTTCATATCCATACATGACCACAGGAAAAACCATAGCCTTGACTAGGCAGACCTTAGTCGGCAAAGTAATGTCTCTGCTTTTGAATATACTATCCAGGTTGGTCATAACTTTTCTTCCAAGGAGTAAGCGTCTTTTAATTTCATGGCTGCAGTCACCATCTGCAGTGATTTTGGAGCCCCCAAAAATAAAGTCTGACACTGTTTCCACTGTTTTCCCATCTATTTCCCATGAAGTGATGGGACCGGATGCCATGATCTTCGTTTTCAATCCATACATGACCACAGGAAAAACCATAGCCTTGACTAGGCAGACCTTAGTCGGCAAAGTAATGTCTCTGCTTTTGAATATACTATCCAGGTTGGTCATAACTTTTCTTCCAAGGAGTAAGCGTCTTTTAATTTCATGGCTGCAGTCACCATCTGCAGTGATTTTGGAGCCCCCAAAAATAAAGTCTGACACTGTTTCCACTGTTTTCCCATCTATTTCCCATGAAGTGATGGGACCGGATGCCATGATCTTCGTTTTCTGAATGTTGAGCTTTAAGTGAACTGGATAGAAAGGTAATTAGATAGAAAGGCCAAAGACAGAGGAAAACGCGCTTTTCTCTTTCTTCCCATAATCTTAACTTGACAATTCTGTTCCTATCTAGAGTTACTTATTGCCAAAAAATAAAATAATATTAAAAGTATGTATCATTTTGTCTCTATAAACTTGGGGGACGTGAAAGGTTACTGAATTTAACCCCTATGGGCCTTGTACTTGTTCCCTAAGAGCCACAGAGAAGAGCACGAGGCGATCTCCTCTCACAGGGAAACGGCCAGTGTGGCCCCCAGCAGGCTCTCCAGGGGTCAAGAAGTGGACAGGAGCCAGAGGGCCCTGGGGGTGGCCTGGCCACCTCAGGGGGACCCCAGCCCCGAGTTCTGCCCCAGAAGCCGTGCGTTTATTGCTTAATCTGCCAGCGTTTTTGGAGGATGGTCACTGACTGGAGGGCTCAAGGACACAGAGGTGAGCAGGCCCATGTTCTGGGAGCGATGTTGACTCTGCCAGGTCAGGCTGGGCCGCTCCCAGTCCTGACACAGCCGAGGGAGGGGC
This sequence comes from Oreotragus oreotragus, assembly GCA_006410675.1. NCBI lineage: Eukaryota > Metazoa > Chordata > Mammalia > Artiodactyla > Bovidae > Oreotragus > Oreotragus oreotragus. Next base: position 45,262 of record SJYX01017407.1, read on the forward strand.
CGCCTGGGCCGCCGGCCGTGAGTCACAGCCTGACCCTCCCTGTGGCCGGGGCTCTGGGCCAGCCCCACCCACAGTGCTGCCTGTGGCCCTGCAGGCTGTCTGGCCCCAGTCTTCCCTCCACCCCTCCCCCGGCCCAGGCCCAGCACCTGTCACCCACCCCCCATCCTGCCTCCTCAGCAAGGTGCCCTCCCGTCCAGCTCCCCCAGCTCCGGGCTTTGTTCTGAGGGTCACACAGCTTGACCTCTAACCACTCCTGCACTCTCCCCAAGTCAGTCCTCTTTCCATGGCGGGTGGGGACTGCATTAATCCATGGCAGCGCCCTGTCCAGCACCTTCCAGACTCCCACTTAGGACCCTTTCAACAACTGAATGACTCAATCTCCTCCTTCCTGGCCCCCCGTCAGGCTTGGTCCTCCCCACGCCCATTCCCTGGGCCACACTGACAGGGATATTTAGAGAAAGAGCTGTTTCCTTCTTACTGAACTAAGGAAATAGAGGAGAGGCTGGTCTGTCCTTGCCACCTTCCTTAGAGGAGAGCCAGCCGAGGAAACGAGCTGGCCCAGGCTCTTCCGACAGGGACCAGCCTCTGACCTGCAGGTCAGCACCCCGCGGATGGTAACGACCATCCTCTGCCTGACGGTGACAGTCCCCCTCACGTCACACAGGCACGGGTCCCCCACCCAGAGCTGTGTTTCTGGGATTCTGGCTTTTCCTGTCCCTGGGGTTCCTTTGTGTGCCGCCCTCCCTCCTGTGTCTGCAGGCATCACAAACCCATTTCAGCCTTCAGGGGGTCTCAGGTCTAGGAGCCAAGCCCACCCCTTTCCCAAGACGGAAGAGCCCAGTGCTCCCCCCACGCACACACAACCCACACCGGCCACACGGGGTCAGGCTTGGTGAAGCTCATACCACGGTCAGGCCTTCAGTCCCCTCTGGTTTTTCTTCCTGAAAGTCTGTGCTTCTCCAGGTCCCAGTAAAGTGCAAACACCATCTCCCCATTTCCCCACGCACACACGCACAACACACACACATATGCACATGCGGAGCACACACACCAGCTCTTCTGATGAGGAAAGGAGATCATCATATCCAGATCCTGGGTCCACAGCTGCCCCAGGCCACTCTGTGGCAGCACTTTGTGGACGGCTCCCACAGGGACATAAACAGGCTCTGCTCAGCCCTGACAGTAGCCCAGGACCGGAGGCACAGTCCACCTTCTGTTTTCCCCATCTTTGCTCAGCTTTTGGCTTGAAAGGCTGTGAGGCAGCTCTGGATCCCCATTCATATCAGTTTCCTGACATTAGCACAGTCTCTTAACCTCATCCCCGCTCTCAAATTCCCTCCAGACCAATGAAATCAGGATCTCTGGATGTGGGACTCAGAAATCGTGGGATTTTGTTTTCTCCTGTTTTCTTCACAGCTGCCAAGTGCGTGTAACTTTCAGCTGCTGTAACTGAGACCACTGTCTGCTAGTAATTAGCTGTATCAGGTTAGGATGCTCAGGGCTGCGACAAATAGGAAATCCCAGTTTAAACAGAAAGAAATGTCCTCTGTCCTCTAACAACAAGTCAAAGGTGAGGCGGTTCCACGCCTGCTATAACACCCTGACGTGTTGGCATTACCCCCTCTGTGCTCACCTCGTCAGCCTGTCCGTGGCTCCCGGCAGCACCTCCCCACATGGACAAGTTTACAGGGTGCGGCCTCCTCACCCCCCTTCTGGGAGTCAACTCTCTGCACTTGTCACACGTTCTTGGGTCCTTTTCATAACTGAGTCATATTGCATTGTGTGTGTGTGTGTACACAACATATGTATACCACACCTTCTTTATTCATTCCTTTGTGATGGCTGTTTAGGTTGCTTCCATGTCCTGCCTGCAGTGAACCCAGGGGTGCACAGGTCCTTTCAAACCACATTTTTCTCCAGACACATGCCCAGGAGTGGGATTGTTGGCTCGTACGGTAGCTCTGTTTTTAGCTTTTTAAGGAAGCTCCATCCTGCTCTCCACAGTCACTGACTCACTTCAGTCACTCAGTCGTGTCCGACTCTGCAACCCCATGGACTGTGCACACCAGGCCTCCTGTCCATCACCAACTCCCAGAGCTTACTCAGACTCATGTCCATTGAGTCGATGATGCCATCCAACCATCTCATCCTCTGTTGTCCCCTTCTCCTCCTGCCTTCAATCTTTCCCAGCATTAGAGTCTTTTCCAGTGGGTCAGTTCTTCGCATCAGGTGGCCAAAGTTTTGGAGTTTCAGATTCAGCATCAGGCCTTCCAATGAATATTCAGGACTGATTTCCTCTAGGATGGACTGGTTGGATCTCCTTGCTGTCCAAGGAACTCCACAGTTCTCCACAGTAGCTTCACCAATTTACATTCCCACCAAGAGCACAGGAGGGTTCCCTTCTCTCCACAGCCTGGATGTGTATAGTTTAATTTTCATAAATCTTACCAAAATGCTCTCCAGAAATGTGTCCCACGTTACTCTCCCAAAGGTGTATGAGAAACCCTGTCTCCCATACCTCCACCAACAGCAGGTCATCATCCTCTGAGGTGCCTGTTGAGCTGACACATGAAAAATCATCTCACAGCTATGATTTGTGTTTCCTCCATCACGATCCTGATAAGAGTAATGTTGTAAGTGTTGTGTAGATAATAAGCACAGCACCCTCCATTTGCTGCCTGGGTGGGGGCCCGGGGGGAGGGTCAAGAAGACCAGTTCCTATAAAGGCAGAGAGGCCCACTGCAGGCTGCCCACCGTGGCCTGACATTCCAGTCCTACGGACGGAGCCGGGAAGACCACCACCAGGACGATGTTTGGGTTGCCAAAAAAGGTGGGAAATCTACCCAGGGTGGGCAGTCTCCTGCTGGGCACCAGGTCCATCCAGAGACACCCAGTTCCCCCTCCAGTCTCCGTCCTGAACCGACGCCCGCTGTGAGGTCTTCAGTGGGTTCCAGGGACCCTCCTCAGTCCTCAGACTGCCCGGGGAGGAGGACGCTGGTGGTGGGGCTGGCCGATGATTCTTTCTTCCTGGACCAAGTACTGCTCTGAGCACAAATGGTGAGACAGAAATCGACACCATACAGTGGGAGCCCTGGGGGAGGCAGCCAGCCCTGGGAAAGCCGCCAAAGGTCTGAGAAAGATCCAGGCCGAGGTGAATTTAGGGCTTACTTCAACCTCTGATGAGGTTCTAGAAACAGCCTCCTCTTCCCAGCACTATAAGCGCCACAAAGCAGTCCCTGGGCCACCCACCCCACAAGTCCTGGGCCAGCACACAGCAGGCACAGTCAGTGCTAGCACAATACAAGAAAGGGCTGAGGGCAGGAACCACCACAGTGAAGAGCCCCTTTCCCAGAATGCTGGCCTCTCCGTGGTGAGTGGTTGTGGCGAGGCAGGCAGCTGGTCCAAGGGCAGGGACCACACTGCCTGGGAGCAACTCTGCTTTTCTGGGTCCTCACTCTTGAGACTGGGGACAAGTTATAGCCATCTGCCAGTTTCCCATCTGTGAAAGGGGATAAATCGGACATCCGAGGTCAGAGGAAGGGGCAATCCACTACATCACATGAAGTGCTTGCAACAGTGTGACCCTCGTAACAGTCCATCAATTTCCTGTCATCACATGAGCCTCCGACCCCACCGACCCACCTGTTCCCTCTGCCATCAACTCCAGGAAACCCCTTTGGGGTCTTCAACCTCCCTTGGAGGGCAGTCAGATCTGCCAAATAACAGTACAGAGCAGACAGTCTAAAAGCATCTCAGGCATACCATGCTAAAATATTGTTCACTGCTTATCTGAAATCCAGCTTTAACTGGGCATCCTGTACTTTATGCAGCAACCTGACTGCTGACACATTGTCAGAATCCCCCTTCTCCCCTACAGGAAACTGTTAAGTTATTACAGTACTTTGGAGTATTTTCAAAACATCATCTCTCTATTCACAGTAATGTGTTTATTCTTTTCCAAAGAATGTTCTTTGCACAAGAACTGTTTCCAAAACTGGTCTGATTAAAAGATAAGCCTAGAATCCTGGACCCCCCCAGACCAACCAGTCAGCATCTCCAGGAGACAGCCTTGAGGGCGTGTTTTTGGCAAGCACCTCAGAGATCCTGAGGCACAGGACAGGTAGGTCTGGGAAACACTGGGCTGATTTGGATGGAAAGAGTGTGGAAGAGTAAGAGCTCATGAACTTCTGATGGCAAAGTGAACGATGATGCCCCTCTAGTGAAGCAGACCACAGCTGTGCGAGCCTCCTCAAGGCCACGACTGAGCACACTGGGATCCCTGCGGCCACTCAGCTGCCCAGGCTGTGACTCTCCAGGTCAGCCTCTATGAATCCCAGAGTTTCAGTGCTTCATCTTTCAAAATTGTCACAGTCCTTGACTTCCTCCTCCTCTTTTAAAGATTTTTTTTTCTGGTGGGGACCACTTTTAAAGTCTTTATTGAATTTGTTACAACATTGCTTCTGTTTTATGCCTTTTGATTTTGTAGCCTGGAGGCAAGTGGGATTTTAGCTCCTCAACCAGGGTTGAACCCACCCACTCACCCCGCCCCACCTGCCTCATTGGAAGGCGAAGTCTTAACCACTGTACCACCAGGGAAGTCCCCCACTCCACTGTCAAGGGGCACCCAGATGGTTCCTAATTCGTTATTACTGTGCCATCTTGTACCCGTCTTCTGGTGAATGTACTGAAGGGTGAAGACCTGATGCCCCACTAACACCATTTTGACAGAATGACTCTGGAACTGAAGGCACTTGAGAAATAGCAAATGTAGGAAAGTCTCTCTGACCCCTTTTGAGATAAAAACAAGTCACAAAATTTCCCATGAGAAGGACAACCTCCCTATACCAGGAAGAAATATCCTTATCACCAGCAACCAGGAGTCCACACCGAAACAGGCTATACAAAAGAGACTCCTAAATCACCCTCGTGGGTTCCCAGGTATTTCCTGATCCCTGTCTCACAACCCACCACTCCTAGAAGCTTAAATCTTTTCCTCTGTCTTTTTGCTTCACAAACTTACTGTTTTGTTAAGAGAGTATCAATTTGGTTCAGTTCAGTCACTCAGTCGTGTCTGACTCTTTGCTACCCCATAGATTGCAGCATGACATGCTTCCCTGTCCATCACCAACTTCCAGAGCTTGCTCATATTCATGTCCATCAAATTAGTGATGCCATCCAACCGTCTCATCCTCTGTCGTCCCCTTCTTCTCCTGCCTTCAGTCTTTCCCAGGATCAGGGTCTTTTCTAATGAGTCAGTTCTTCATATCAGGTGGCCAAAGTAATGGAGCTTCAGTCTCAGCATCAGCCTTTCCAATGAATATTCAGGACTGATTTCCTTTAGAATTGACTGGTTTGATTTCCTTACAGTCCAGGAGATTCTCAAGAGTCTCCAACACCACAGTTCAAAAGCAGTAATTCTTCAACACTCAGCTTTCTTTATGGTCCAACTTTCACATCCGTACATGACTACTGGAAAAACCATAGCTTTGACTAGACAGACCTTTTTTTGGGAAAGTACTGTCTCTGCTTTTTAATATGCTGTCCAGGTTTGTCATAGCCTTTTTCCCAAGGAGTAAGTGTCTTTTAATTTCATTTAAGAGAGTATAGAGGGATAAAAGATGGCTCAGTCCCACCTGCTTTTTTGGCTCTTGCTTTTCCTTTGTTTAAATTGTGTTTATTTTGGGCTTCGCTGGTCTTCATTGTTCTCATTTTTGGTTCTCATTGTGGTGGCTTCTCTTGCTGCAGAGCATGGGCTCTTGGCTCATAGGTTTTAGTAGCTGTGGCGAATGGGCTTAGTTGCTCCAAGGCATGTGGGATCTTCCCGGACCAGGGATCAAATCTGGGTCAGCTGCACGGGCAGGCAAATTCTTAACCTTTGAACTATCAAGGAAATCCCTCTTACTTTTCTTTTGAAGGCTTCCATGAATACATAAAAAAAATTAAATAAAACTGTAGGTTTTCCTCCTGTTAATATGACCATGTCAGTTTAATTCTCAGGCCCAGTCACAGAACCTAAGAGAGTAGAGTACCTTCCTTGCAGAACCTGTGCCTTTACCAGTGGGATACTGGGTCCCCAGGGTATGGTGCTCAGCTTTGACAGACAGTGTCAGAGATAACGTACAGGGTATGCTCCCAACAGCAAGGTTTTAAAGTCCCACTTTCTCCACATTTTTACCAAAGCTAAGTATTATCACTCTTTTTCATTTTATTTTAGATAGGTGTAAAGTCTGGGACTTCCCTGGTGGTCCAGTGGCTAAGATTCCATGCTCCCATTGCAGCAGACAGGAGTTCAATCCCTGGTCAGGGAACCAGATCCCACATGCCCTAACTAAAACCCGGCACACTCAAATAAATAAAAATAAGTTTTTTTTTTTTTTTTTTAAGAATAAAAGTAACCATTTAAAATGGAAACATACAGATTAGAACAGGGAAGGTTTGGGCAAGAGGTGACAGTCACGTGGCTAAAACAGGAGCATGAGTAGGGGGTGGGGCCTGACTGAAAGGGGTGTGACCGAGTCTAGGCAGCCAGTTAGTAATGATGATGATGAGTGGTCACTGGGTGTTTCTACATGCTCCCTGTGTATTAATACATTGGGTTCTACAGAGAGAGAGAATCACTATTACTAAGAATATATCAGGTTTGGGCAAGAGGTGACAGTCACGTGGCTAAAACAGGAGCATGAGTAGGGGGTGGGGCCTGACTGAAAGGGGTGTGACCGAGTCTAGGCAGCCAGTTAGTAATGATGATGATGAGTGGTCACTGGGTGTTTCTACATGCTCCCTGTGTATTAATACATTGGGTTCTACAGAGAGAGAGAATCACTATTACTAAGAATATATCTACCTAAAGAAACAAAAGGCCTATATATAGAAAACTATAAAACACTGATGAAAGAAGTCAAAGAGGACACAAATAAATGAAGAAATATACCATGTTCATGGATTGGAAGAATCAATATAGTGAAAATGAGTATACTACCCAAAGCAACCTATAAATTCAATGCAACCCCTATCAAACTACCAATGGTATTTTTCACAGAACTAGAACAGATAACTTCACAATTTGTATGGAAATACAAAAAACCTTGAATAGCCAAAGCAATCTTTAGAAAGAAGAATGGAACTGGAGGAATCAACTTGCCTGGCTTCAGGCTCTACTACAAAGCCACAGTCATCAAGACAGTATGGTACTGGCACAAAGATAGAAATACAGATCAATGGAACAAAATAGAAAGCCCAGATATAAACCCACGCACCTATGGCCATGTTATCTTTGACAAAGGAGGCAAGAATATACAATGGAAAAAAGACAATCTCTTTAACAAGTGGTGCTGGGAAAACTCGTCAACCACTTGTAAAAGAATGAAACTAGAACACTTTCTAACACTATACACAAAAATAAACTCACAGTGGGTTAAAGATCTAAATGTAAGACCAGAAACTATAAAACCGCTAAAGGAAAAACACTCTCTGACATAAATCACAGCAGGGTCCCCTATGACCCACTTCCCAGAGCAATGGAAATACAAGCAAAAATAAACAAATGGGACCTAATTAAACTTAAAAGCTTTTGCACAATGAAAGAAACTATAAGCAAGGTGAAAAGACAGCCTTCAGAATGGGAGAAAATAATAGCAAACAAAGCAACTGACAAAGAATTAATCTCAAAAATATACAAGCAACTCCTACAGCTCAATTCCAGAAAAATAAATGACCTAATCAAAAAATGGGCCAAAGAACTAAACAGACATTTCTCCAAAGAAGACATAGATGGCTAACAAATACATGAAAAGATGCTCAACATCTCTTATTATCAGAGAAATGCAAATCAAAACCACATTGAGGTACCATCTCACGCTGGTCAGAATGGCTGCCATCCAAAAGTCTACAAGCAATAAATGCTGGAAAGGGTGTGGAGAGAAGGGAACCCTTTTACACTGTTGGTGGGAATGCAAACCATGGCCTATTTAGTTTTCATGTGTTCTCCTCATTTCACACTGTTGGAAATGGCCCCAGGACTGACTTTGTCTGAGCTTCTACGGGCAGGAAGGCTGGAGTGCACTGTGGGCAGGGTTGCACATATACACTGAGTCTCCTTCAGGCCTGAGTCGTGAGAATTCAGTGACAGTGAATCAATAACTTATATTCAATATGGTGTCTACACTGAAGCACACAGAACAAGGTGCCATGTTGATCTGCTGATGGAAGTGCTGAGTCACGGGACATACCCTTGCATTTCCCTGGTGGCAGAATCCGGGTACAGAACAGACTGGCTGCGGAGGTAGCAAGACCAAGTGCAGGGGCACCTCTGCCTTTGCCTCTAAGGGGTCAGCCCAGGACAGGCCCTTCGCAGCTTTGGCTGAGAGCAGAGCAGTGGAAGGCTCCAGGCTTGCTTCCTGATTATGCCCCTCCTGTGTGCCGGGTCCACATGGAGGTTCCGCTCTTGAGCTACAGGGCAGCCAGGCTGCCCTGCACCCACGAGCCAGTGGAGCCCCTTTGGCCTAGCTCCATGATCTGCTTCAGGCTCCTTGGGAGCCGGAAGGAAAGAGGAGAAGGCAGAGGTGAGTGTCCACTGTGTACTCCGACCCCAGGGAGTCTGGTCACTCCTCAGGACTACCTGCCTCCTGCACAAAGTTCTTGGTGCAAATTCTTTAGGAGCTCACGTTTGGAGGAAGGCTCTGGACGCTCTCTCCTGGACTGAGTGAGCATGTCTGGAGGCGCTTCTGTTGGGTCCTGGCCAGCAGCTGGGTCTGTCCCTCAGGGATCGGAAGGCTGGCTCTGGACAGCCTCCCCACTCACTCAAACATGGCTAACCCTCTGGTGACAGATTCTTAAGTGCGAACATCTGATATTCTCAACATTTTTCACCTTGGGGGTCCTTTAAAATTTTTATATTTTGAGCTGAGACAAAAGGAAGGAACTTACCTAGTTTTAAGAGCAATCAAAGATGCGGTCTTGCCATAAGAAACTTTTGGTCTGTACTTTCTGAGTGATAGGAAGTAAGGAACTGTTGCTAAGCAACTCTGTACATCCCCCAAGTTCCTCATCCCCAGAGGATCCTGCTCAGTAGGGTCCCAGGGCACGTCCCTGAGGGGCCTGTGCCCCTCCCTCTGGTCAGCCATCCTGTCTCTCTCTGCAACGGGATTTGTTGGGTGCTTGCAAGTCCCCCTGCCAGGTATTGGGGGTGCCTGAGTTAAACCAGGAGACTCCAGCCTGGTCTTAGAGGGGGACAGCCACAATGAGTGATTATATGACAGTGTGGCAGTTGCTCTTGTAAGGAAATAAAAAACTGCTTTATCTAAACAGCTGACACCAGAGTTTTCCACTGGGAGGAAACTGACTTTATCCGGGAAAATGATTTGGTAAACTTCTGGGTCAGGATTTGGCACACAGGATATGGAAGCTGCAGGCGCAGCCTGCGGGGTGGGAGGGAGTTCCTGGAAAAGAGGAGAAGAGGAGGGAGGACGGAGAGCCCAGCTTTGAAAATCCTGGCTGAGGCCCAGCTCAAGAGGGACATGGAGTTAACTGCGTGGCTTTTAAAGCACTTCCTGTGACCCACAAACCTTCAGTAAGCATTCTGCTGGTCCTGTAGAATTCAGTTCACCTTCACTGGGAAAGGCTGCTCGGAGCGAATGGGCCTTGACTCTTAGGGTGTCGGGACAGCGGTGGAGGGTGAGCTGCAGCACAAAAGGGAAAGTAGACCATGGGGCCAAGACTGGACACCAGCGCAGGATCGACCTTGAGACCACAGACTTCCTGCCACCAAATTCAGAGAAGTCCTGGGCCAGGCATGGGTACAGCCTGAAAGCCAGGTGGTGAGACCTGAGCACCCCATCCAGACGGTGGGGTGGTGGGCCCCTGTGACCCCAGGCCATCCTGTAGCACAGGTAGGGCGGGTGAAGGACCATGCCCTGGGGTCCTTCTCTCAAGAATTCCTGAAGGAGGGGCACAGTGCTGAAAAGAGAGTGAGCAAAAGTCACCTGCAAATAGGGCTGTCTGCCTTGGAAGACAGGGAGTGTGACATAAAGTGACAAATTAGTGAGGAGCAGAGAGGAGGTGGGAAAGCTCAGAGATGACACCCCAGCATCTGAGAGATGGCGATCGCTTCCTCTCAGACCAGGTCTCACAGAGAAGATGACGGAGAGACAGATGCCAAGGAATCGCACGCAGGGTCCAAGTCAAGTCGGCAGAAGCCCAGATGGCAGCCTCGGCCGCAGGGAGGTTTGGGGGGCCATGGGGAGTGCCATGGGGGGCCATGGGGGGTGAGCCCAGGGCTCTCAGGAGAACCAGCCACCCACCTGCAGGCAGGAGGAGCATGCTGGGAGCCACCCAGCCTTCCTAAGGCAGAGTGAGCACACGCCCCAGTTGGTCATAGCTGGCTTGCTTCCTTGTTTCGAGAAGCAAAATACTTCCTTTCCTTTCCACAAAAACATTTACGACCCCTCGTTCAGCTGGAATTTCCTGGGTCTGTCCTGTCATGTCAGCTCTCTGGCTTCTGCTCTGACAAAGGCAATTTCAGGGCTCAGATATTTCCTCCCGGCCATGCTGAAAAGGCAGAAACTGTGCCCAAGAAATCTAAGTGCCTGCACATGCCCGCCTGTAGCTCCCCTGCTTCTGAATGGGAACCACAGCCCACTTGTACTCGCAGTTACTCACTGAGTCGGGGCAGTGGGGAGAGCGCAGGTGCGGAGGTAATGCTGAGAAAGGCGTCCTTCAAAGGGCACTGCCAGTGCTGAGGGAAAGCCTGGCCCCACGTGCACCCGAGGACCCAGGCCGTGCAGGTGGGAGGCGAAAGGCAGAGGGTGGGCTGGCAGGGTTGACCAGGGTGAGAAGGGTGACAAAGTGGATCTGGCCACAGTCCCTCCAGCCTGCTGGACCTCCTCCAAGGCACACGCAGCAGGACTGTGATGGCTATTACCCTGGAGGAACCCCCCACTGGGAAATGTTTGTGGAAGGATAAGCAGATGCAGTCTTGCTCCTGTAGTCTCCCTGCCCCACCCAGATGCCGGTGTTCCCATAGGAACCAAACACTCCCAGGGATAGGAAGGGCACTGTCTGCAGGGGAGGGGAGCTCAGGGCCTCCACCCACCCCGGGGACAGTTTACTACACAGTCTTCAAACGGAGCCACCATCGGTAGAGACAAGCAGGCAGGGCGGGGCTGGCACGGAAGGAGCCACGGGTCCCAGGCCCAGGGAGTTCCATGTCACTAGGCGCCAGCAGGCAGCCCCCTGCGCTCAAGAGCAGCTGTTGCAAGAGGCCCATGGACGAAGGCTCTGCTACTGTGTCTGCCAAGAGGCAAATGGGCAACAGCTCAGCCACTGTGTCCTCCGAGTCGGCAGGCGGCAGACATTCTGCAGCATCAGAGGAAGTCAGCACCTGAGGGTGCTTTTTAAGTGATGTTTTTAACATCACTGGAAATGAAGTGCAGCCAACCAAGAGGTGGGTCAACACAGAAAATTAAGGGAGGGAGGAGCAACGGTCAAAAGACTGGCAAAGAGGATGAATATGTTCTACGGAGGAAACTGGCTTGAGAATAAAATGTAAAACTTAGCAGCAGAGAGCTGGCAAACTCAGGAGGCTGGGAGAGAGAAGGAAGGAAATGTGAGAAGGTGATTTCCTTATTCAGATCAAGCATTAGTAGATACTATCCAAAGTTAAAATACATTTTAAAATAACTGCTTGGACGTCCCTCGGGGGTCCAGTGGTAAAGACTCTGCATTTCCACTGCAATGGGTGTGAGTTCGATCCCTGGTTGGGGAACTAAGATCCTACATGCCACAGGGTGCAGTCAAAACAAACAAACAAAATTAACTGCTGCTCACTAATGCTTATCATAAATCCTTTTCTTAATTTCAGCAGCTTTAGCATAGAAACTAGTATTTTTTTTATGGTGAAGAAATATTTATCTGAAATTCTGCATTCTCTCCATCTGACGTCAGTTTTTTTTTCCTGTTAAATTCAAGTACAGTGACACTCAGTATTTATCATTTAAAATAGGTTGTTTTCAGGGACTTCCCCAGTGGTCCGGTGGCTAAGAGTCCATACTCCCAATGCAGGGGGCCCAAGTTTGATCCCTGGTCAGAGGACTAGATTCCATATGCCACAACTAAGATCCAGCACAGAAAAATAAATAAATTAATTAATTAAAAAAAAATAGGATGTTTGGGCTTACTGAGATGTAAAGGCTGACACAATAAAAAGCTGTCACAGGCAGCCCTGAAAGAGTGAAAGGTGTTTCCCACAGGGTGCGAGGAGGTCTCTGCAACATAACCTGACACATTAATGAGAAACAGGAAGGCAACCCAGCAGGAAAACCAGGCAGAACACCCAGTCAGGCGCTTCACCCACAGGCACCCTGGACAGGCAATGGCCACATGGACAAGTGTTCGCCTTAGTCTTCAGCACAACACGAGTTAAAACCACATGAGCTGCTTTTCTCCCAGAATAGCAGAAATGCCTTATCATACTGTTGCTGGGGTTCTCTCGGCAAGAATACCGGTGCTGTGCTTAGTTAGCTGTCTGTCGTGTCTGACTCTTTGTGACCCCATGGGCTGTAACCCATAAGCTTCCTCTGTCCATGGGATTTTCCAGGAAAGAATACTGGAGTAGGCTTCCTTATCCTTCTCCAGGGGATCTTCCCAACCCTGGGATTCCCAACCCATGTCTCCTGTGTCTCCTGCATTGCAGGTGGATTCGTTACCCACTGAGCCATCAGGGAAGTTCATTCCAATTCCAAAGAAGGGCAGTGCCAAAGAATGGTCCAACTACCATACAACTGCACTCATTTCACAAGCTAGCAAGGTAATGCTCAAAATCCTTCAAGGTAAACTTCAGCAATACGTGAACTGAGAACTTCCAGATGTACAAGCTGCGTTTAGAAAAAGCAGAGGAACCAGAGATCAAATTACCAACATTCGTTGGATCATAGAGAAAGCAAGGGAATTCCAGGAAAACATCTACTTCTGCTTCACTGACTACACTAAAGCCTTTGACTGTGTGGATCACAACAAACTGTGGAAAATTTTTCAAGAGATGGGACTACTAGGCTACTTTACCTGCCTCCTGAGAAACCTGTATGCAGATCAAGAAGCAACTGTTAAAACTAGACATGGAACAANACTTCTGCTTCACTGACTACACTAAAGCCTTTGACTGTGTGGATCACAACAAACTGTGGAAAATTTTTCAAGAGATGGGACTACTAGGCTACTTTACCTGCCTCCTGAGAAACCTGTATGCAGATCAAGAAGCAACTGTTAAAACTAGACATGGAACAATGGTCTGGTTCCAAATTGGGAAAGGAGTATGACAAAGGCTGTATACTGTCACCCTGTATATTTCCCTTATATGCAGAGTACATCATGAAAAATGCTGGGCTGGATGAAGCACAAGCTAGAATCAAGTTTCCCAGGAGAAATATCAATAATCTCAGATATGCAGATGACACCACCCTTATGGCAGAAAGCCATAGAGGAACTAAAGAACCTCTTGATGAAGGTGAAAGGGAAGAGTAAAAAAGCTGGCTTAAAACTCAACCTTCAAAAAATGAAGATCGTGGCATCTGGTCCCATCACTTCATGGCACATAGAAGGGGGAAAAGTGGGAAGATTTTATTTTCTTAGGCTCCAAAATCACTGTGGACAGTCACTGTAGACATGAAATTAAATAACACTTGCTCCTTGGTAGGAAAGCTATGACAAACCTAGACATTACTAAAAAGCAAAGACATTACTTTGCCAACTCTTGAGAGTTCCCTGGACAGCAAAGAGATCAATCCAGCCAATCCTAAAGGAGCCCAACCCTGAATATTTATTGGAAGGACTGATGCTGAAACTCCAATTGGCTACCTGATGCAAAGAGCTGGCTCATTGGAAAAGACCCTGATGCTAGGAAAGACTGAGGGCAGGAGGAGAAGGGACAACAGAGAGTGAGATGATTGGATTGCTCAAACTGCATGAACATGAGTTTGAGCAAACTCTGGGAGATGGTGAAGGACATAGGAACCTGGCATGCTACAATCCATGGGGCCACAAACAGCTGGACATGACTGAGTGATTGAACAACAACAAGAAAGCTAAAATGCAGAAAGATATTGGATCCTATTGAGCAGACCAGGCTGGGGGTCCCGGGAACCTCGCGTACTGTCTACAAAGGTAAACTAATGCCACTGCCTCAGAAAACTGGCCTTTTCCCAAAGCAGAGTGCACGTGCTACATGACTCGACAATTCTATTCCTGGGGATTTCTAACAGATGTGTATACACAGGATAAAATGTGCACAGGAACACCTAGTGCAGCATTGCTCACAGCAGTCCTGAACTGAAATATCCACGTGTCCACTGACTATTCATGGAAGTCAACGGCACACTAGACAGCAAAACCAGCAGCGGAGACATAGAGCAATGGTGATGAGACTCACAAACTTCATTTTGAGCCAAAGAAGTCAGCCACAAAGTCATACCGAATTCCTTTTCTTTTGGCCTGCACCCTGAGGCATGTGGGATCTTAGATCCCAGACCAAGGATCAAACCCACAACCCCTCCCCTGTTAAGGGAGGAATCTTAACCACTGGCCCTCCAGAGACGTCCCAGTGATTCCTTTCATAAAAAGTTAAAAAGGCAAAACTAAGTTATGGTGACAGAAATCAGGACAGTGGTCTTCTGGGGGGAAGGAGGAAGAAAGGGCAATGAGGGGGCCTTCTACAGAGGAGCAGGAGTGGGATTCTGGGCACTGATCTATTTCTTGACATAAGTAGAGTTTACATAGATGTATTCATATTGTTGCATTTACAGCTTTGAAAATTTCCCCTTTTCTGTATGTATGGCATACTTACAAAGTTTTAAAAAAAAGTTTAGAATTACAAGTAGGATTGTTGTATCTCATTTGGGGATAATTCATTTTATCTACATTAAAGTATTCACTGAGAAATTTCTGTGAGACTATTCACTATACATTCATAAAGGTGCTTTCTGGAGGGAATTTAGGTGATTCTAAATTTTGCACTATTGCTTGTATGCATCATTTCTGCAGAAACTGAATGATGGAGTTGTGTGACAAGCAGAGACCTTGCCCAGCAGGAAGGATGATTCAGAAGAGGAGCAGATTTAACGAGGCCTGCCCAGCCCCAGGACAGGACAGCCTGCTCTCCAAGCAGAAAAGAGCACAGGCTTGACTTGGAGACTTTTCCACCTCACGCTCCTCCCAGCTCTCAGCCAATGCATCTGGGTCCACGACTGCAAGCAGGCTGGCCACTGCCTGGTGACCCTGGGCAGGTACCTCAAGGTCACAAGAGCCTTTTCCCCACAGCCAGCTGGAAACGGTTCCGGACGAGCCCCATCTCTCTGCCGCCACGTGGGCTCGTCAGCGTCATCACTGCTGCGCAGCCTCCTCTGGGTGTTCTGTCAGCCGTCCGAACTCCTGTCTCAAGTGTTCTCAGCCTTTCCTTGTGGCTCGTTTCACGTTTGTTGATGTAGTTACGAAATTTCTGCAGACATTCTAAGCCGTAATTCCGTTTTTCTTTCACTCAAGGGAGATGTGAGTTTCAGTGCTGCTGTTAGCAATGTATTTGGTTGGCAGGCTGAAAGGTTTAAATCATCTTTCCGCATTTAACAGCAAGGCACTTTGTATGTGCGCTCAACACTGGGTCTAAACTGGGTCAGAACTCCACCGGGAAAGGGGCATCTGGGACGTCTTTATCTATCTTGCTGATTTGTCCCCAACACCTAGGAAAAGAACTGGCGCATAGCAGATTTTGAGTGACTGAATGAAACACCACCTTTGCCTTCAATTTTCTGCACTCATGGAGGAGATAATCGTGCACCTAAGACACAAGGTTAGGAATCTGTGCAGTGCTGTGAGATCCCAGAAAAGGGAAAAAACTAGGTCTTTGGGGACATCAAAGGGACCCCCAGACTGATTCTCTGCTGTCTTCTCTCAGGCGTCCTGGCCTCTCTGTCCTGCCCACCTTGTCTGGAGCTCTGCTGACCCCTTTTCTAACCTGAGCCCTGGGCATGCACACTCTGTCTTCCAGACCTGCTGCCAGGGCTGCACACACACCCCATGCCAGGCCGCCTTTGTCCCTCTCCTGGGCCCACTCCAGCCAGCCAGCCACTGGTGAGCCTCTGAGCACACTCGAAGTTGACCAACGATAAATCAGAGCATCTCTGTCAGAAGACAGTGCTCCGATCCTCGTCAACATTCACTTCTGAAAGGTAGCCAAGGCAACTGGGTTATTGTTAGCTGAGCTTCTTTAATTTTATCTAGTTTCCTTCTTTGGATATCACGGGTGTCATGGGTCAGTCTTTGAACAACTAATATGATACTTTCACTGTGACTCGACATTGTTCTAAAAGAATCTCAGCACCAGATATCATGGTAACTATTTAAATAAGGAGAAGACATTGTGATTCGGATTCACATTTGTTAGAAGTGAAATCATTTTATTCAGGAAACAAGTGAGAATCAGTTTATGTCACATGAATTCCTATTTGTGCTAATTTCAAAGTCAGGAACTTGGTAAGACTTCCACGTCAAGTGAAGGATGACGAACAGCTAATCAAGCCTTTGGAGACCTCAGTCACTTTGGATTCTCTCTGAGAGTGGATCTACCCTCACCCTTAGTAAAATGTCATTCCTAGTTTCTAAGAGTAACACACACTAGACATGAAGTTAAAACCAACTTAAACATTTACTTCAAGTTGGACGTCACCTTGCACATGTATATGATGTTCTTTCTATGGAAATGCTGAGAAAGGACATGGGTGTGAAAGAAAGAGAGTTCTGCTTAAACAAACAGCTGTCAGGCATCTGACATCTGGGGTGCCTGCCTGGCCCCACAGAACTGGTTGCTAACCGTCACCAGGTGGGTAAAGTCTAGCTTTGGGCTGTTGAAGCCCACATGAAAGCGGAGGGTGTTTCTAATTTAGCTGAAATGACTTCACCCCTTAAATCATATCATGGATTTTCTTGGCTCCAATGTTGAAACAACTGGACGGAAGACCAACCTCAGGTTTTTGAACTTTTGCCGTCTGTCCTTTCCTTTCTCCATCATGGATCTTGGTTCCTCCTATGACTCTACTTTTCTACATTCTTTCCATTTTCTTAACAAAATCATAGACCACATTTTCTCTCTTTCCAGCCCCTTCAGGACTTATTCTTCATTCACTAAAAACTGAGCTGAAGAAAACTCAGAAGACTCACACGACATTAATTAATGCCAGAGGGTAAATTAACTGTACAATTGCTAACTAATTAATCACTTGAGATAAACTTCAGAAAGGATTATGTACATCAGGTACCTGAACAAATGAAGCTGGGCTTCCTTTGGTATTTTAGTGTTAAGAAAAGGAGTTGAAAATTAAAGGAAAGAAAGCAGTCCTAACGGACAGTGGACAAAAGGCAGGCAGAAGACACGTGTGGGGAGGACAACAGGGGTCTGCTCCATTTCAGGCGCTCAAGCCGACGTCATGGACTGGGTACTGTCTGGGCCATGAGCCACGTGGCAGTGCACGCACAGCAGGACTCCATCATCACGTGACAATGACTTCCTTCGATGCAAGAGAGTCCCTTGGTCAGAGTCAGGTTTTGCAGGATATTGTGATGATAAGTAGAACATTCTTTGCATCCAAGAATAGGGACTAGGGACTTCCCTGGTGGTCCAGTGGCTAAGACACACCTGTCAGTGCCCTGCTAGACCATCCAGAATCTAGATTGTTCCAGGAAGCTTTAGGATCACTTGCCCTAAGAGAGTGATACAACTGTTCCGCAACAAATGGTTGCATCCTAGAACACATTTTCCAGTTCTGTGGCCATCACACAAGTGTGACACTGTGAGGGCGGGGTCATGGCCCCTGTGGGCTGTCATGGCTCCCCAAGTTCATCTCCACCCAAGTAGTTACTTCTCTTAAACACACAAGGCGGGGAGGAATATTACTGAAGAAAATATGTGCTCTGGAATTCAGCTCCTAGAAAATGGAATATAAAAAATTTGGGATTTTAAAAGAGACAAGGAGTTAATCAGATGTTTTACCAAAAAAAAAAAAAAATTCTTTATTTTAGGTAAGTATAAAATTCACAATACCCTTAAATACTGAGCCCCTGTGACACATTTCAAGCACCATTTTCAAGATAATTAGAACTCTTCTGCTAATGAAAGGAGAAGGTTAAATTACTCAGGATTTCAAAGCCATCTCCAAGTTTTCTGTTCCTATCTAAAAGAAGCATCAGGACTTCCCTGGTGGTTCAGTGGCTAAGACTCCACACTCCCAATGCAAGGGGCCCATGTTCAATCCTGGATCAGGGAACTAGATCCTACATGCTGCAACTAAGACCCAGTGACCTAGCACGGGCAAATAAATAAATAAAATGAAGCTTGTTGCCCCACCACCACCTTTATCTTGGACAAACAACACGGCTTGCAGATCTTAGTCCCCTGACCAGGGTTCAGTCTGGCTCCAAGGCAGTGAAAGCACTGACCCCTAATCACTGGATCTTCAGGGAGCTCCCACCCACTCCCCTTTTTGGACTGTTTAGGTAGTCAGGTGTTTATTTTCTAGTTTTCAATAAAAATTGTCAGATTTTCATTTTTGGTAAGCACTGTGTCTTAGCGTCTTGCTTTTTGGTTTGGTGTTTATTTATTTGGCTGCACCGGCCCTCCAAACCTTCGACCTTCACTGCAGCATGCGAACTCTTAGTTGTGGCATGTGGGATCCAGTTTCCTCACAGGGATCAAATCTGGGACCCCTGCATTGGGAGTGCAGAGTCTTAGCCACTGGGCCACCCTTACCCTCCTGCTTATAGTAGGAAGCTTATGCTTGAAGGTAGCAGTTAACAAGCACAATTCTAACTGAAGCAGCAGAAGCCAACTTACTCTAAATAGGGTAGAGGTGGCTCCGGGCCAAGGTGACCTGGCCTGGTTACTCCCCTCTTAGGTCACCTGGCCACTGGTTAGGAGTTAGGGTGTCTACCCACCACTCGCCTGCTGAGTCAGAATCTGTATTCAACAAGGGTCCCAGTGGAGAAGCACTGCATTGTGGTTGGTGCAGGAGTTCCTACAAAAGTCACAAAACACAACGGTTGTGCTAAGTGCTCAGACTAGAGGTTTGAGCCTGCTGGCTGTCCCAGCAGGTCCCGTAGGGACCCCCACACATCTGGGGCTATTCCGAGCCGGGAGTCTTCTCTCTCCCCAAACCCTGCCAGCACAAGGAACACCCATGACCTCAGAAACTCGAAGTGACACCCGCTGTCCTAGTTGACTCACCAAATCTGCATCTGATATTTTTCTGATTCTCAGTTCAGCTCAGATCAGATCAATCGCTCAGTCATGTCAGGCTCTTTGCGACCCCATGCACTTCAGCACACCAGGCCTCCCTGTCCATCACCAACTCCAAGAGCTTGCTCAAACTCACGTCCATCAAGTTGGTGATGCCATCCAACTCTCTCATCCTCTATTGTCCGCTTCTTCTCCTGCCTTCAATCTTTCCCAGCATCAGAGTCTTTTCCAATGAATCAGTTCTCCCCATAACGTAGCCAAAGTATTGGAGTTTCAGCTTCAGCATCAGTTCTTCCAATGAATATTCAGAATTGATCTACTTTAGGATGGACTGGTTGGATCTTCTTGCAGTCCAAGGGACTCTCAAGAGTCTTCTCCAACACCACAGTTCAAAAGCATTGATTCTTTGGTGCTCAGCTTTCTTTATAGTCCAACTCTCACATCCATACATGACTACTGGAAAAACCATAGCTTTGACTAGACAGACCTTCGTTGGCAAAAAAATGTTTCTGCTTTTTGATATGCTATCTAGTTTGTCATAGCTTTTCTTCTAAGGAGCAAGTATCTTTTAATTTCATGCCTGTAGTCACCACTTGCAGTGATTTTGGAGCCTAAGAAAATAAAGTCTGTCATTGTTTCCATTGCTTCCCCATCTTGTTTTTCATGAAGGATTGGAACTGGATGCCATGATCTTAGTTTTTTGAATGTTGAGTTTTAAGCCAGCTTTTTCACTCTCCTTTTTCACTTTCTTCAAGGGGGGCTTTAGTTTCTCTTTGCTTTCTGCCATAAGGGTGGTATTGTCTGCATATATGAGGTTATTGATATTTCTTTCTGCAGTCTTGATTCCAGCTTGTGCTTCATCCAGCCCGGCATTTCACATGATGCACTTTGCATGTAAGTTAAATAAGCAGTGACAATATTCAGCCTTGACATACTCCTTTCCTGATCTGGAAACAGTCCATTCTTCCATGTGCCGTTGTAACTGTTGCTTCTTGACCTGCACACAGATTTCTCAGGAGACAGGTCAGGTGCTCTGCTATTCCCATCTCTTTAAGAATTTTCCACAGTTTGCTGTGATCCACACAGTCAAAGGTTTTGGCATAGTCAATAAAGCAGAAGTAGATGCTTTTCTGGAACTCTCTTGCTTTTTTGATGATTCAACAGATGTTGGCAATTTGATCTCTGGTTCCTCTGCCTTTTCTAAAACCAGCTTGAACATCTGAAAGTTCTTGGTTCATGTACTGTTGAAGCCTGTCTTGGAGAATTTTGAGCATGATTTTCTTAGCATGTGAGATGAGTGCAATTGTGCAATAGCTTGAACATTCTTTGGCACTGCCTTTTTGGGGGATTGGAATGAAAACTGACATTTTCCAGTCCTGTGGCCACTGCTGAGTTTTCCAAATTTGCTAGCATATTGACTGCAGCACTTGCACAGCATCATCTTTTAGGATTTGAAATAGCTCCACTGGAATTCCATCACCTCCACTAGCTTTGTTTGTAGTGATGCTTCCTAAGGCCCACTTGACTGCATTTCAGAATATCTGGCTCTAGGTGAGTGATCACACCATCATGATTATCTGGGTCATGAAGATCATTTTTGTACATTTCTTCTGTGTATTCTTGCCACCTTTTCTTAATATCTTCTGCTTCTGTTAGGTCCATACCATTTCTGTACTTTATTGTGCCCATTTATGCATGAAATGTTCCCTTGGTATCTCTAATTTTCTTGAAAAGATCTCTAGTCTTTTCCATTATATTGTTTTCCTCTATTTCTTTGCATTGATAATTTAGGAACACTTTCTTATCTCTCCCTGCTATTCTTTGGAACTCTACATTCAGAGTTCCTTTGCCTTTCACTTCTTTTCTTTTCTAAGCTATTTGTAATGCCTCCTCAGACAGCCATTTGGCCTTTTCTGCATTTCTTTTTCTTGGGGATGGTCTTGATCACTGCCTCCTGTACAATGTCAGGAACCTCTATCCATAGTTCTTCAGGCATTCTGTCTATCAGATCTAATCCCTTGAATCTGTCACTTCCACTGTATAATTGTAAGGGATTTGATTTAGGTCATACCTGAATGATTCTAGTGGTTTTCCCTACTTTCTTCAATTTAAGTCTGAATTTTGCATAAAGGAGTTCATGATCTGAGCCACAGTCATCTCCCAGTCTTGTTTTTGCTGACTCTACAGAGTTTCTCCATTTTGGCTGCAAAGAATATTACCAATCTGATTTTGGTGTTGATCTTCTGGTGATGTCCTTGTGTAGAGTCATCTCTTGTGTTGTTGAAAGAGGGTGTTTGCTATGACCAGTGTGTTCTCTTGGTAAAACTCTGTTAGCCTTTGCCCTGCTTCATTTTGTACTTCAAGGTCAAATTTGCCTGATATTCCAGGTATCTCTTGACTTCTTACTTTTGCATCCAGTCCTGTATGATGAAAAGTACATATCTTTTTGGTGTTAGTTCTAGAAAGTCTTGTAGGTCAACAGAAATCCACTTATAGCAGTTGAAGGGGGGAAAAGGACTTAATTGTAAGGACAGGCGTGTAGATCATGAAACCAAAGGCAGCCTCCTGGGGGAATTCCCAGGACCCAGGGAATTACTCCAAGTCCAGCCCCACAGCCACGTGGCCTCTGGTTGCTGTTTCCATCGGCACATTGCATGCTTCTGTCTTTTCACACTGTTTACATGACCAGCCCAGAGGTCCCCTCATGCCAGCAATATGCCCCCACCATCCTCACCTAGAAGGTGTCCTCTCAGATATAAACTTGGGGAGCCCTCCATTTAATAAGGCACAGTCCCATTTACCCAGAGAAAAACATCTCTGGTTGACAGGGTGATTTCAGGCATCACCCACAGACCGTGGCTGGGTGCCCGCTAAGCCACCTCACAGACTACCTGCTGCTCTAGGAGAAGGGTGTGGGTGGACTGCACAGAACCTCACTGCCGGCAGTTGCACTGACATTTAGAGTCCCACGGGCTTGTGAATGCGGCACTGTCCTTCCAGGCCACACAGCCAGAAAGCAAACAAATGCTGCTCAGTCAGCCCTGCATTGCTCTCCCTGGGGGTGGGGCCCAGCCACAGCCAAGAATCGGAGAGAAGTCGACAGTTTGATCAGAGCAATTTCCGTTGACTTCCTCTTCTGTTTGTTTTAAGTGACAGGCTTGGGGTTTGGCAACACACAGTGTCCTATGATCTGGAATCAGATATTGACAAGCAGCCGGGGAGCAGGCAGGAACAAGGGGCACGTTTGGATGACAGTGCCGCTTCTTTGGAAAGTGGAGCGCTAGCTGCAGGCTGACATCCCCCCCAGGCCGCGTCCAGGCAGCATGGCCGCAACTCCCCAGCCACAGAGCTCTGATGACCATGGGATAAAGGATGCCAGCCAGGGCACAGCTCCCACAGTTTGAGTGTGGTTACTGCAAAAGCCTGATTTCTTTTTTTGCCTCAGATTTCTCAGTCATTTTAGAGACTCTGGAAAATTCTACCTCTAACACAAACTACTTTTCTTTAACCACAGCCTTTCTCCTAGTGAACTTACTCGATCCCCTAGTTTTAATGCCATCTATTGACTGATGGCTCCTAACTGTGCATCTCCTCTGAGCTCAGGGCCGACCTGAGCTCACAACCTAGCAGCTGTGAGTTATGCTTTATTTGGCAGAAATTTTTAGGACTGAAGTTTGGGAAGCAGCATCTCAAGTAACTCTGAGAGAATTGCTCCAAGGAGGCGAGGTGGGGAAGCGCAGCAGAGGGCAGGTAGCCAAACATCAAAACTATTTTTGTGAATTAAAGAAAACCAGATATCTCAAGTTAAGGAATTTAGTCCTTTTCCACATATGGGAAGATGTAAGAATCTGGACTCCCTGAAATGATTCCTTTCATATGCATCTCAGTTATCTGGGGCCAGTACCCTGAGTTCCTCAAGGCTCACCGAAGGGAGTGGATGCAGTCTGAGTTTGGAGGAGACATTCTTCTCCTCCTGGGTGCCCTTAGAGCTCAGGAATTCACATGCAGAGGGCCAGAATCACTGATAGTTGTCAGCCTTGTTTACTGATCTGGCAGAAAATACTCCATTTCTCAAAGTTCCCCCTGGGATGTAGATTTCTAATTCCATTTCAGGCTCAGTGTGGCCACAAGTGAACTTCAGAGCTCTGCCTGTCTCTTCCATCCCCCAGTGTCTCTAATGAGTTCAGGGCCTCCTTCCAGCCACCAGAGGCAAAAATGGAGGAATCATAACCAGTTCCTCCTGTCGATGGAGAGAAATGCACAGCCGGAAAGTTTGGAGGACTTAGCCCAGGATGCAGGCTCTCAAACAGCTCTGAAGGTGTACTCTGTTACAGGCAAAGGGGGAGCCAGGATGTCCAGGAGTTTTTGCAACAAAAACCAGGCAGTCAGAGCACTGAAAAATTACTGTTAATGAATCTAGTGCTCTAATATGTATGGGAAGAGTCTGGGTTCACTGAAATCATTCCTCTGATGGGCATCTCAGCTGTCTGGGGCTAACATCCTTCTCTTCTCCATCCTGAGTTCCCTTGGGGTGCACAGTCTGGGCAGCCCAATGGCTACTGGCTTGACAGCATCCCTTGTTTACTGCTGTGGGAGGTGGCATTCTTTGTTCTCACCCTCTTTGCTAATACTGCTGGAAAATAGCTCTCTACTCCCCACAAATATACCCCGAATTTATCAATTCTCACCATCTTGTTGACAAAAACCAGAGTACTAGTCACCTTTGTCTCCACCTAGACTATATCTGGCAATCCACTCCAGTATTCTTGCCTGGAAAATCCCATGGACGGAGGAGCCTGGTGGGCTGCAGTCCATGGGGTCGCTAAGAGTTGGCCACGACTGAGCGACTTCCCTTTCCCTTTTCACTTTCATGCATTGGAGAAGGAAATGGCAACCCACTCCAGTGTTCTTGCCTGAAGAATCCCAGGGACGGGAGAGCCTGGTGGGCTGCCGTCTATAGGGTCGCACAGAGTTGGACACGACTGAAGCAACGCAGCAGCAGCAGCAGACTATATCATGAAAGCTTCCCTTCTCTCTCTCACTTTTTAATTCTTGTTGTTTTTATGCTTCAAAAACTTTTTATTATGCTGCTGCTGCTAAGTCACTTCAGTCGTGTCTGACTCTGTGCGACCCTATAGACAGCAGCCCACCAGGCTCTCCCGTCCCTGGGATTCTTCAGGCAAGAACACTGGAGTGGGTTGCCATTTCCTTCTCCAATGCATGAAAGTGAAAAGGGAAAGGGAAGTCGCTCAGTCGTGGCCAACTCTTAGCCTCCCCATGGACTGCAGCCCACCAGGCTCCTCCGTCCATGGGATTTTCCAGGCAAGANTGGGATTCTTCAGGCAAGAACACTGGAGTGGGTTGCCATTTCCTTCTCCAATGCATGAAAGTGAAAAGGGAAAGGGAAGTCGCTCAGTCGTGGCCAACTCTTAGCGACCCCATGGACTGCAGCCCACCAGGCTCCTCCGTCCATGGGATTTTCCAGGCAAGAGTACTGGAGTGGGGTGCCATTGCCTTCAAAAACTTTTTATTATAGAAAGTTTTAAACATTAAAGCAGAGAGAATATAATAAACCTCATTGTATTTATCAACTAGCTTCAAGAAACCCCAAATTTTGCACGTTATTTTGCCCTTTTCCCCCCACAAATTGGTACTTTGCTTTGTTTCAGAGTATTTTAAAGCAATTCCCTTATATCATGCTGTCTTTTTTCCTGTAAATACTGTAGTATGCATCTGTAACTGATAAGGAATTTTTAAGGAACACATCCATTATACTATTATCATATGTCAAAAATTAACAATTTTCTCATATTGTACATATTGTCTTAAAAACCTGTTTTTACAATTGCTCTGGTGGAATCAGGATGCAAACAAACTTCATGCTGTATATTTGGTTAATCTGTCCCTTAAGGCTCTTTTGTAACTACCCTTCCCTTCCCTTTTTAGGCTCTGGAAGGAAAGAGACTGGACTTCGAAGCTGTCATCTCCCAGGAGCACAGAACTGCTTATGCACAACTGATCTAAAATCAAACTACATGGGATCTCCCTGTGGCCCAGTGGCTAAGACTACATGCTCCCAATGCAGGAGGCCCGGGTTCCACCCTTGGTCGAGGATTTAGATCCCACATGCCTGAACGAAAGACTCCACATGCCACCACTAAAACCTGGTGCAGCCAAATAAATATTTTTAAAAATAATAATAGTAAAATAAAATAAAACTACAGCCTATGACTTGCATTCCCTGTGCAGAGGGACAGCTGACTTGTGGAACATCCAGGTTCATATACTTTTCCCATTTGTGACATTTTTCAAAATGAATGTTAACAACACAAAAACCACCCAGAGCCAACCATTTCCCACAAGCTGACGTCTTAGTTCTCGAGATCCACCATCTTTTGTCAACAGTTCCCATCTCCTAAGGGTATGGCAACCCACTCCGATATTCTTGCCTGGAGAATCCCACGGGCAGAGGGGCCTGGCAGGCCACGGTCCATGGGCTCGCAAAGAGATGGACGCAACTGAGGCAACTTAGCGTGCATCTATCTTATCTTCTGCTTCTGGGTAGACAACAGTTTTTGCTTATTTTGTCTCCCAAATGAGACTCACCCTGCTATCCTGTTGCTGGGACCAGCCTTTATGTCACCCTCCAGGCACAGGATTCCTGCTCTACACACAGACTGGCTTCAGCACTAACCCTGTCAGTTACCTTTCTGTGTGCCTAAGACTGTCCTCCTTACCTGGGTTCTAAGGTCCTGAGACCGAAAGTCTTGTATTTACTGATACACATAGAAGACTTGGCACTATGATCCACAGCACATGATTGATAAATGTGGTTAAGTGGCTGCAATTACTCAATTGGAGGCTAAAGGTAGAGCTTTGAGAGAGAAAAGATGATAATTACCTGAGCACAGAGTTAGAAGGCTAGAAGTGAGACAATCTTCCCAGAAGAAAGAAAACTACCCGAGGCCCGCCTCTGGGACACCTAGCGTGGCAAGACGCGCCTTACTGTTACTGAGCCCAGGCATGCTCTGCTCGCTGCACGGCTGGCCGAAGAATCCAAGAGACGAGGCGTGGAGGCAAGGAAAATGACTCTATTTGGAAAGCCAGCTGATTGAGAAGACATCAGGCTAGTGTCTCAAAATGCCCGTTTTGTCAGGGTCTGAATGCCAGGCTCTTTTGTAGAGTCAGAGAGAGAGTAGCAATGAGGAACTAATGTCAAAAGGCAGAATAGAGAGCGAGAGGCAGAGGGGGGGGGTCTTCAGTCTGGCAAAAACATCTCCAAAGGAACAGCCAGCCTTTGGAAGGTTTGCGTTAATCTCTTCTATTCACAGGTGGGCAGGGAAAAATCTATCTCTCCATGAGCTGAACAAAGGCACATTAGTTTACAGTTAAGCAGAGGGGCAGGGTCCTCTGAGGCAAGCCATTAAGTATAATAACAAAAGCAATCAAAAGCAAGTCAAAGTAACAGTTTCCAACATGGAGACAGAATCAGCTTCCTCTCTTCAACATTAGGACCTAACCAGTAACATTAGCAGATCGCCCCTGGAATCCAAGTGAGGTGTTATTCAATGCACATGCAAGGGGCTTTTATTTCTTGCTTACAGTGGAACACTCCTGCCTGCCCCCAAATGTTCAGCTGCCAAGAAACAGCTGAAATACAGCCAGAAGATTTGGCTGAAATACCCTGAATCACTCATTAGGTGGCCATTGAAAAGAAGTGAAGGTGAAAGTCGCTCAGTTGTGTCCAACTCTTTACACCATGGGCTATAGCCTACCAGGCTCCTCTGTCCATGGAATTCTTCAGGCAAGAATACTGGAGTGGGTAGCCATTCCCATTTCCAGGGGATCTTCCCAACCCAAGGATTGAACCCAGGTCTCCCACGTTGCAGGCAGATTCTTTACCACCTTTTATTAATCCTAATTAATAAAAATTATAAAAAGGTGGTCTGAGCCACCTCTTATTAATCCTAATTCCTTTTTAAAATGTATTTCAAATAGCCAAAGGAAAAGAAAGAAAGGTCATTTGAGAAACAGAAAGGCTGACTTTGTCATTTATATGACTGCTGCCCCTTTGTTCCCCCGTCTGTATTTTTTTAGTGTGATAAATATATACAACACAGAATTTATCGTTTTAGCCATTCTTAGGTGAACGCTTCAGTGGCATTAAGTACGTTTCCCTGGTGAGCGACTATCACCAACAGAACTTCATGGTGCAAAAACTGGAAGTCCATCTGCATTAAACACTGGCATCCCCCGCCCTCCCCCCCAAA
>SJYX01017407.1:72808-83570 GCA_006410675.1 Oreotragus oreotragus
CCCCCAAACCCCGGCCCCCACCACCTGCTTTCTGTCTCTGTGGCTCTGATTTCTGTAGGGACCTCAGAGGGGTAGAGTCAAACAGTACTTGCCCTTCTGTGTCTGGCTCATTTCACTTAGCACAATGTCTTCAAGATAAATCCATGTTGTTGCCTGGGCCAGATTTTCATTCCCTTTTAGGCCGAATGATATTCTCCTGTACGTACAGACCGCCTCTTGCTTATCCATCATCCA
Source organism: Oreotragus oreotragus (assembly GCA_006410675.1). Classification (NCBI taxonomy): domain Eukaryota; kingdom Metazoa; phylum Chordata; class Mammalia; order Artiodactyla; family Bovidae; genus Oreotragus; species Oreotragus oreotragus. The sequence continues at coordinate 73,043 of SJYX01017407.1, forward strand.
CTGATGTCACTTGGGTTGGTTCCACTTTTTGACTATTATGAACAATGCTGCTCTAAACACGTGACCACAAATATTGAAAGCAAGTCCCCGCTTTTAATTCTCTTAGGTGTATACCCAGCCAAACCCAGGTTTGGAGCCATTATTTCCAGTTCTACACCCCTTAGGCATTTAGAGCATTTCCTTTCTTTCACATCTTATTTTTAAGGTAATTCTACAAGATTTACAATTTCCAGCCTCTGATAAACTCCATATAAACAAAAGTCCCAGCTTCTGGGCATCAAGAGATCGTCAGGTCACTTTGGAGGCAGGAGCAAGGCAGGCGTGGACATTCATTCACTCCACTGTCTGAGTCAGCCCTTCCGCCACACCTGGGACAGACTGAGGAAAACAGAGGTTCCAGTCTTCAGGCTGGAGAACTTGGAAGGACTGTTCAGTAAACAGCAGCCACACGGGATGGAAACAGAGCCCAGCATCTGAAGCCCCCACCTAGAAAGGGCAGCGGAAGGTGGCACAGGAGCTGGGGTCGGGATGGACCTCACAGACGGGGCCTGCCAGGGCCACAGAAACAACCAGCTCCACACTGGCTGGAGTTTACCTGCTTTTAGAAAAGCAACCCTGTAATACACGCATACTGTTCAGAGCTGTTGTGAGGAGAGATTAAATATCAAAGGAGATTTGGGCTTTGAAAACACAAGGAATCATGTAATTCCTAAGTATTCTGTGATCCCTCCACAATGCTTAATGTTCTCTTTCAGAAAGAAAAAAAAAACAGAAGGCAGGAAAAATAGAAGATTCTTTAAGAGCAGGAAGTTCCTTGTGTTCTGTTTCCCTCTTAATCTCACCCTGTTATTAACAGTAAACACCAGCAACTTTCTGTAAAAGGCAGATGAGAACCTCTAGATTGCAATGATTTTCTCACATGGCCCCGAGTCAGATCACTGTTTCCCCAGGACCCTAGCGGAACATATGGTTATTTTCTTAGTGTAGACCTGGCCTAATGCCTGAATCCATCACTGAGGACTAATACTCTTTCAGTTCAGAAGGTAGAGAACAAAGTCTTGAACTTGCAAATAGTCTGAATGGGGACTTCCCTGATTGTCCAGTGGCTAAGAACCCCGGGCTCCCAAAGCAGGGGTCCTGGGTTTGAGCCGAGCGCTGGTCAGGGAACTAGATCCCACATGCCTCAATCAAGAATTCTCATGCGGAAACTAAAGATCCCACGTGATGTAAATAAGACTCGGGGCAGCCAAATAAATTTAAATAGTTATTTTTCAAAACTGCATGAATCTCTGCAAAGGAAGAGATGCTTCAGATGAAACTATACTGACATGAGAGGTCTCTACAACAACAAAAGCATCCTAAGCATTAGGCAATAAGCTCCTTCTTTCCAAGGATAATGGAGAGAAAACCCAGGGACACTCTCCTGGATCACTCCCTGTGTACTGGGAAGGGGTTTGGCCAGGACATCAGCTGCTGGCTACAGGCTCTGTTTGGGACATGGCCACAGCACCAGGAAAACAGAAAAAGTCTCCAATCTCTATTTATTTCAAGAAACATCATCTCAGAGGGTTGGCAGAAGAAACAGGGAATCTTACAAGAAAATCATCTCAACAATACAACTTCCTAGGCATCTGAACTCTTTCTCAACAGTTTTAGAGATTTTAAAAAGTTTAGTGTTTAGAACTGCTAGCTGCTGTTGCTGCTAAGTCGATGCAGTTGTGTCCGACTCTGTGCGACCCCATAGACAGCAGCCCACCAGGCTCCTCTGTCCCTGGGATTCCCCAGGCAACAGTACTGGAGTGGGGTGCCATTTCCTTCCCCATAGACTTGCTAGTACTAGTCCTAATAGCTGAGAACAAGTGCTCATAAATGAGCCATTAAAAGAATNGTCCGACTCTGTGCGACCCCATAGACAGCAGCCCACCAGGCTCCTCTGTCCCTGGGATTCCCCAGGCAACAGTACTGGAGTGGGGTGCCATTTCCTTCCCCATAGACTTGCTAGTACTAGTCCTAATAGCTGAGAACAAGTGCTCATAAATGAGCCATTAAAAGAATCTAAAAGACAGCAGTAGTATATTATAACCATCAGTCTTGCTAAGAACATGTGCTAAGTCACTTCAGCTGTGTCCAACTCTGTGCAACGCTATGGACGGTAGCTCACCAGGCTCCTCTGTCCATGGGGATTCTCCAGGCAAAAATATCAGAATGGGTTGCCCTGCCCTCCTCCAGGGGATCTTCATGACTCAGGGATCAAACCGCATCTCTTATGTCTCCTGGACTGGAAGTCAGGTTCTTCACCATTAGCACCACCTGGGAAGCCCTGCTAAGAACTACTGATTCCTAAATTCACCTGCTACTACTGAAAGCCATTCCATAGACTGCAGCAAGCAATGCTTTGGGAAAGGGATCCTGTGACACTACTACTAAGAAGGAAAGATAATCATGTGATGTGAGAGAGGTGCTAATTATTCCTACATGTATAAATGTATCAGAGTAACATGGTGTACACCTTAAGTTTATACAATGTTATATGTCAAATATATTTCAATTCAAAAAGTTAACTTTAAAAAGATTTTCAAAAGAACCTAAAGGAGAAATAAAGGAAGCTGTGTGGCTGAGATTCCATTAAAACATTTTTTTTTTAAATTAGTGTGCAAACCTACTACACAGGGACTCGGGAACTGATTTGATTCAGCCCATTTGTGAAATCTGAGTCTAACTGAACCGACTTCTATTTTTTTATGGCCATGTACCATATATTCCATGTATCATATGTTCCATGTACCATATGTTCCATGGTACATGTTTATGGCCATGTACCATATCTTACTTAGTTCCCTGGGAGAACTAAGGTTCTCCAACTAGGGAGGGAACCCATGTCCCCTGCACTGGAAGGATGATGTGTTAATCACTGGACCACCAGGGAAGTCCCTAACTGGACTGATTTTTAAACGAATCAGTGGAAGCAGGGGCACAGAAGGTCCAGTCCTGTCACTGTCACCGTTGGCAGGTGGCTCAGCCCCACTCTGGAGGTGCCTTCAAAAGCAGCTTCAGAAAAAACAATGACATAGTCCAAACACACGACATGCCTACCTGGGGAGGAATTTGGAATTTGAGTTTGCTTTTTTATTTAATATTTATTTACTTGGCTGTGTCAGGGCTTGGTTGCAGCATGTGGCATCTTCATTGTGGTAGACGGCTTAGTTGCCCAGCGGAATGTGGGATCTTAGTTCCGTGACCAGGGGTTGAACCTACGTTTCCTGCATTGGAAGGTGGATTCTTAACCATTGGGCCGCCAGGGAAATCCCCTAAGTTTGCTGTTATGGGGCATAAAAAAAGAATGTTGCAGGAAAAATTAAATCTCATGTTTTCAGAGAGCAGCCCAGTGTCTTCCCCTTTAAACAGACTTAACCTCCTTCTAAGAGTTGGACACGACTGAGCGACTTCACTTTCACTTTTCACTTTCATGCATTGGAGAAGAAAACGGCAACCCACTCCAGTGTTCTTGCCTGGAGAATCCCAGGGATGGGGGAGCCTCATGGGCTGCCGTCTATGGGGTCGCACAGAGCCGGACACAACTGAAGTGACTTAGCAGCAGCAGCAGCAACCTCCTTCTAGTGAGTGCTACCAACTATTGAAGTGCTTCATTTTAATCCTTACTAACAGTTTTATTCTGCTACCTTTGTTTAAAACTTTAAGTTACAATAAGAGCACAAAGAATTTCCATTTATCTTCTGTCCTCCTTCTTCAAATGTTAACGTTTTGCCACATCTACCCTGACTTCCTCTGTCTCTTGCTCTTCCCTGAATCATTTGAGAGTAAGTTACAAACGTGATGCTCTTGAGTCTGAATAGTACTTCCCAGAAGCAAGGTCAGTCTGCTCCAGAATCACAGAACAAAGATCAAACCCAGGAAATCAGCAGCACACAACACCATCATAACCTACAGACCTTATTCAGGTTTGGCCATTTAGCTCAATATTGTCCTTTGTAGTAAAAGAAAAGCCTGGCTCACGTGCTGTGTTTGCCAGTTGTTGTATTTCTGAAGTCTCCTTTAATCTGGAACGGCTCTCAGTCTTTGTCTTTGATGATCTTGACAGTTCTGAAGACATATATCACAGAACGTCCCCTCACTTGGGTTTGTCAGATTCTTCCTAATTACTTCAACCAGGTCATGCACTTTCAGCAGAGATTTCATAGAAGTAATGTGTTTTTCTAGTGCATCAAATCAGGAGCCATACTACGCTGACAATTGCTAACAGAAAAGTTGTATCTTGGTATGCCTTTCTCTGTGAAATAAAACACCATAAGAATTCTAAACTATCATTAGATTCACAATAACTGTAGTTATGATTCTGTGATTTACCTATCACTTTCTAGTCACAAGAAAAGTGAGAGTGCACGTTTACAACTTAGCACCATTAAAGGGCATGACCTCTAGTTAGCACCAAGAACCAACTGTCTTTTTCATTTCTGCTCTGTTCCCCACCCTCCACCACTCCCATCTCTGTTTCTTGCTCAGCTTAGACAGGGTCAGACAGTTCAGTCCAGACGTGGCTCCTTCTCAAGGGGCTGTGTGGCTCCACTGGTCTGTAGTGGGTGAAATGGCCTCACCCATCTCTTGACAAGGTTAGATTGCTGAAAAATAAACAATTAAAATATGGTATGTCCAGTAGTTATCTCACTTCTGATGTACAATGAAGTTGCTTTAAAAAATTGACCTCAAATATGCAAAAACTGTTCTTTTTGAAATTTATAGAAGATGTAAGGTTAAAGACCCACCACTTTCAGGATTCTCCATAAAATGGTGATAACATTTAGGCTTCTGCCATAGCCTATGTAGGGCTTCCCAGGTGGCTCAGTGGTAGAGAATCTCCCAGCTAAATAAGGAGATTCAGGTTCGATCCCTGGGTCAGGAAGATCCCCTGGAGAAGGAAATGGCAACCCACTCCAGTATTCTTGCCTGGAGAATCCCATGGACAGAGGAGCCTGGTGGGTTACAGTCCACGGAGTCGCAAAGAGCTGGACATGACTGAGTGACTAAGCACACAGGCACACACATAGCCCGTGTCTATGAGCAGTCGCTGGTAGATGACAGAGAAAGCAAACATATTTTGTTATTNGGCAACCCACTCCAGTATTCTTGCCTGGAGAATCCCATGGACAGAGGAGCCTGGTGGGTTACAGTCCACGGAGTCGCAAAGAGCTGGACATGACTGAGTGACTAAGCACACAGGCACACACATAGCCCGTGTCTATGAGCAGTCGCTGGTAGATGACAGAGAAAGCAAACATATTTTGTTATTGTTCAGTTGCTCAGTTGTGTTTGACTCTTTGTGACCTCATGGACTGCAGCATGGACCTCATGGACAGCAGACTCCTTCTCCTTCACTATCTTCCAGAGCTTGCTCAAACTCATGTCCATGGAGTTAGTGATGCCATCCAACCATCTCATCCTTTGTTATCCCCTTCTCCTCCTGCCCTCAATTTTTCCCAGCATCAGGGTCTTTTTCAGTGAGTTGGCACTTCACATCAGGTAGCCAAAGTATCGGAGCTTCAGCTTCAGCATCAGTCCTTCCAGTGAATATTCAGGGTTGATTTTCTTTAGAGTTAAGTGGTTTGATCTCCTTGCAGTTCAAAGGACCCTCAAGAGTCTTCCCCAGCACCACAGTTCAAAAGCATCAATTCTTTGGCATCTAACTCCCGTATCCATACATGACTACTGGAAAAACTATAGCTTTCACTACTTGGACCTTGTCAGGAAAGTGATGTCTCTGCTTTTTAATATGCCTTCTAGCTTTGTCATAACTTTCCTTCCAAGGAGCAAGCATCTTTTAAATTCATGGCTGCAATCCCCATCTGCAGTGATTTTGAAGCCCAAGAAAATAAAATCTGTCACTGTGTTTCCACTTTTCCCCCATCTATTTGGCATGAAATGATGAGACCAGACACCATGATCTTAGATTTTTTAATGTTGAGTTTTAAGCCAGCTTTTTCACTGCATTTATACATAGCCAAACTTCCCCATGGGCAAATACCTGCTCAATCATAAACAGCAATGTTCTCCCCGAATAAACAAGACAACTTCTTGAAAGATAACATTCCTCCTTGAGTTTGTAAGCAGTCACATGACCCACCATGACTGCCCTTAGATCTGGATTATGTAAATAATATGAATTATGCAAACTGTCAATAATACATCATTTGAAGGGCATTCCCTGGCTATCCGATGGTTAGGACTCTGTGCTTTTATTGTAGGGGCCCCGGTTCAATCCCTGGGTGGCAAAATAAAATATAAAAGAAAGTAAAACAAAATACAATGATGAACAATGTCATTTGATGTACTGTCCTGTCTCAGACACTTGACTTCTAAGTTCTCACAGCTTTCTGAGATATCCTTCCTGGGTTATAATACTCAAATTTGGCTCAAATAAACTTTTCCATTTCTTTCCTAGATTGACTGATTAATTCTATTTATAGCAACATAATTTTTTATCTCTTCATGCATACTCATTTATGGTTGTGACTTTATACTGTGCTTAGTCACTCAGTCATGTCTGACTCTTGTGATCCAATGGACTGCAGTACGCCAGGTTCCTCGGTCCATGGGAATTCTCCAGGAGAGAATACTGGAGTGGGTTGCCATGCCCTTCTCCGGGGGATCTTCCCAACACAGGGATCAAACCCAGGTCTCCAGCATTGCAGGCAGATTCTTTACCATCTGAGCCACAGGGAAGCCCACGCCTTTATCTTATTTGCAAATAACTGTGCCCTCCCCCACTCCCAACCTTTTGGTTCTCACTGCTGCTATCAAGAGATAGCTCTCAGCCTGATCATCCATTTTCTGCAGATAACCTGTCTTTTCTGTGTTCATGTCTTCTCTTTGTTTCATGTTTGTCAGTTTTATCATGTCTCTAGATGGGTTTTTGTGGTTTGCTGGACTTCCTGGTCAATGATTGGTGTTCTTTATCAGCTGGCGAAAATTCCCAGCCATTATCTCTTTAAATACTGCTGCTGCTTCTTTTCACCGTATTTTCTGCTTCTAAAATCCTAAATGCATGTATCTTTGATGTCATCCTGTCCTTTATGAGTCTTAACTCTTTTTTTACACTAATATAAAATCTCCATGAGCTATATTCTAGAAAAGTTTTTGTCTTCCAGTTGATTTTTTTCCCCTTTTCTGAGATGTCTAATCTGGTGTAGGCTGTCCCTTAAGTTTATATTTTTGTTGTTTTAAATTTCAATTATTATACATTTTATTTATGAAAATTTTATTTCAGTATTTTTCAAATAAGCTTGTTGAACTTATAGTCTTTTGTTACCTGCTCACATTTTTGGGCTGACTACTCAGAAAGGAATGTGAGAAAATCCATACCCTGAAAAAGCTCACCATGTAGTAGGGAAAAGGGCAGGTAGAAAAACGAAATCACAATATCACGGGGGAAATGCAACAGGGAACATGCAACAGATTCTGTAGCCAGTTCTTCAAAAGCTTCCCAGAAGGGACAACAAACTACAACCAAAACCAGCAGTTAATCCGCATCTGTCTTATACAATGGTATTCACATGGTAGCGGCTGCTGCACAAACTGGATTTTAAAGAGAATTAAATAGAACCAACTCTCAGGAGGAGCACATGTCCACTGACTCTGAAACTGACCAGCCCGTGAGGGCTGTCTCTCAGGCTGTGACCCCTGCCCATTCTCTGTGCTATCAGAGATCATCCCTTTGCCCCCAGATTCATTCTCCAGTCAAGTTTCCTTTTGAACCTTGCCTCTGGCTCTCCCCACCCTAAGAATCACTGGAGGAGGGAGAGCAGGCTGGAGGGCAGTGATTATCCTTCCAGGGGGACAGCTCTTCCACAGTCATGTATCCTTTTAGGGGGACAGCTCCTTCCACAGTGATGGCATCCTTCTAGGGGGACAGCTTCTTCCACAGGCCCTAAGGTGAGGACAGCTTCCCTGGGCACCTCTTCCTTCTGTGCTGGTTCCCTCACTCCTGTCTATTCTTTTAAAAATTGTTCCTTCATTCAAAAGTCTTTCCAAAAAATTTAGCTGAAATGCCTTCTGTCTCCAGCCAGGACCTTGCCTGACATGATTCCCCTAAATGAGCTTCTATCGAGCGTGAGCACAATAAAAGGGAAAAGCAGTAAGTTTATGGCAACTTATTAAGATTTTGGAGCCAAAAGAATTTGAAAGGAAAATTTCCAAAATGGTAACCATGTACTTCATCTGGGACATCAAGTATTAAAGAGAGAACATGGCATGCTTCCCCCGACCTGGCTGCTGGCCTGCCCCAGCACCAGTCATCAGGGTTCAAGTAGCCTCCCAGTCAAGATGGAGTCCTCCACAGGCTGCCCACTGCAGACAAGTCTCAGAGAGTCCCAGACTTGAGAGAGTGGGATTATGTTAAAGGGCACAGGTGGGCGAGATGGGGGGTGGGGTCCTACATGCAGGGTTTGTGCCTTCTCCCCTTCCTGCTCACCAAACGGGAAGCCTGGGTGTCCATCCAGAACTCTTACTGGGCTCTCATTACATGGGCATGGTTGAGGAAACCACTGGTCACATGACTAAACCCAATCTCCAGCCCCAACCCCTCCCCAATGGTCAGGGATTTCAAGGTCCCAACCCCCTAATCACAGAGTTGTTCTTTCTGGTGACAAGCTCCCATCCTGAGCCTCTCCAGGGACCCACCAGGGTCACTCCATTAGTACAACAAAGACATTCTGTCACTCAGGAAATTTCAAGGGATTTTAGAAATTAATACCAGGAACTCAGGACAAAGACCAGAAATAGTTTTTATTATGCAAAAGTGATCAGAGATGCCTTAATAAACTCGTAGCTTCTCTCCTGAGCACTTGATATTCAAACAAAAATCAACATACATCTAGAGTTTCCCAAATTAAGGATTTGGGAAAATTAAGAGATGTTGTCATTAAACTTATGAACTGGTATCTATATACATTAGCTCACTCTCTAAGAAGATTTGGGACTACACACGACTTCTTTTTAAAGCATTCCATTATAAGAAGTGTAATTCATCCGAACCATGGAAAACAGTCTAAGTGGAGGCATCGAGACTCTGCAGGCTTAGGTCCACGTCTCAGCTCTGCTGCAGCGTGACTGTCCCTTGTCTCTGCTGTTTCACGTGTGACTCCAAGAACTGGACGAGATAGTACCTGTAGTCCTATGACCACTATGATCCAACAGTTCACACCACTTTCAGAGAACCAGCACTCTCAGGGTATTTTCAGTATGTGTATTTCAGCTGTTTAATTTCAGAAAATTTCTGTTCTTTTCTATCCTTAGCTGTCACTCCACCTGTCCTCCTTGGCCCTCCAGCTGGAAATGATCTCATCTTCTTGAGAAATAAAATCCTGCCACCAAATCACTGAACAAAGAATGTCACAGAGATTGCATTGAAGACTGCAGTCCCACTAAATGGGACTGAGGTTTTAAAATAAATTATTGCGACTTCCCTGGTAGTTTAGTGGCTAAGACACTAAAGGCAAGGCAAGAGCAAGGCAAGGACCAGGGTTCGATACTTGGTCAGAAAACAAGATCCCGTATGCTGCAACTAAAGATCCCACATACCTCAATTTTGATGAAATGCTTGAGATAGAAAAAGGTATAAAACAAGCAGACAAAGTTTGCTGTACAGCAGAGATTGGCACAACATTGTAAATCAGGGGGACGCCCCTGGTGGTCCAGTGGCTGGGACTCTGGGCTTCCAATGCAGGCGGCACGGGTTCGATCCCTGGTCAGGGAATTAAAATCTCATATGCCTCTCAGTGCAGCCAGAACACTTCCTGATACCACACACAAAAATAAACTCAACATGGATTAAAGATCTAACTGTAAGGCCAGAAAACCCCTTAGAGGAAAACATAGGCAGAACACTCTCTGACACAAATCGCAGCACGATCCTTTTTGACCCAACTCCTAGAGTAACAAAAATAAACAAATGGGACCTAATTAAATTTAAATTTAAAAGCTCTTACACAGCAAAGGAGACCATAAACAAAATGAAAAGACACCCCTCAGAATGGGAGAAAATATTTGCAAAGGAAGCAACTGACAAAGAATTAGGTTCCAAAATATATAAGCTGCTCAAGCAGCTCAATATTAAAAAAACAAACAACTCAATCAAAAAGTGGGCAGAAGACCTAAACAGACATTCCTCCAAAGAACATACATATGGCCAACAAGCATGTGAAAAGATGCTCAACGTAGCTCATTATTAGAGATATGCAAATCAAAACTACAGTGAGGTATCACCTCACAACAGTCAGAATGGCCATCATCAAAAAGCCTACAAACAATAAATGCCAGGGAGGGTGTGGAAAAGGGGTAATCCTCCTGCACTGTTGGTGGGAATGTACACTGATAGAGCCACTACGGACAGCAGCTGGAGGTTCCTTAAGAAGCTAAAAATAGAACTATCATATGCCCTTGCATATGACCTTGGACTGCAAGGAGATCAAACCAGTCAATCCTAAAGGAAATAAATCCTGAATATTCATTGGAAGGA
>SJYX01017408.1:0-30114 GCA_006410675.1 Oreotragus oreotragus
CTTAAACTCTGCTAGATTTTGCTAAACTGTTCTCCAAAATGATTGTGGCTATTTATAGTAATAGTTTCCACCATTAGGAAGTAAGATTAATTGCTTCTCTATATCCTTATCAATTTTTGACATTGCCAGGCTTCTGAATTTCTGTCAACCTGATGAATATGAAAATAGAACTTCATGATTATAGTTTCCATGTTCCTGATTATTAGTGAGATTTAACACCTTTCTGCTTTGTACATGTGATTCTTTTATGTTTTTTTGACTAATTTTTTTTCTTACTCATCTGTCCTGTATATATACAGTTGCTATAAAACCACAAGATTGGGTAAAATTACCAAGGGAGTAAGAAATAGAAAAGAGCTCAGAGGACTGAGCCCTGGGAAGCTATCATTTAGTTTGGAGGAAAGGAGGAAGAATAAACTTGAGAAGGCAATGATTTGGGGGAAGTGAAGTGATTCACAAGGAGAAAGCAATAAACTGTAGCAAATGCTGCTGATAGGTAAGACGTATGAGACCTTGACTTAACGTTAAAGTCATTGATGGCCTTGGCAAGAATTTCAGTGGACTGGTGGAGTTGAAGGCCTGACTAGAATGCTTCAAGAAAAAAAATGGGAAGAGGAAAAGTGAACTTCTTCAGACTCAACATCATCACATCTGCTTACCTAACTCTTCTGCCCATATATTATTACCTTTTGTCCTGTTTCTATGAACCATCTATCTGTGCTTCTAGCTAAGGCCTGCTCCTTCAGTTGTGCATTTGCTTTTATCTTTTCTTACCTATTAAAAACTGTGAACCTGGCAAATCTCCCCTCCCTTTCCGACATCATCATTTTCTCTACTGCATCATTCCTCTCAGCATGTAAACATGCCAGTATCTTTCCCACCTTAAAAAAAAGTTCTTTCTTGATCCAATTTTCCCCTTTAGATACCACCCACATTTTCTTTTTTTATAGCAAAAGTTTTTGAAAGAACTGACCTACTGCTATCCAGTTTTTCTTGTATTTCATGTATGGAGGCAGGCATGGAATAAGTAGACAGTTGGAATTAATTAAATTTTGATTAAGCCATGTGAGCATGAGGAGTCAGAGGAACAAGGGAATTAAGAGTCTATGCAAGAGTGTAATTTAAGCTGCTTCAGAAGAGAGTAATTGATAGGGGAGAGAGATGGTGGTAGTATCAGTGGACCCAAGTTCCCCATGGGGGTTCAAAGGATCATTAGAGATAAAGAAAGTAGGGTGAAGTGAGCTGGAGAGAGGGGTTAGTGGTTGGGGAAAGAGGTGTTTGAGGTCAGAGAAGAGTCTGAGTTATTGGTAATGACAAGCTCAAGGTTATAACCAAATTTGTAGCTGAGGCAGAAGAGAAAGGAAAAATTCCTGAAGAGCCTTTCAAGTTCAGCCAATGAAGTGGGAGGCCAAGATACTGGAAGGATCATCTTTGTAAGTATTGAAATCACCAGCAAATGTAACTGGAGTAGTGTAGGGAATGAATGAGAAAGGAACTACATTCCCAAAAGATCAAGAAGGAATTGAGGGGGCGATACAGTAGATACAATAGATACAGTAAACAGAATTCCAGTAAGGAGTGCATAGGTAGAAGACGGCATGGTCTGATGACGTTATTAATGGAGGCAGCAGAGAAAAGAGCTAAGCTACCATTCGAGAGGGCTGCAAGGGAAACCATGTCATCAGAAGTCATAACCTCTAATTCTGAGAAGTGAAGTTTAGAGAGCTGGGTATTTTCACAAATTAATACTCAGTTTTCTTAAGCCACAGTTTCATGATAAAGAGATAGGAATTTTTAAAAATTATATACAGAAAAAGCCATGAAACAAGTGAAATTCAGCTTCATGTTTGGAAGACATAGGGAGTGAGTGGCAAAGGGATTATTTTAAAGGGACCAGGCTTTTTAATTTAATTTTATTTATTTGGCTGCACTGGGTCTTAGTTGTGGCATGCAAGATCTTTAGTTGAGGCATGTGGGATCTAGTTCCCTGACCAAGGATCGAACCTAGGCCCCCTGCAGTGGGAGGTCAGAGTCTTAGCCACTGGGCCACCAGGGAAGTTTTTATGGGGTTGTAATAGCAGAATTCAGGCCTAATGTTGACTCTTTTTTTTTTTTTAAGAGAAGCTAGAACTGTGGATTTTTGTGTTTTTAAAAAAATATTACAAATACTAACTTGTTTGAAATACTATGCAGATCAAATGAAACACGTCAGAGATTTTATTTAGCCATTGTTGCATTTTATGAACTCTGCTTTTTAAAATAGAAACTACTACCGTCTGTGTTTGCTAAGTTCAAGAGTCAAAGTCCCTGACCCTCAAACTGGCTGCCTTGTTGGGTAGCCTGCAGCTTTTGAGTTCAGTCTGCTGGTTTATGGAGAGTGACTGTCATTGGCCAATCACCAAACAGCACTTAAATCACCTGGCAGTTTATCACTTGCTTAACTGATTATTACTCAACAGATCTTATTTCACCCTCCCCCCGCAACTTTTTCTTTCTTTTTGCTTTCCTTTCTGACCCTGATGGTGGAATTCCTTTGAAGAAAAACATACTTAGCCTTTCTGAATTTTAATAAAGCTTCTAATAGAGGAAAACTTGAAGGTTCTTTAAGCCTGAAAAAAGCTGTTAATTCCTAAACAGAGTGTAACATTATAAAATATTTAATGTTTCTTCAAAATCTCCAGTTTTCCTTTAGTCTTAATGATGACTGAGAAGATATTTTTGTACTAAAGTAGAAGTCTAAAGATGGTATTTGACTGTGTTTCACCTTGGGCAGAGCAGTAAACTCCCTTCCAGACTTAGTTTCCTTATCTGTAAAATGGAGATTAAAAATATATGCCCTACGTATTTCAGTCAAATGAGAATGTGAAAAGCTTAAACTTTGTATGAGTGCTTTAGTAAAGTCTGTTAAAGAATGACAGCTCACCTAAAGCTTCTGAAATTGCCTATTTAGGGAAAATATTTTAAATTAGAATATATTTAAAATTCAGGAATCCCTGTATCAGTAGATATCTACTTCCAATAGCAACTTTCCTATTGAAAGATGACACTGCTGATGGTATCATTGTGCGAGGTAGTGGCTGAAAAGTATCCCTCTCCAGTTCTGTAAGCATGACTGGTTGTACTTTGGTTAAAAATCTTGCTCGTTCAGATGACAGCTGATACACATACTCTTTCTTGGTCCCACCATTATCTTTCCCTTCTCACCTTGTACTTAGTTTCTTTTTCATCAAAATTAACAATTATTACTTGAGATTTATACTTAATGTAGAGTCTTCTAGCAGCATTTAATACACACTTAAAAGAACAAGCCTTAACTGGGAAACACAGGATACCTCATTTTCACAGTAATTTTTTTTAAAGTTTCAGTGATGAAAGCTCTAAGGCAGCTTCTTCAAAGGAAGATAATACTGATGAATCCAGTGCAACCAGTGTTGAATATTAGGTGATAAAATCTTTATCACATCCAGCTTGACTGTCCTGTAATTTAGTCTGAGTCTTTTAGAATAGTTACTCCTTTTTATTAGTTGTGTGGTTGTCATACAGCCATGGAAGGAAAAAATTGAACATCAAAATCATCAGCAATATACCTGAAAGACAAACAGTAAAATAAATAATACAATCTTTAAGAAGTTTATGATCAGTGATTATAATTTAAGATTATATACAATTATTTACCAAGAGATTTGTAGAGGTGTGTTTAAAAGAATTAGCTATATCACTTCTACATAAAACGTGTAGATATTTTGTTTTATTTATTTTTGGCTTTAGCACATGACATGTGGGATCTTCGTTCCCCAACCAGTGATCGAACCCATGCCTCCTGCGGTAGAAGCATGGAGTTTTAACCACTGGACCACCAGGGAAGTTCCATCATGTAGATATTTTAAAGTCTAATATTCTCACGTGATTTTTCTTCAACCATGAATCATTAAAAACAGTACATACTTGGAAAAACCAGTAGGATCTAAACAATGAATTCAAAGGATAAATAAAATAGAAAAATCTGGAGTTCTATTTCTAGCTCCATTACTGACTTGCTAAGTGAGAAACTCGACTTGGGTCTCCATTTTAATCTCAACCATTAGTAGCTTTTAGAATTGTATTAAGCAAAGTCTTTGAAACAAAAATTTCAGTTGACATTTTAAAACCTGAATATAAATATGCTTTTAAAAATCACATTAGTAAATTTTCATTTTTGAGGTCATATCAGATAAATCTAGCATATGTATAATAGGTAATTTAAAAGATATTTTTATATTAAAGATTTAAATTTTTTCAATGGGAAACAGAGATAGAGGGGACTTAGCCATGGGACTCAAATCACTCTAAGAGAAATCTGTGGTGGTTAATGGTTTTATCTTAAGGTATATAGGTTTAAAGCTCTATTGTTCCATCACTAAGTTGTGTCAGACTCTTTGTGACCCCGTGGACTGCAGCATGCCAGGCTTCTTTGTCCTTCCCTGTCTCCTGGCATTTGCTCACANAAAATCACATTAGTAAATTTTCATTTTTGAGGTCATATCAGATAAATCTAGCATATGTATAATAGGTAATTTAAAAGATATTTTTATATTAAAGATTTAAATTTTTTCAATGGGAAACAGAGATAGAGGGGACTTAGCCATGGGACTCAAATCACTCTAAGAGAAATCTGTGGTGGTTAATGGTTTTATCTTAAGGTATATAGGTTTAAAGCTCTATTGTTCCATCACTAAGTTGTGTCAGACTCTTTGTGACCCCGTGGACTGCAGCATGCCAGGCTTCTTTGTCCTTCCCTGTCTCCTGGCATTTGCTCACATTCATGTCCGTTGAGTCAGTGATGCTATCTAACCATCTCATCCTCTGCCACCCCCTTCTCCTTTTGCCTTCCATCTTTCCCAGATCAGAGTCTTTTCCAATGAGTCGCCTTTTCCCAGATTCAAAAGTATTGGAGCTTCAGCATCAGTCCTTTCAGTGAATATCAGGGTTGATTAAAGGTAGGCTTAATGCTCTAAACCAGTTAAACTTAGATGATAAATGTGTTTTTATCACATGCAGATTTGATAATTTACTCCTGTTTGATAAGAGGAAATTAAGGTTTGACTAATATTTGATAACAAATTTTAAAAAGATGAACCTGTTTTGCAACCAGAAGCTTTAGATTAAAAAAAAAAAAAATCAGAATCTAATACAAAATTTGACATTTTCTTTATAAAGTTGGAGCTAGAAAATAAGACATTACATTTAAAACTTCCTAAAAATGGAGTTGCAATTTTATAGAATCAAACAGAATTTGCTAATTTTCATTATATGAAATGTATAAGCTAGAAAATTAATTCTATATACATCCTTACAGTCACATTTCTAACATCTTATTAATTTGGAGGAGGTGGCAGGGTGCCTGGGTTCAATTCCTGGTCAGGGAATTAGATCCTATGGGCCACACCTACGAGTTGGCATGCCACAACTATATCCCATATGCCATGACTGGAAAAAAAAAGATCCGATGTGCCGCAATGAAGACCTGGTGCAGCCATATAAATAAATATTAAAAAAAAACTATTAGTAGACCTGTCCAATTAGTGACCTTTTTAACTTCTTTGTGAACTTCAGTGACCTCCTTTTACTTCTTAAAAATCAAGAACAGATAATTTATCTTTGAAGAAGTTACTGGAAAACACTAGTAATGAATAGATGAAAAAAAGTTACTGTTTAAAATACAGTTTAAAATACAGTTTCTTTCTGATATTCTTCATGTTTAGTATAGATATTACTGAGCATAACAGATGCTAAATGTGAGGAGAAGTCCTAAATGACAGGAATGGAGGGTGAATGGGAGGAGTAAAGTGTCATGGCTATTCAAACCTGTTATGCCAATGTTCTCTTCTGTAGGTACCCTCTCCTTCCCCTGTCCTTTTTTTTTTTTTTTACAGAAATGAGCGACAAGAAACAAAATACAAACTGTGGATAAAAAGAATGAACTAATAGAAGGCCAGTTATCCTCATAATCATTTATAGCTGTGAATTACAGTCAGGCTTATAACAGATGATTAAACAAAATCAAGAAATGGTGATAACATATAAGGATATGCATATCATGATTACAGTTATTTTGTAACTTGTTTTGTGTTATTTGACCTATTTGAGAAGAAGAGTTTTACATATTTGACCCAGATAGAAATAACGGGAATGCAATTTGTGGAAAATTTTAAAACTACATTTATTATAGTTCTGTATTGTCTCACAAAATGCTCTTCGACAAAATGGGTCAAATGAGCTAAATAGCATTTTATCTGGAGCTCACAAACTTGAAAAAACAAATTCCTTTAGCAAAAAAAGATTATTTTTTAGTGGAATTAATCACTCCTCACTTCTTTGGCCTCATATCTAACGGCATATTTAAACTTGAAGGTTCTTTAAGCCTGAAAAAAGCTGTTAATTCCTAAACAGAGTGTAACATTATAAAATATTTAATGTTTCTTCAAAATCTCCAGTTTTCCTTTAGTCTTAATGATGACTGAGAAGATATTTTTGTACTAAAGTAGAAGTCTAAAGATGGTATTTGACTGTGTTTCACCTTGGGCAGAGCAGTAAACTCCCTTCCAGACTTAGTTTCCTTATCTGTAAAATGGAGATTAAAAATATATGCCCTACGTATTTCAGTCAAATGAGAATGTGAAAAGCTTAAACTTTGTATGAGTGCTTTAGTAAAGTCTGTTAAAGAATGACAGCTCACCTAAAGCTTCTGAAATTGCCTATTTAGGGAAAATATTTTAAATTAGAATATATTTAAAATTCAGGAATCCCTGTATCAGTAGATATCTACTTCCAATAGCAACTTTCCTATTGAAAGATGACACTGCTGATGGTATCATTGTGCGAGGTAGTGGCTGAAAAGTATCCCTCTCCAGTTCTGTAAGCATGACTGGTTGTACTTTGGTTAAAAATCTTGCTCGTTCAGATGACAGCTGATACACATACTCTTTCTTGGTCCCACCATTATCTTTCCCTTCTCACCTTGTACTTAGTTTCTTTTTCATCAAAATTAACAATTATTACTTGAGATTTATACTTAATGTAGAGTCTTCTAGCAGCATTTAATACACACTTAAAAGAACAAGCCTTAACTGGGAAACACAGGATACCTCATTTTCACAGTAATTTTTTTTAAAGTTTCAGTGATGAAAGCTCTAAGGCAGCTTCTTCAAAGGAAGATAATACTGATGAATCCAGTGCAACCAGTGTTGAATATTAGGTGATAAAATCTTTATCACATCCAGCTTGACTGTCCTGTAATTTAGTCTGAGTCTTTTAGAATAGTTACTCCTTTTTATTAGTTGTGTGGTTGTCATACAGCCATGGAAGGAAAAAATTGAACATCAAAATCATCAGCAATATACCTGAAAGACAAACAGTAAAATAAATAATACAATCTTTAAGAAGTTTATGATCAGTGATTATAATTTAAGATTATATACAATTATTTACCAAGAGATTTGTAGAGGTGTGTTTAAAAGAATTAGCTATATCACTTCTACATAAAACGTGTAGATATTTTGTTTTATTTATTTTTGGCTTTAGCACATGACATGTGGGATCTTCGTTCCCCAACCAGTGATCGAACCCATGCCTCCTGCGGTAGAAGCATGGAGTTTTAACCACTGGACCACCAGGGAAGTTCCATCATGTAGATATTTTAAAGTCTAATATTCTCACGTGATTTTTCTTCAACCATGAATCATTAAAAACAGTACATACTTGGAAAAACCAGTAGGATCTAAACAATGAATTCAAAGGATAAATAAAATAGAAAAATCTGGAGTTCTATTTCTAGCTCCATTACTGACTTGCTAAGTGAGAAACTCGACTTGGGTCTCCATTTTAATCTCAACCATTAGTAGCTTTTAGAATTGTATTAAGCAAAGTCTTTGAAACAAAAATTTCAGTTGACATTTTAAAACCTGAATATAAATATGCTTTTAAAAATCACATTAGTAAATTTTCATTTTTGAGGTCATATCAGATAAATCTAGCATATGTATAATAGGTAATTTAAAAGATATTTTTATATTAAAGATTTAAATTTTTTCAATGGGAAACAGAGATAGAGGGGACTTAGCCATGGGACTCAAATCACTCTAAGAGAAATCTGTGGTGGTTAATGGTTTTATCTTAAGGTATATAGGTTTAAAGCTCTATTGTTCCATCACTAAGTTGTGTCAGACTCTTTGTGACCCCGTGGACTGCAGCATGCCAGGCTTCTTTGTCCTTCCCTGTCTCCTGGCATTTGCTCACATTCATGTCCGTTGAGTCAGTGATGCTATCTAACCATCTCATCCTCTGCCACCCCCTTCTCCTTTTGCCTTCCATCTTTCCCAGATCAGAGTCTTTTCCAATGAGTCGCCTTTTCCCAGATTCAAAAGTATTGGAGCTTCAGCATCAGTCCTTTCAGTGAATATCAGGGTTGATTAAAGGTAGGCTTAATGCTCTAAACCAGTTAAACTTAGATGATAAATGTGTTTTTATCACATGCAGATTTGATAATTTACTCCTGTTTGATAAGAGGAAATTAAGGTTTGACTAATATTTGATAACAAATTTTAAAAAGATGAACCTGTTTTGCAACCAGAAGCTTTAGATTAAAAAAAAAAAAAATCAGAATCTAATACAAAATTTGACATTTTCTTTATAAAGTTGGAGCTAGAAAATAAGACATTACATTTAAAACTTCCTAAAAATGGAGTTGCAATTTTATAGAATCAAACAGAATTTGCTAATTTTCATTATATGAAATGTATAAGCTAGAAAATTAATTCTATATACATCCTTACAGTCACATTTCTAACATCTTATTAATTTGGAGGAGGTGGCAGGGTGCCTGGGTTCAATTCCTGGTCAGGGAATTAGATCCTATGGGCCACACCTACGAGTTGGCATGCCACAACTATATCCCATATGCCATGACTGGAAAAAAAAAGATCCGATGTGCCGCAATGAAGACCTGGTGCAGCCATATAAATAAATATTAAAAAAAAACTATTAGTAGACCTGTCCAATTAGTGACCTTTTTAACTTCTTTGTGAACTTCAGTGACCTCCTTTTACTTCTTAAAAATCAAGAACAGATAATTTATCTTTGAAGAAGTTACTGGAAAACACTAGTAATGAATAGATGAAAAAAAGTTACTGTTTAAAATACAGTTTAAAATACAGTTTCTTTCTGATATTCTTCATGTTTAGTATAGATATTACTGAGCATAACAGATGCTAAATGTGAGGAGAAGTCCTAAATGACAGGAATGGAGGGTGAATGGGAGGAGTAAAGTGTCATGGCTATTCAAACCTGTTATGCCAATGTTCTCTTCTGTAGGTACCCTCTCCTTCCCCTGTCCTTTTTTTTTTTTTTTACAGAAATGAGCGACAAGAAACAAAATACAAACTGTGGATAAAAAGAATGAACTAATAGAAGGCCAGTTATCCTCATAATCATTTATAGCTGTGAATTACAGTCAGGCTTATAACAGATGATTAAACAAAATCAAGAAATGGTGATAACATATAAGGATACGCATATCATGATTACAGTTATTTTGTAACTTGTTTTGTGTTATTTGACCTATTTGAGAAGAAGAGTTTTACATATTTGACCCAGATAGAAATAACGGGAATGCAATTTGTGGAAAATTTTAAAACTACATTTATTATAGTTCTGTATTGTCTCACAAAATGCTCTTCGACAAAATGGGTCAAATGAGCTAAATAGCATTTTATCTGGAGCTCACAAACTTGAAAAAACAAATTCCTTTAGCAAAAAAAGATTATTTTTTAGTGGAATTAATCACTCCTCACTTCTTTGGCCTCATATCTAACGGCATATTGAGAGATTAAACTTCAAACTTAC
This sequence comes from Oreotragus oreotragus, assembly GCA_006410675.1. Classification (NCBI taxonomy): domain Eukaryota; kingdom Metazoa; phylum Chordata; class Mammalia; order Artiodactyla; family Bovidae; genus Oreotragus; species Oreotragus oreotragus. The sequence continues at coordinate 9,880 of SJYX01017408.1, forward strand.
TATTCTTGTTTCTTTGAAGACAAAAGCAGTTTTAACAGATACTGCACAAAATAAAATGTTATTTTGGACATATTTCATGACTTTTTTGTGACATTCCATATCGTATTTTAGTATATTCTAATCTTTTCATCATATTGAATAAAAATATACTTACCGAAAGACGGAGACAGCCAATATACTATAAAAAACTGAAGGAATGCTTCATCAAAACACTTGAAATGCAGTGAAAGTGCCAAGGTTGGATTAAATATAGCTCCTGTTAGACTTCCTCCTGTAATACATATTAAGGAGAATGATACCAAACCATATATTTTACATTTTCTTGCAGCTAGAAATACAGGGATTATTTAATAAAACTTTTATTTTAGGTATTTAAGTTTTCTTATTCTGTAATTTTCCTTTGCAGAATCACCTGGCATATTGTAGAATATAAAAATAGATTATAAACTATAATATGCCAGGTGCAAAAAAGGCAGAAGGACAAAGGACATTAAGAATTTTCATCCAGTGCTTTTCCTGTAGTATATTATGAAATACACATTGAAAGTTAACCTGCTCTATTAGTATTCCTACAGTTTTATAAAACAGATTTGGCTGCCCTTAACCTTCAACTTAAATTAATAAAAATGTAATGAAAATGTTGTTAAAATAGGTACAATACCCCAGGATTCTCTTGAACAGAAATAACCTTGGTGTTGGAACAAAAAGTAAATTGACCAAAGCATTATCATTGATTCCACTTTTACTTGTCAACAAAGCCCTAAAGAAGTGACTGTGAATGGTATGTGAATTATATCTCAATAAAGCGGTTACAGAAAAAAAATCTAATAAAAAAAGAAGTGACTGAGTAATCATGAAAGATCAGCGCAAATTCTAACTGTTGCCTGCTTTTCAGGACTTAGGGTCCAGCTCTTCACTTAGGGTCTCTCTCTGAGATGGGGCCCAGGAATTTTATAGCTGTGGCCACACAGCAAGTGAGGAAACGCGAAAGAGGTTGGACTGGCTGTCCAGTGGTACTCACCAAAACTGTGGCTCAGCTTTTCAGAACATACCCTGATTGTATCCCTGAGATAGAGACATTTCTGGTGGTTGTTCCATGTGGAAGCTTGAGCACACTCATCTGCCTCTAACTTAGCCACAGCAACAGATCAGAGATCTTCACAGATTTTACATGGACACATGCCACAAGAGCATGTTAACTGTTTTTATAAAATGCTGTGAAATAAAATCGGAAATTAAGTGACCTTTTCATAAAATTTCACACTTGACAGGCTGAAAACATTGAAGCTGTGTTGAGATAAAGATGTTGAGAAATGAATTGAGTTCACTCCATGGCTAAGAGTTTTTTCCTAGCATCCCAGCCTCACAGCACGATTCATATTCATGCCTCAGCAATTATAAATGACATCACATCATGGATCTTCAGAACCACTCTTGAATAGTCAAATCCTGGAATATTGAGCCTGCAACTGCCAGAGGCCAGCAGAATTATTTGGTTGGCATGTAGTCATTTCAAATTAATGCCACAAAAAATTACTGAGTTCTTATGTTCTGGATACCATAAACAGAAAGGTGAGAACTCACACAGATCTTTCCACACAGATTATACAATAAAATATAATATGTACAGTGATAATACAAGTGACCTGTGATTTTTTAAAGCATTTATCAATAGACAACCATTACCTTCATAATTAGTTTGCTTCAGTATTCCCATTAGGTCTTTGGTATTTCTATTAGGCCTAAGAACACTATCATTTGGTTGGGTTTTTTTTTTTTGCCAGGCGACACACGGGTTTTAATGGCATTAACACCCAGGAGTCACGCGCCGGTTCTGGGGGCAACATCTTCCGGGGACTGGGGCTGCTGCCTCGCTGGCTGTGACCTTCCAGTCTGCTCTGCAGCCTTAGGGACTCAGCACCAGAACCATCCGACCACCAATATCATTTGGTTTTATACCACGCTAAAACCCTCGTGGCTCAGATGGTAAAGCATCTGCCTGCAATGCGGGAGACCCGGGTTCGATTCCTGGGTCGGGAAGATCCCCTGGAGAAGGAAATGGCAATCCACTCCAGCACTCTTGCCTGGAAAATCCCATGGACGGAGGAGCCTGGTAGGTTACAGTCCATGGGGTCGCAAAGAGTCGGACACGACTGAGCGACTTCACTTCACTTCAAAACCCCAGTTACTTCATACTCTGTCTTCTAATCCTCCATTGCCAGTTCTGCTCAGTATGACTTGGTAGATGCTGCTTCTCCTAAGATGTACAAGTCTGTTCCTCTCTTGAGTATGGACTGGCTTTGCAACTTGCATTAACAAATAGAATGCAGCAGAAGTGATGCTATGTGAATTCTGAATGGGAGGAGCAACTAAATCCATCATTGACTTCTACTCTGCTGTGTTGGAACAATGCACTGACCATGTACATGAGTTAGTCTAGGCTGATGGAGGATGAGAGGCCACAAGGAAAAAAACTGAGGTATCTTAGATGGCTGTTGGGACCAACTGCTGGACACATGAGTAAAGCACCTTTGCTCTTCCAAAGAAACCAACTGTCCAGCTATATGATCTCAGAGGAATTTCCTATCTAACCCACAAAATCATGAAAAAACAATTGTTATATTAAGCATTAAGGGTAAATTAACTGATTCAGAAATCCATTGTGTCAACAAAAGCTCCAAAACATGGCATTGGCTTTGGTATTTTAGGCTGGATCATTCTTTGTTGGGGTTCTCCTATGCACTGTGGGATTTTTAGCATTCCTAGCCTTGACCCATTAAATGTCAGTTGCATATTCATCTCCCCCATGTAACAAAAACGTTCCCAGACGTTGCCAAAATTGTTCGTTGAAAACCACTGTCCTAGAGAACTGCTGGTACCTGTATACTAATAGACACATACAAGGTTGTTTACTTATAATAGCAACAAACTGGGAAAAACCTAAATGTTCATTCATAAGAAAATAGCTAAATAAATAACTATTATTAATTTGTAATGCTGTTCAGTATTCAAATAATAAGATCTCTTTACTAACACAGATCTCCAAGATAGTATCATTGAACCACACCACTAAAAAAAACTGCAGAAAGTAAGATATGAGTCATCTTAATATGAACACACATAGGGGATGACAGAGGATGAGATGGCTGGATGGCATCGCTGACTCAATGGACGTGAATCTGAGTGAACTCTGGGAGTTGGTGATGGACAGGGAGGCCTGGCGTGCTGTGATTCATGGGATCGCAAAGAGTTGGACATGACTGAGCGACTGAAGTAAATTGATAATAGTTTCTGTATGGTCCTGTCAATATGTACAATAAATGTAAGAGTTTGGAAGGACACGCAGGCACAGAGGACTATACTGGTGAGAAGAGGCAGGGAAGGAAAGGGGACAGGCATGAAGGATAGTAATCAAAAGGCATTGAGAGTCTCATGGGTAGTGTTTCATTTACAAAAAGAACACATTCATGTATTTTGTAGTTAAATATGAATTATTTAAAAAGTAAGAATTATCCATCAGGCACAGAACTTGGAGAAAATGACTCTGAAAAATTAGTTACTATGTACTTATGTCTGGAGGGAGGAAGCCATAACACCTGTTGAAGAAGAGGTATCAACAAGGAGATCCAGCTGGCTGCTAAGAATCTCAGAGGACAGTGTGAACTTGGTGAAATTAGGACAGTCAAAAGACAGAGTTCCAAATCTGGTAATTATAGGCACTTATGTGTCTCAGTACTCCTAAAGCAAATCAAGTTCTCTGCGACAGAATGACACTAAAATCATGCAAGACTTGTATAAAAGCTAGAGTGTCAGTTAACTAATTTATAAACGGAATCACCCTTTCCAGTGACCAGACATCTATGCCAGTTACTGTGGGAAGAACTTGGAATACATTATTTTTCATGATAGTCTGAAGTGATAGTGTTATTCTCCATTTTAAGGATGAGAAAACAGACCTAAATTATCTATCCTAAGGACACAGTCCAGCTCCAAGAGGCTTATGCTCTTTACCACTGTATTATACAGGCATGAGAAAAAAACAGTTTGTGCCTTGTTTGAAGCTGTTTTTCATTTGTAGATTGGAACCTATGTCATTATGGTTATTGTATTAAAAGTAAATAAATATATATATATATAATATTTAAAGGACTTAGCTCCCTTCTATGACAAATAATCTATCCAAATTCTTCACGACTTAGAAGGATTCCAAAAGCTCCTACTGCTATTGCTAAGTCACTTCGGTCGTGTCCGACTCTGTGTGACCCCATAGACGGCAGCCCACCAGGCTCCCTCGTCCCTGGGATTCTCCAGGCAAGAACACTGGAGTGGGTTGCCGTTTCCTTCTTCAATGCATGAAAGTGAAAAGTGAAAGGGAAGTCGCTCAGCTGTGTCTGACTCTTAGCAACCCCATGGACTGCAGCCCACCAGTCTCCTCCATCCATGGAATTTGCCAAACAAGAGTACTGGAGTGGGGTGCCATTGNCTGTCTCTTATACACATCTTCGTCCCTGGGATTCTCCAGGCAAGAACACTGGAGTGGGTTGCCGTTTCCTTCTTCAATGCATGAAAGTGAAAAGTGAAAGGGAAGTCGCTCAGCTGTGTCTGACTCTTAGCAACCCCATGGACTGCAGCCCACCAGTCTCCTCCATCCATGGAATTTGCCAAACAAGAGTACTGGAGTGGGGTGCCATTGCCTTCTCCTCAAAAGCTCCTGAATGGAGTAAAAATGCAATTACTTTGGCATTTTATTAGGCTTATTTTGGAAGCTCTTAGACAAAATATGGAATACCCTGCTGCTGCTGCTGCTACGTCACTTCAGTCGTGTCCGACTCTGTGTGACCCCATAGATGGCAGCCCACCAGGCTCCCCCATCCCTGGGATTCTCCAGGCAAGAATACTGGAGTGGGTTGCCATTTCCTTCTCCAATACATGAAAGAGAAAAGTGAAAGTGAAGTCGCTCAGTCTGTCCAACTGTTAGCGACCCCATGGACTGTAGCCCACCAGGCTACTCCGTCCATTGGATTTTCCAGGCAAGAGTACTGGGGCCAGATAGTATTATTTCTTTTGATTTTTTTAAGTGAATAGACTATTTGCTATTCCGTTCATTTTACTCATTCTAAAAATAATGAGTATTTATTTGTAACAGGTGACACTATGCTCAGTCCTGGTTATGTTTCATAATTAATAAAACCATTTTAGTCTCTGTACTCATAAAGCTTACTGTCTGGTGGAGGAAGACAGGATGTATTTATTAGCTTCCCAAATAAAGTGAAAAAAAGCTTTGTGAGTTATTAATGTATTAAAACTATAAAATGATTAATGTAAATTTCAAGCAAATCTTCCTTTAGGAAGGTTTAGGTTTGGGGAGAATTTGGTTCAATGACTAGGATAAGAGAGAACTGCATAAATTAATTAGATATTGGAAAAAAATCCATTTTATACATCCAAGTAGGTTGTATTTCTTATTGTACCCTGTTCATTTCCTTTGCAGAACTTTTAGATACTTGTTTTCAGATGTAATGCCTGTCTTCCTCCACCAAAGTGTTAAAGATCAGTGGCCTCCATCTGCACAAATGTGCAGGGTGCTAAATCAATAAATATGCAATCAGATGCTTAGTCATTGGCTATCCAAGGAGCCTGTAGCTCTGATGCTGAACAGTTATGTTCTATAAGCTTAAATAATCAGTTCTTTTGATATGACCTGTATTAGGACTTCTGGGTATCCTCACATGCAAGTGATTAAAGAAATATCTCAGCATGCAACTTAGTCAAACCAATACTAATATTATCTTGGTGGTGGTGGTTTAGTTGCAAAGCTGTGTCCAACTCTTAAAACCCTATAGACTGTAGCCTGCCAGACTCCTCTGTCCATGGGATTTCCCAGGCAAGAATATTGGAGTGGGTTGCCATTTCCTACTCCAGGGGATCTTCCCAACCTAGGGATCGAACTCGTCTCCTGCATTGCTGGTGGTCTCCTGCATTGCAGGTGGATTCTTTACTGCTAAGCCACCAGGGAAGCCCAATAGTATTTTAGAAATTAAAAAATGAGAGAGTGACATATTGAAGTAACTTGTAACAATTCCTAACTTAGCTAATACTTCCCCTGCCTTCCCTTCCCTATCTATTCTTAACTCCTTCCTGCAAAGTCCTCATGTCTGCCTGATGATATACACACTAAGCTAGTCCTAAAACAGTTCACTCTATTTAAATAGCTCTGACCTAAAGTTATGATTTATATCCATAGAAAATAATGGGGAGTGATATGGCTTAGTGCAGCATTTCCCAAAGTATGCTCTCTTCTACTACACACTCCTAGAAAAAAGTATTCCTGTGTTTGAAAAACTGTTCCATATCTTTCTCTTGGAGTTTCACGATAAACAGTAGCCTAGTAAAACTCTGTGAGTCTTAAATTAGAAAATCTGTTTAATCCAGTGTTTGCTAAATTTATTTGGTAAGAATCCTTTGTTAACTTAAATTTTGTTATGGTAAAATATATGCCATTTTAACCATTTAAAAGTGTATATTCATGGCACTAGTTATAATGTTCAACCNGGTAAGAATCCTTTGTTAACTTAAATTTTGTTATGGTAAAATATATGCCATTTTAACCATTTAAAAGTGTATATTCATGACACTAGTTATAATGTTCAACCATCACCACTATTTCTAAAAATTTCCATTGCCCCAAACAGAAACTGTACCCATTAAATAAAAAAATCCCTATTCCTCCTTGCTGCCCAACCCATGGTAACCTCTATTTCACTTTCTGACTCTGTGAATTTGCCTATTCTGAACATTTCATATAAACTCAAGTCATATAACATTTGTCCCTTTGTATCTGGCTTATATTGCCTAGCATAATGTTTTCAAGGTTCATTCCTATGGTAACATGTATCAGATCTTCGTTCCTTTTCATGGCTGAACAATATTCAATTATATGTATATATTTTGTTACTTTTTAGGAGCATGCTGTAAAATGCTGATAATGAAATGAGTATAAGCTTTAGTGTAAATCTGAACCATGGTTCCAGCTCATTCTGTTAATAGCTGTGTGATCTTGAACAAGTCATTTTATGTTCCTAACCCTCACTTATTTCACCTAAAATGGGAATAATATATTTATTCATCAGTGGGTTGTTTTAAGGATTAAATACCAAAACTCATAAATTTCCTATATGCTTGCAAACTGCCCAATGAATATTTTTATCTCCCTTATTTGGCAGAAAAGGAACATCATAATAATCAATATCTGTAACAACAATAAATAATTGTTAGGTTCTGTCCCAGCAGTTTTCATTGCTGTCCAATATGGTACTCACTAGCCACACAGTGAGTACTCAAAATGTTGTTATAGTGACTGAAGAATTTAATATTTTAGTTGATAATCACATGTGACTAGTAGCTGTGATGAAATGACCAGCAAAATCTAGACTGGAGCAGTGGTTCTCGGCCCTGGTTTCATATTGGGATCACCTGGGAAAATTTTAAATCTACCATTGCTTAGGCCCCTTCACACAGCAATTAAATCTTATTTTGTTTTTTCCACAGCAATTAAATCTTAATCTCTGTACCCAAATATGGATATATTTAAAACACTCCCCAGGTGACTCCTATGCAGAGGGAATGTTGAGAACCACTGCTCTAGTGATCCTTTCAGTCTCTCCTCCTCCTCCATCAATTAGTAGCCTCATTTCAGCAATGTCGATGTCAGTAATGTAAGGGGAAGGAAAAGAACGTTTCTGGATATCTTAAATTGTTATTTTATGGGTCCTTTCCAATAACTCGTCTTATATTTATGTGTAATTTTAAATATTGTTTCTCTTCTCTCAAAATCTTTGTCACATAAAATAGATATGGCTAATATTATATACAAAAAGTACAAAAAGAGGAAGAATACCAATTTATAGATTATCAAGAGAAGGATAAGCAACTCTGTATAACATTGTATTAATTAAAATTTTTTTTTCTTGGCTGCCCCTGTGGGGCATGTGAAGTATAGTTCCTTGGACCAGGGATCCAACTTCACCCGCCCCCCAGCTCTGCAGTGGAAGTGAGGAGTATTAACCACTGGACCATCAGGGAAGTCCCTAAAACATCTTTTAAATGTTTGCTAAGTCACTTCAGTTGTGTCCGACTCTGTGCAACCCCATAGACGGCAGCCCACCAGGCTCTACCGTCCCCAACACTGGAGTGGGTTGCCATCTCCTTCTCCACATCTAATTAAAGTACAGAGCTAAATTGTGGCATAACTTTTTGCAAGGGATGATTCTGTTCATATACAGGGGATGTTTCAGCTTTAGTCCAAACTTAAAATTTTAATAAGCAACTACTCACCAACTCCTCAAATATGCATATATCCTTCCTTCTTTCCTATACCACTCATTTCCATCTGAGTCTACAAAAAGGATGGTACTAGATTTTAAAGAAGGTGAAATGAATCAGAAAGTCTTTCATTTTACCTAGGAAGTTGAGCATATGTTTAAAAGTCCTTATCTTAAGGTTTGCTTCTACTCATAGTTTCCCTTTCAATGAGCAGAAGACAGAGTCTTACTACTAATTCTTTTTATTAGATTCCTACCTCCAAAACATTTTACAATTCAGATAATAGTTCTAGTGAAAATATTCTATTATGATCATTTAAAATGATGTGCTTCATCATTGCTTTTCAAATTTCCCTATCCTATTTAGAATATTTTCCTGTCCTATTTAGAATATCCACTATATCTGAGATCTGTCAAGGTAAATACAATTTACAAAAAATCAAGCAGATTTCTCAAGAATTTTTTTTCGCAAGAATTTTCTCAATTATTAAAAAAAACCTTTGATTTCAAGCAAGTTTTGATTTTAAAACATCTTTCTTGATAGGCCATTAAAAGTTCATTTCAAGATGAATTAGGAAATAAATGATTTTAAGTAATTTTGTAGAAAAATAAGAAATAGAACTATAGAATTTTATTTCCCACTCTTCCTACTAGCTAATCATGTAGCTTGTGCTTTAAATTGGAAGGAACTTTTGAAACCCAGGATCATTTTTCAGCGAGAGCCTCAGCAAGGATCTATATACCAAGTGGGCAAGAGGTAGCCGATGTTATCTTTCCTCTCTACTATTACAACAATCCCTTTGTAGGATACTTGAACCCTTGGCAGTATCTCACATGATCTCTGTTTCAGCACAGAAGTGGCTTTCTCTGGGTGTTAAAAAGAAAGCACTGAATGGAGGATCTATGTTTGGACCCTATCGGTAAAGAATGAGCTGTAAAATGATTAGAATTACGGAAATACCAATACTGACATTACAGAAGCGTAACAGTAGTTTCGAATGTATCCTGGCAAAGAACTTAAGAGTCTCAAGTCATAGAAGCTCCGGACGTGCCCAGTGTTTTGTGGGAATAACAAACCTGCATAAACCAAAAAGGTGATGAGTGCTGACAGCAGGTGGATACGAAGCTTGGTTCGGACCTCCTGGAAATGCAGCAAAGCGCTGTGGAAAATAAAGGAGCAGACAGCCTCTATGATGACCGCTTTGGGCAAGTCCACTTGAATGGGATTCCTGCAAGCGAAGCTCCTCTCGCTGACGTGATACTTGGTCAGCCCCAGGCTCCACAGGGCGCCCATGCAGTACCTGCTGCACAGGGCACCAATCAGCTGAGCTAACAGTCTAATCGCACCCGTCTCAGCGGACATTCCCCCCAGCATCATCTGCATCATCACGCCGCACGGGTTGCTGGAGGTGCCCACCAGAGTCAGGCCATGCACCAGTGAGAAGAAGTAGATTAGCGTCAGCGGCCAGGTGGGGTGCAGGGGTTCCTGCTCACTCAGCAGTTGTAACTCATGAGTGCAGAAACAGAGCTGGAAGGTGGCCAGAAACTCCAAGACGAAGGCGTGGGCCATGGGCCCGTTCAGCTGCTGCCGGGTGACCACGCGGGCTAGCCCCATGAACAGCACGATCGACAGCATCAGCCCCAGCGAGGTGCAGGTATCCTGCATCTCGGGCCAGAGCCCCCGTAGCGCGGTCATGGCTCTCTCAGCACCAGACTGGGCTGCCTGCTCGGGCTCGGCAGGAGGCGGTCTCTGGGCCCCAGTCCTAAGTCCTCAGCCCCGCCCCCTCCTCACGCCCCTCGGGGCGGGCCGACTCCAGACCAGCTGGAGGCCCTGGGCGGGGGGTGGGGGGGTGCCACGCGGAAGGACTCCTCCCCATCTCCCCGGCTCTCTGCTAGAGTTTTGTTGCCAGAGCCGGGGAGCAGGGGAGGCGACGGGCCGCGAGGAGAGCTCTGCCAGGGCACCTTCTGAGGGGGCCAACGGCCAGCAGAAGCCAGACACACGCCCTCGCTGTTTCCCTCGGGGACTGGGAGCGGGCGCGGGTGGAGCAGCGAGTGGAGCAGCGAGTGGAGTGACTGCGCGCGCCCAGCAGCCACTGCGCATGCGCGCGGCGGCCCGTGCGCCCTTGCGAGAGGCTAGACTTGGGGCCCCAATGTCCCCGGCGCTGAGACGGAGGGAGCGCGCCCTCTGCGCTTTAACAGGTGCTTTGACGTAAGAACCTTGAGGGTTTTACTTTTCAGCTCCTAAAACTGTAAAGCCGTCAAGCTGCAATCCAGACCCCCTAAAGAGCTTTTCCGCCAACCACCTCGTTTTTAATTCCTGGGACGACTGAGAAGGCGAGAAGCGGTGGAGGCCGGGGGTGGGGCGGTGTGGGATAAGGTGGGGGTGGGTACTGGTTTAAGGCGAGTGAATTTCACAGAGAAATAAGGTTTGATCTGTGTGAAGAAGGGTATGCTACTGCGTCTCCCTGAGTCTTTTTTTTTTTTTTTTCCACCTGCCACCTGTAACATTTACTTCAGAAGGTTGTGGGTCACACGACCCACCTCATGGATTTGTTTTAAAAAAATACCCTAGAGGCACCGTGGGGCACAGAGCTTAGCTGACAAAAGGTGGTCAATAAGTGCCAGCTTAAAGTTGAAAGAGCGGATCTTGCCACCGCTTTCCACTCCCAACAGCTCGCCCATTTGGGATGGCCACGTTATGGGTGCAGCTGGGGGGGAATGTCTGCGATTCCTCAGGCCTGGCATCTACCGTGCCTGCGTGAGTGCTAAGTCACTCAGTCGTGTCTGATTCTTGGCGACCCCATGGACTGTAGCCCGCCAGGCTCCTCTGTCCATGGAATTCTCCAGGCAAGAATACTTAAGTGGGTTGCCATTTCCGTCGCCAGGGGAGCGTCCCAACCGAGGGGTGGAACCCGTGTCTCTTAAGTCTCCTGCATTGGGACGTGGGTTCTTTAACAGTAACTGCCACCTGGTTTTCTGCTAACGATGTAAGTGTCATGGGCTTTCCTGGAGGCGCTAGTGGTAAAGACTCCACCTACGATGCAGGAGACCCGGGTTCCATCCCTGGATCAAGAAAATCCCCTGGAGGAACACATGTACACCCATGGCTGATTCCTGTGAATGTATGGCAAAAACCACCACAATATTGTAAAGTAATTAGCCTCCAATTAAAATAAATTTTTTAAAAAAAAAAAAAAAAAAAAAGATCCCCTGGAGGAGGAAATGGCAACCCACTCCAGTGTTCTTGCCTAGAAAATCCCATGGGTAGAGGAGCCTGGCGGGCTAGTCACTTAGCACACATAGGTGGAGAGGGGTGCAGATACTTCTGCACTCTCCAGCTTCTGTCCTGCCTCCCGCAGGCTCTGTTGACCACAAGTCCCCATTTCTTAAGGCTGTAGAGAAGGGAGAGAGAAAAATGAGGGGACTAATTAGCCCGAACTTCAAGTGACAGAGCACTTGGAAGGTGTTCTTGTTGGTTCTCCTCAGCTTTGTTTCCCAATCTCAATTTGTCCATTTACAACTAATGAAAGTTCTGTTTGTAACTCTCAAATTTTCCGTGGTGTCAATAGACATTCTCTGAATTAGAAAAACAAATTATTTCAGAAAACAAACACTGTAGACAAATGAGGTCCTTTCTTCTTTCCTGTGTTTGTGTCTGACCAGGAAACAATTTAGAGTAAATTTAAACTTATTGTTTGGTCACTGCTGTTGAAAGAAATTGCTTTCAAATCACGTCTGTGAGTGTAACCCTTTCATCGCTCCTCTTTACTAGAAGTCTCTTGACTTTTAATTACTGTGGATATATTTTGATGACTTTAAAAATATGCACAATGTGAGAGTTGTGAATTAAGTTTTATCTGGGGCAAAGTGAAGGCTATGCTTAGAAGACAGCACCTCAGACAGCTCTGAGAAGCTGCTCTAAAGAGGCAGGGGAGCGTCAGCATGTATGTGATTTTGGTGAAGGGTGGAATACATGCAGTCAAGCACATATTTTTTGCCTAAGGTTTCTGCTGGTCAAGAGGAGCAGTCATCACCATGAAGGATTTTAGTGCTTTTGTAGATGTGAGGAGATATAAGAATTGGGCTCATAATATTTACTCCTGGAAATAGATATCTAACTATCTGAAGACCCTTTCTGCCAGTTTTTCCCTAAGCACAGGGTGCCTTGTTTTTTCTCTCCTCCCTGAACTCCTTTCAGGAAGTGTTGTAAATCAGCAGCTGTGTTAGCACATGATTTAATCCTTATAGAGGTAGATGGCAAGTGCCAATCTGTAGTTGACAATTTTGTTTACTGCTCTGCTGATAATTCACTTTTGCTAGCAAAAACCATGTAGAAAACTAGTCTTTTGGACTTTATTAGAAATTGTAATAACATCATAATATACATTGTTATTTAAAGAACTTTGGTCATTGTTTCAATTAAAGAACAAGACCAAAATAAACCCAATCAATTACTTGTGATTGAGGGTTTCACATCGTATGAATCTCTGTTTTCAGAATCAAGAGGTCACTAATTAATCCACCCCATTTCCTTCAGCATAAATGTTTGTTGATATTGAAACCATTCATCTCAGGTTGGGACTTGAACCCATGTGCTGGGACTCCATCCTGGCCAAAGCCAGTTTGGGACGCTAACCTATGTGACCAGGGCTCAAACACAGCCAAAACCCAAGGTCTTTCAACTAAGAGCAGACACTTTGTTTCAGGACTTAATGAAGCTCATGTTATTGATGTCTCATTGCAGAAAAAATTCAGTTAGAGTCAAAGTCATAGGTAAGAAGTGGATTTATTTACAGAGAGACACTCCACAGACAGAGTGTGGGCCATCTCAAAAGGCAAGAGTGGCCTTGAAATATGGTCTGGTTAGTTTTTATAGGTTGGGTAATTTCATAGGCTAATGAGTGGGAGGATTATTCCAGCTATTTCAGAGGAAAGGGCAGGGATTTCGAAGAATTGAGCAATTGCCCACGTTTTGGCCTTTGAAGGTTGGCCTGAGAACTGTCATGGCACTGATGGGTGTGTCATTTAGCTTGCTAATGTGTCATGAAGAGCGTATACTGAGGATCAAGGTCTAGCGGAAGTTGACTCGTTAGCCATCTTGAACTTGTTGTTTAGTCCCTCAGTCACGACTGACTCTTTGTGACCTCATGGAGTGTAGCCCACCAGGCTCCTGTGTCCATGAGATTTCTCAGGCAAGAATATTGGAGTGGGTTGCCATTTCCTTCTGTAGGGAGTCTTCCCAATCCAGTGATTGAACCCACGTCTCCTGCTGCTTCTGCATTGCCGGCAGATTCTTTCTTTACCTCTGGGCAATCATGCTCTGTCGTTCTTATACAGATTGTACCCTGCCCCCTTTCCTTCTATTTCAGTATGGGTGACAGACCTGCATCTTGCAGACTGGGATCTCAAAATTCCAGTTCCAAGACCAGTGTCTTCATGAGAAAGAATGACTCTACCATAGGTTTGAAAATTAGGAGAGTCTGGCTTCCTCAGCAACGTTGGCCACATTTTAACCACTTTGTCTATGTGTTACAGAAATAATGAGAGACAGGAAGTACATAATACTAGGTATGGTGAAAGCACTGGATTTAATATTTGAAAATGAAGGTCTGCATCTTTTCTGTACTGACAATGAGATCTTGTGGAAATTGCCAAATCATTAAACTTCTCTGAGCTTCAGTTTCCTCATCCTAGTAGTATGCTAGATAACTAAGGGTTTTGGTGTGAAGGCTGAATGAGACAATACAGATAAAGTGCTTGTAAAGAGTTATTACAAATTTTTTTCTTGAGATATAATTCACGTACCATAAAATTCACCCTTTTGAAGTGTACAATTTAGTGGTTTTATTCTATTCATGAGGCTTCCCTGGTGGCTCAGACAGTAAAGAATCTGCCTGTCATGCAGGAGACCTGAGTTTGATCCCTGGCTTGGGAAGATACCTTGAATAAGGGAATGGCTACCCATTCCACTATTCTTGCCTGGAGAATCCCATGGACAGAGGAGCCTGGACAGTCTAGGAGATTGCAAAGAGTCAAACATGACCGAGTGACTAACACAACATTCTGTTCACAAAGTTGTGTAACCATCAAAAATTAGTTATTTTAAGTGGTGATTCTTAGACATGAAGTCCTAAATTTATAATGTGACAGTCTCTATAATCTTTGCCATGAGTTATTTAAATAAAATATGAAACAGTTATGTCTTATTATACATTAAGTGAAGTGAAGTCGCTCAGTTGTGTCCGACTCTTTGCGACCCCATGGACTGTAGCCTCTCAGGCTCTTCCGTCCATGGGATTTTCCAGGCAAGAGTGCTGGAGTGGATTGTCATTTCCTTCTCCAGGGGATCTTCCCGACCCAGGAATCGAACCCCAGTCTCCCACATTGCAGGCAGACACTTCACCGTCTGAGCCACCAGGGAAGCCTGTTATACATTATGGAGTCTCAAAGAGTTGGACATGACTGAGTGACTGAACAAGATTATATATATTGCTTCCTATGTGTACAGGAAATGAAACCATGAGAGGCTCTGTGGAAATCTTGGATATGGAGGCCTGTTTCTGTCCCTCATTTCTTGTAGGCAAGACTCCAGCTTCCATGACCTTTCTTGAGTCCCAAGGGCAGATTGCAATAGTTGCTAATCAAGGGAGGAGTAGTTGAGAAAGCACCTGGGGCAAGATTAAAGGGAAGATAAATTTGTTGAGAAACTCACCAAATTAGGAGACCATCTGAGACCCTGAACATCTTAATCTTGTCACAACCCCACCCTTGGGAAGTATTGTTATGAAAGAAAAACAAAGTACATGCTCTGCCTTGTCCATGTCTGTCTCTTTGTGACCCCATGGACTGTAGTTGGCCAGGCTCCTCTATCCATGGAATTTTCCAGGCAAGAATATTGGAGTGGGTTGCCATTTCTTTCTCCAGGGGATCTTCCCAACCTAGGGATAAACCCAGGTCTCCTGCATTGTAGGCAGATTCTTTACCATCTGAGCCACCGGGAAGCATTGTTATAAAACTCCTGATCAAATCCTCCTAGGTTGTGACATGTTTTTCAAGGGAGAAGCCTGCTATGTCCCCCTTTGCCTAGCAAAGTACAGTAAGTCCCCCTATATACAAACCTTGAAGTTGCAAGTTTCAAAGATATGAACATGCATTTGCATGTCCAGTAATGTAAGTTAATTCACATGTCTGCCATGCATGCATCCTCTACAACTTGTTGTGCCTTTGTGTACTTTACAATATTGTGTAAAGTACAGTGGTACAGTAACTTTATTTCAAGCTCAGAATGTCTGGAAGCAAGAGGGAAGATAGAATTGAATCTAGTAAGGAACCAGAACCTGTGCCATCAATGTCAGACATGAGTGAAATTACAGCTTATCCTACATCTATTGCTGACAGTCCTTCAGCTCTACCATCTCCCTCCCTCCTCTCCCTCCTCCAGTCAGTAACTCTTCTTTCCTGTTCACTCCTTGCCACTGCTGTATGCAACTGTACTGTACTTTTAAAGATACTGTAAGATTGAAAATGTTGTGTTGGTTTGTTTTTTATATATTATTTGTTTTTTATATATTGCTTATAAACCTATTACAATATAGTACTGTATAGCCAACTGTGTTAGTTGGTTACCTAGGCTAATTTTGTTGAGCNCAACTGTACTGTACTTTTAAAGATACTGTAAGATTGAAAATGTTGTGTTGGTTTGTTTTTTATATATTATTTGTTTTTTATATATTGCTTATAAACCTATTACAATATAGTACTGTATAGCCAACTGTGTTAGTTGGTTACCTAGGCTAATTTTGTTGAGCTTTGGAACAAATTTGACTTACAAATGTGCTGTTAGAATAGAACTTGTTTGTATGTAGGGGGCTTACTGTAATAAAGGTGTCCTTTTCTACTTCACCCAAAACTGTCTCTGAGATTTGCTTAGACACCAGTGTATAGAGAAACTTAGCTTTCAGCTTCAGAAATCCAAAACATAACTTTAGAGAAGTCCACAGCAATAATTGGGATTCCCTGGTAGCTCAACTGGTAAAGTATCTGCCTGCACTTCAGTTAACCCCGGTTTGATTTCTGGGTAGGGAAGATCCCCTGGAGAAGGATAGGCTACCACTCTAGTATTCTTGGGCTTCCCTGGTGGCTCAGACAGTAAAGAATCCGCCCGCAATGTGAAGACCTGGGTTTGATCCCTGAGTTGGGAAGATCTCCTGGAGAAGGGCATGGCAACTGACTCCAGTATTCTTGTGTGGAGTATCTCCATGGACAAAGGAGCCTAGTGGGCTACAGTCCATGGGGTTGCAAAGAGTTGAACACAACTGAACGACTAAGCACAGCACATAGCAATAATTGAATCTTAAAATGGAAAATACTTATCTAGTGCTCTATTACATATAATTGTTTGTGAGATCTTTTTGCTCCTACCTCAGTGATATGTTGTCAAACATAGTCTATCTTCCTGTTTCTTTCTTTCTTTCTTTTTGACTACACTGTGCTCTTTGTGGGATACCAGTTCCCTGACCAGGGATCAAACCTGTGTCCTCTGATTCTTAACCACTGGGCCACCAGGGAAGTTCCTTGCTACTGTATTGGTCTGCTGAGACTGACATTACAAAATCCTACAGACTGTGTGGCTTGAACAACAGATGTCTATTTTCTTACAATTCTGAAAATTTAAAGTCCAAGATCATGGTGCCAGGGTTAGTTTCTGATGAGATCTCTATTCCTGGCTTGTAAATGGTGACCCTCTTACTCTGTCCCCCCATGGCTTTCCTCTGTAGTCTCACTGAGAAAGAGAGATCTTTGGTGTCTTCTGCTCTTCTTAAAAGGACAGCAGCTCTGTCAGATTAGGGATCCAGCCTTATCACTTCATTTAACTTTAATTACCTCTCTAAAGGCCTTGTCTTCAAATATAGGCAGACTGGGAGTTAGGGCTTCAACATATGAATTTGGGGCTGGAAGGGACACAATTTGGTCTATAACAGCTACTGAGGAATGACTCATGCTCTGTGTTTCCGTTTTCTCTAGCAGGGGTCCCAGCTGGTGCCTACTCTGTACTCCTTAGGATTCAAGCATTGCTGGAGGACAAATGGAACAGAATAGGAATCTGTATGTGGCTCCTGTAGTATCTCAGGAAAAAAGCCATCCTAAGAGAGAGCTGAGTCGCCAAGCGTGGTTCAAGGATGTGAGCCACTGTCAGAAAGGAGAAGAAATGGTGAAAGGACCATGATCGCTGTCATTTAGATTAGCCTGCAGCTCAACTTCCATGGATTCATGCCTCTGTCATAAGGTAAAAAGGCTACACAATTGAAAAAAAGTTCCAACTAAATAGAAACACCCATTCAGTGGAATACTGTTCAGTGAGAAAAAAGTCTGAGCTATTCACAATAGCCAAAAGGTAGTGACTGAGTGAGTGAAGTCGCTTATTTGTGTCCGACTCTTTGCAACCCCATGGACTGTAGCCTACCAGGCTCCTCCCTCCATGGTAGAAGCAACCTAAATGTCCATTGACAGATGAATGGATAAGCAAAATGTGGTATAAATGTACAATGGAATATTATTGAGCCTTAAAAAGAGAGAATTCTGACATATGCTACAAGTTGGATGAACCTTGAGAACATTATGTTAAGTGAAATACACTAGTCACAAAAAGACAAATACTGTAAGATTCTGCTTGTATGAGGGACCTTGGGTAGTTAAATTTATAGAGACAGAAAACAGAAGGGTGGTTGCCAGGGCCTGAGGGAAGAAGGAATGAGGAGTTATAGTTTAATCGGCATAGAGTTTTAGTTTTGCAGGATAATGAGAATTCTGGATATGGATGGTGGATTGTACAACAATATGAATATACTTAAAACCACTAAACTGTGTACTTAAAAATGGTTAAAATAGTAAATTCTTTTTTTTTTTTTTAATTTTTTGTGGCTGTGCTGGGTCTTTGTTGTGGCACACAGGCTTCTTGTGGAGCATGGGCTCTAGAGTACGTGGGCTTCAGTAGTTGTGGCCCTTGGGCTCTCTAGTCATGGCATGTGGGCTCAGTAGTATGGTGCACAGGGTTAGTTGCTTCATGGAATGTGGGATCTTAGTTCCCTGACCAAGGATTGAACCTGCTTACCCTGCACTGGAAGGCAGATTCTTAATCACTGGACCACCAGAGAAATCCTAAGATGGTAAATTTTATGTGTATTCTACTACAATTAAAACAAACAAAAAAATTTTTTAAGAGCTGAGCTGTCAAGCTAAGAAAAGACATGGATGAATCTTGAATGTATACTGCTCAATGGAAGAATCAGATCTGAAAGGATACAAAACGTATGATTCTACTTATAGGACATTTTGTCATTAAAAAAAAATTTATTTATTTGGCTGTGTTGGATCTTAGTTGCAGCACATGGGCTCTTCATTGTGTCATGTGGGATATTGTTGCAGTGCATGGACTCTCTAGTTGTGGCACATGGGTTTAGTAGTTGTGACGTATGGGCTTAGTAGTCCGTGCAATGTGGGAGTTTAGTTCCCTGACCAGAGATTGAACGCAAGTCCCCTGGACTACTACGCAGATTCTTAATCACTGGACCACTAGGGAGGTCCTTGTAGGACATTTTGGAAAAGGCAAAACTATTGAGACAGAAAATAGATTAGTAGAGATCAGTAGGCATTCAGTGGGGAGGAGAGTTGAATAAGCACAGAGGATAGTTAACAATGGTGAAACCACTTTGTATAATACTGTAATGGTGGATATATGATACTGTGCATATAACCTATAGAACCTTTTAAATTTTGTCTTATTTATTTTGGGGGCCATACTACGTGGCATGTGGGTGTTAGTTCCCCACTAAGATCAAACCTGAGTCCCCTTCATTGGAAGCATGGAATCCTAACCACTTGACTGCCAGGGAAATCCCCTATAGAACTTTAATATATGCAAAATTTTAAAGTGATTTAGGAGATTGGAGGACCCCAAGATGGAATAAAGAATGGGATGAAATAACCTAACTATATTATAAATCTATGAAACAATCTCACTGAAGGGACTGAGAGAAACCTAAGTATTATTAACTTTGGAAGTAAGTGAAGTTTTTAAAATTAAATGCAAAAATAAAAATGCCATACATCAGCATTATACTCTAGTTGAAAAAACTATGTACCAATGATGGTATAATTTAACAATTCTGAATTATAAGTATATTGCAGTTGGAGATATCAGTATGAACTTGTGTGCAACTTAATAAACATACATATGGTTACATACAGAAATAGATATGTGTATGTATGTATATGCATACATATATATATATATATAGCCCATATATATATATGGGCTTCCCTTGTGGCTCAGCTGGTAAGGAATCCTCCTGCAATGTGGGAGACCTGGATTTGATGCCTGGATTGGGAAGATCCCTTGAAGAAGGGAAAGGGTACCCACTCCAGTATTCTGGCCTGGAGAATTCCATTGACTGTAGAATCCATGGGGTCTTAACACTTAATATAAAGAGTTGGACACAACTGAGAGACTTTCACTTCACTTCATATATATATATATATATGAGTTAGTATCCACACACATATTTCTTTACTCTGTTAGCTGGGAGGGTCTAGAAAGTAGAATACCCCAACAGCCATGAACCTAGTATCCAGGTCTTGGTTTCTAATGCCATGCTCCAGTGAAAGCAACCAGGACTCCTTGAAGAAATGGTTGATTTAAAAACTGGAGCAGGAAATATACAAGAGCATCTATAGTACCAGAACATCTTGTAGTGCCAGAGAGTAAGAAAATCCTAAAAAAAAAAGATGGAACTGTGTCAAAGGGACATAATAGCTAACTGAAGGAGCTGGCCAAAGCTAGACTTTTAACCAATACAATAAAGTAGTAATGGATTACAACTCAAAAAATAAATTAAATGTCTATAAGACATACTTA
>SJYX01017408.1:34627-66107 GCA_006410675.1 Oreotragus oreotragus
CAGAGAAATGCAAATCAAGACCACAATGAGGTACCATTTCACAACAGTCAGAATGGCTGTGATCCAAAAGTCTACAAGCAATAAATGCTGGAGAGGGTGTGGAGAAAAAGGAACTCTCTTATACTGTTGGTGGGAATGCAAACTAGTACAGCCACTATGGAGAACAGTGTGGAGATTCCTTAAAAAACTGGAAATAGAACTGCCCGATGACCCAGCAATCCCATTGCTGGACGTACACACCGAGGAAACCAGAATTGAAAGAGACACGTGTACCCCAATGTTCATCGCAGCACTGTTTATAATAGCCAGGACATGGAAGCAACCTAGATGTCCATCAGCAGATGAATGGATAAGAAAGCTGTGGTACATATACACAATGAAGTATTACTCAGCCATTAAAAAGAATACATTTGAATCAGTTCTAATGAGGTGGATGAAACTGGAACCGATTATACAGAGTGAAGTAAGCCAGAAAGAAAAATAGCAATACTGTATACTAACACATATATATGGAATTTAGAAAGATGGTAATGATAACCCTGTATACAAGACAGCAAAAGAGACACAGATGTATAGAACAGACTTTTGGACTCTGTGGGAGAGGGAGAAGGTGGGATGATTTGGGAGAATGGCATTGAAACATGTATAATATCATGTAAGAAACGAATCACCAGTCTAGGTTTGATGATACAGGAGGCTTGGGGCTGGTTCACTAGGATGACCCAGAGAGTGGTATGGGGAGGGAGATAGGAGGGGGGTTCAGGATTGGAAACTCATGTATACCTGTGGTGGATTCATGTTGATGTATGGCAAAACCAATACAGTACTGTAAAGTAAAATTAATAAAAATAATGCTTAAAAACTAATATACAGATACCAGAAATCCATTTCATTATACCTAATCTATAAGAAATACAAACCTCAACCAACTGGTTTTTCTACTTCCTTTTGTCTTTAATGATGGGATTGCTGGTTTGAACATGAGCTTAAATTTCTAGTATTGGATTTAACTGAACCAACTTGATTTTTGTCAGGATTATAAACTGTTTGAATTCTGGTTATGGGAAATACCTCTTTCTGAATTTTACTCTGTATAACTTCCCATTCACTGTTCCCTTTCTGATGCTCAACTAGCTATTTCATCTTTAACCAGTTTCTTTTACAGTGTGCATTGTGGTGGCTTTTTCTCTGTTAAAAATGATATTTATGTTTTTCAGTAGGAGTAATTCTTCCCTTATCTCTAGATTGTGAACAGAATCTAACTGGATCTAACTGGGCACCACCCCGCCCGCCCCAGAGCAGATCTGGCTCAATGAAGATTATGGACAGAATGTCTAATTAATAGGCTCTTATCACCATGGAGTCTTCATTCATTCAATAAGTACTTATTAAGAATCAGTAGGTGCCAGCCAGTCTGCTAGCAGTGAATAAATACTATCCTTTTCCTGTTGGTGTTTAGCTATTGAGAAAGGATACTATTAAAGAATGATAGATATTATGCATATTAGGTTAGAGCACTATTATGCTGTCATTCCTAAGACTGGTTTTTAATCTTTTTTTTTTTTTTTGAGGGAGTGATAGGCTCTTTGAATCTTATCAATGTCCTGAACATTTGCCCCAGAAAACAAAAATATCCCCCAAAATTGCCAATAATTTCAAGTTGTTCATGAAGCCTTTGAAATCCCTTTATGATCTCTGGCTTTAGAATTCCTACTCTAAATGGTAAACACTAAAATCGAATGAAACCAGAAGAAGCAGACATTCTAAGATGGAAAGGAAGATAGATTACATACTTAGGAGTGGCAGCAGCAAGAATGAAAATTGAGTTTCTATAGCTTTATCTTACATGTGTTATCACCAGCTAACATATGTAATAATTCATATTTCCAGGAATAATCCACTGCTGAGGACCCAATACCCCACTAAGTGAACCTTGGCCTCC
Source organism: Oreotragus oreotragus (assembly GCA_006410675.1). Taxonomy (NCBI): domain Eukaryota; kingdom Metazoa; phylum Chordata; class Mammalia; order Artiodactyla; family Bovidae; genus Oreotragus; species Oreotragus oreotragus. Next base: position 36,570 of record SJYX01017408.1, read on the forward strand.
CACAGAAGTAACTACCAACTCATTCACCTTTGCTCTAGTATAGTAACAGTATGACAGAAATACTATAAAACAAAGTAGAGTAAAGGAGATGGGAAGTGGCTGGGGTTTTGTGTGCTTGTGCTTTTTATATAGTTATATAGAATGTCAAGGAAGTTGTCTCTGACAAGGTGATATTTGAGCAGGAGTTTATAGAAGTGAGGGATTAAACCATGTGAATATCCAGGACAGCCTTTCAGCCAAATGGAGCAGCAAATGGAAGGAGGCCAGTGAGCAGAGCAGAGCGATCTGTGGGAGTAGGAGCATGCTGGGCAGTGAGATCAGGAGGGCATTGAGGTGTCTGTGTCAGGTTTCCCAGGGTTGGAGTGAGAGGGTCAGAGTCAAAGGATAAGCAGTATCTGAGTGTTCCAGGCTCAGGATCATAAAGTGCTGTAATGGGAAAATTGCTTAGCTAAACCCAGTTGGGGGATGTTTTGGGATGGTTATCTGGATAATATAGAGAAGTTTAGCAAGTCTGACCTTACCTTGGTAAAGGTTATCTAATGGACACTGTTCTCTGTGTGTGTATATGGGGGGTGGCTATAGGGTAGAGTCAGAAACAGAAAGGACAATGGAGAAAATACTTAGGAAAGTGAACACTAAACAGAAGACTAAGATATCTTAAGTGGGAAGAGCTTAGAAATCAAGGAAAAGGAGAAGGGTTAGGAAAGAGGGAAAGGGAGTAATGAACTAAGATTTTTCACATGGCCACAATTTGCCAGGATCTTTACATTTATATTTTATTTTTTTAAACAAATACTATAAGTGTTTTAGTCCCCATTTTACAGTTAAGAAAATCTCAAACCCAGAAAAGTTGAATAACTTGATCAAGGTAATAGGCTACTAGTAAATAGTAGAAGAGGATAACTTTATTATTTTGTCTTTAGTTTATATTATTTTCTTTTGTTGCTGTGTTTATTCATTCTTAGTATTATATTTGGAGAAACAAATTGATGTTACAGGTAGAAAGACAAAAGAAGGATGGCAAAGTGGCTGGTGTGTTTAGAATTTTATCTTGGGTAATCCTTACTCTTGGATTATGTTTGGCCTTACAAAAAAGGCCACAAGATGGCAGCATCTTGCTCATTGGTTTGGGAGCCACTCCTGCTCCAGTAGCCAACTGTTGCAGTATAAAAATATTGAATAAAAAGTAATACATCAGTTATAGATGATATTTAGAAACTGACCTATCATAACCAGAAATATTTATTGAGAAATAGTGTAAAAGTCCCTAAGTTCTCAGAAATACATCCACTGATAGGCTTTAGGATCTTGACATTTGCTTATAAGTGGGCAGGATTAAAAGAAACTATTTCGAATGATGTGTGGGAGTTAATGTGAAAGGGTAGAATATAGCAGTCAATTTTCCACTGGGATATCAAAGATCTCCGTTAAAATCCTATCTCCCACCTTTAGCTGTATGGTGTTGGGCAAATGAAAATCTTTCTAAACTTATTCTTCGTCTGCCCCTTAGGTTAAATAACACATAAAGAGCTCTTGGTAAAGTGCCTGACATTACTCAATAAGCTGCTGCTGCTGCTAAGTCGCTTCAGTCGTGTCCAACTCTGTGCGACCCCATAGACGGCAGCCCACCAGGCTCTCCTGTCCCTGAGATTCTCCAGGCAAGAACACTGGAGTGGGTTGCCATTTCCTTCTCCAGTGCATGAGAGTGAAAAGTGAAAGTGAAGTCACTCCATCATGTCCGACTCGTAGCGACCCCATGGACTGCAGCCCACCAGGCTGCTCCATCCATGGGAGTTTCCAGGCAAGAGTACTGGAGAGGGGTGCCATTGCCTTCTCCAACTCAATAAGCAGTAGCCATTGTATAATATTTATCCATCTATCTATCGTCTGTCACAGAACTAGCATTACCCCAATACAGTCACGTGCTGTGCTTAGTCACTCAGCCATGTTGGACTCTTTGCGACCCTGTGGACTGTAGCCCACCAGGCTGCTCTGTCCATGGGGATTTTTCAGGTAAGAATACTGGAATGGGTTGCCATGCCCTCCTCCAGGGGACCTTACCAATCCAGGGATCAAACCCAGGTCTCCCGCGTTTCAGGCAGATTCTTTACCAACAGAGCCATCAGGGAAGTCCAAGAATACTGGAGTGAGTAGCCTTTTCCTTCTCCAGGGGATCTTCCCTACCCAGGAATTGAGCCAGGGTCTCCTGCTTTGCAGGCAGACTCTCTTACCAGCTGTGCAGGCTATAGTACAGTTATCTATGATTGCACATAATTTTTAAAAATATTTTTTCTTCCAGTTTTATTGAGATAGAACTGACATATAGTACTGTATAAGTTTAGTGTACAGCATAATGATTTGACTTCCATATATCATGAAATGATTACCACAATAAATCTAGTGAGCATCCATCATCTCAGAGCAATACAAAATAAAATATTTTTTCCTTGTGATGAGAATGTTACTGAACCAAACTCAGGCCCACTCACCCATGTGCTAAAGTCAATCTACTGATACCAGTTGTGGTGAAGGAAAGTGCAGCTTTATTATAAAGGCATCAAAATAAGAAGAACAGGTCGGTGGAGCTCAAAACCCCCAAACTCTCCAAGGGGTTTCAGGAAACCATTTTTAAGAGCAAGATGAGGGAGGGGCATTCTTGGTTGTGTGATCAGCTCATGCACAGTTCTAGTTGGGTGATGGTGAGGTAACAGGGTGGTGTCACAGGGATTAACACTATCAATCCTTAGGCCTAGGCCTAGGCCTACGTGCTCATGGTCATCAAGTAGTTAACATCTTCCATTTGGTGGGGATTTTTCACATCTGTAAAACAACTCAGGAAATGTGCACCAGATTCTATTATCTTAGTACTTTAGAGAGGAGCTAAAGCAGAGGATATGGAGGAGAGATCTGCTCCCAGGAAGGCCCCATGTGATCCTGCTTGGTTACAAGAATTCTTAGGATTTCTCTCTCAATAACTTTCATATATAATACACAACAGTGTTAATTATATTAGTCATGTCATACATTATACTCGATGGACATGAGTTTGGGCAAACTCCAGGAGCTGGTGATAGACAGGGAGGCCTGGCGTGCTGCAATTCATGGGGTCGCAAAGAGGCGGACGTGACTGAGCGACTGAACTGAACTGAACAGAGCTGAATTATCTTATAACTGTAAGTTTATACCTTTTGACCATCTTCATTCAGTCCCCCTTGTCACATCACCCAACTCTGGTAACCACAAATCTGATCTCTTTTTCTAAGAGTTTGTTTATTTTTGAAGCATAATTGAACCCATATGTTAGTTCCTGGGACACATGTAGTTACTTGCTATTTCTATGAATTATAAAATGATCACCACAGCAAATCTAGTTACAATCTGTCACAATACAAAGATGTTATATAAATATTGATCATATTCCCCACAGTGTTCATTTCAGCCCAGTGACTCACTTTGAAACTTTAAGTTTGTACCTCTTAATCTCCTTCACCTCTTTTACTAATCTCCCTACCTCCCTCCCTTCGGGCAACAACCTATTTGTTCTCTAGATCTATGAATCTGTTTGTGCATGCTCTTTTTTTAATAACACAATTTATTACTATTTTAAAACAAGTCTCACAAAATAACATTTGGAAACTCAACATTTTTAAATAATTTAACACAATAAGTTTAGTCATAAAGTCATGCTACAGAAGTCCTGCATATAAAAGATTATTAATACCAAAGTATTAATACATGTTAAAATGTTCTTCAAATGCCAAAGACTCTGGAATGATGGCTTGTGACCATGACTGACACCCTGGGAGAAGGAGCTGCCTATATGTATGTTCTCTATGGCTACCAACTCACCAGTCTTTTGATGAGATTGATCCTCTAGGCAATAGCACCTCAGAGTCAGGTACCCTGCTGATCAAAAAAGCAAAGAACGTCTTACCCTTGTAACATTCAGTTCGGTTCAGTTCAGTCGCTTAGTCCTGTCCGACTCTTTGCGACCCCATGAATCGCAGCACACCAGGCCTCCCTGTCCATCACCAACTCCCGGAGTTCACTCAGACTCACGCCCACAACTTAATCTAGCCAACATCTAAATTAATTTTTAAAACCTAGATGTAGGAAAGATAACTCACAAAGTTTCCATTCTGAGTAGCAGAATTCTACTTAATAAATCCCCTAGAGGGATGACTGTTGATGAAGCAGACATGGAAGATGACACCAACTAGGAAGTAGGGAAATCCTGACTCTGATTATATTGACACACAACTACAACTCCAATGGGCTTAGAACGAGCAAGGATGAACTTTAATTTTCTAATATCCACGTGCAGGCTAGGTATTTATCCATCTGCCCTTTGAGAGTACTTTCAACCAACATCCAATTTATTTTAAAGTGCAAATCTACTGTAAAATAGCTTCTTCTCCCCCACTTCCCTGTTAAATTTGCTAGATCATAATTTGGTTGGCTGGTTCCCTTCTAACCAGCCCAATATGGGAAAGTAGCTAGAATCCAGTTATGACTCCTCCAAATGTCAAGTGAAAATTTATCTTAGATTAGAAAAAGGTGAGACTCAGTCTAGTTGCTCATTTTATTCCTTTGTATTCACTGGTTGATCATAAAGCAGGAATGGAGATATAAATGAAGGATTTCTAAAAGCTCAGTGATTAAAAAAATACCCTTAATATTTTTTTGATTATACTTTATTTAAAAACACTCATGCTAAAGTGAAGATAAAGGAATATGGTCAAATTAGCTGTGTTAGAAGCACCAGATCTGCTTCACTGCATTTGTTTTTATAGACATTTTCAGTTCAGTTCAGTTCAGTTGCTCAGTTGTGTCCGACTCTTTGCCACCCCATGAATCACAGCATGCCAGGCCTCCCTGTCCATCCCCAACTCAAATTCACATCCATCTAGTCGGTGATGCCATCCAGCCATCTCATCCTCTGTCATCCCCTTCTCCTCCTGCCCTCAATCCCTCCCAGCATCAGAGTCTTTTCCAATGAGTCAACTCTTCGCATGAGGTGGCCAAAGTACTGGAGTTTCAGCTTCAGCATCATTTCCTCCAAAGAAATCTCAGGGCTGATCTCCTTCAGAATGGACTGGTTGGATCTCCTTGCAGTCCAAGGGACTCTCAAGAGTCTTCTTCAACACCACAGTTCAAAAGCATCAATTCTTCTGTGCTCAGCTTTCTTCACAGTCCAACTCTCACATCCATACATGACCACTGGAAAAACCATAGCCTTGACTAGACAGACCTTAGTCGGCAAAGTAATGTCTCTGCTTTTGAATATACTATCTAGGTTGGTCATAACTTTTCTTCCAAGGAGTAGGTGTCTTTTAATTTCATGGCTGCAGTCACCATCTGGAGTGATTTTGGAGCCAAGAAAAATAAAGTCTGACACTATTTCCACTGTTTCCCCATCTATTTCCCATGAAGTGATGGGATCAGATGCCATGATCTTTGTTTTCTGAATGTTGAGCTTTAAGCCAACTTTTTCACTCTCCTCTTTCACTTTCAAGAGGCTTTTTAGTTCCTCTTCACTTTCTGCCATAAGGGTGGTGTCATCTGCATATCTGAGGTTATTGATATTTCTCCTGGCATATTAAGCAGGCCAAATAAAATGCATGCCAAAGAAATTGCTTTCTGTTAAAGGATAACTTCCAATTTAACGGTTATTTTTCTCCCTTTGCCAATATTTACAATGTAAGTTCTTTGTAAACAGACAATCAGGTTGAAGTTAGACAAAGACTACTCATGATTGATGCTTTGACACTTTCCCCCAGTTTTTTTTTAAGTTAATGTCTTAATCCAACCTTTCTAGGCCCTATGCTTTTTCCATTTAGTCCTAAGAAAAATCCAGCTAGAAGATTTTGGATCACATAGACAAATACCTTCAACTCAACTTATACATCACCACCTCTGAGGATAAGTTAAGAGTTAAGATTCATTTCTTACGCCTTATTCTACTTTAGACCACTGGTAAGAGGTATCAGAAGAAGTATCTATTCAAGTCAAAATTTCTCTTTCTACAGAGGAACCACATTAACATGTCTTATACCACCTCTATTTGTGGAATGGATCCAGTAACCATACCAAGTTACCAGCCAAGTTATCTTGACCAGACATTCTTTTGGTCACATGCAAAACCACTGTCTACACCAGCTACTTTCATATATAATTACCAAATTTTATATAATATTTTCTTATTTAATGACTGCTACAGTCTACAAAATTTGTGCATTATTGGACAATGAATGAATCAAGAACACCTAAAGAATGATGATCTGTTTTCTAAAGTATACTCAAAATGTTAAACTTCAGAGGCAAAGCAAAACTATCATAAAGTTGGATTCTGTTGATAGCAAGGAGTGGTAGATTAATACTTATTGTCCAAAAATAACTAAGAATGCTAAACAATAAAGGTGAAGACCCTGCTGAAAAACATAAGTTGAGCCTTCCCGCCCTGACTTTCTAATGTTACATAAAATTATTAAAAAGAGCATTACAAAAGAAAACACCAGTGACTATTTCCTTCCATCTATGATTATCAAATACATCACCTTCTCTGAAACAACTCAGGTAGCATATGATTACAGACTGAAAACAAATGGACTTTGGAAAAAGGAATGTTGCTACAAAGCACTGGTTCTTAACCAGGGGTGAATCTGTTCCCACCCTTATTTCCCAGAGGACAGATGGCAATGTCTAAAGACACTTCGGTTGTCACAACTTGGGAGAGTGTTCTACTGGCATCTAGTGGGTAAAAGCCAGAGATGCTGCTAAACATCCCATACGACAAAGAATAGCCACCCCCTGCAACATTATCCAGCATAAAATATTAATAGTTCCAGGTTGAGAGACTCTGGTTTAAAGGAACAAACTCCTATTTACAAAGAACACAAGAATCTTTCAAGACCTGACTGGGTAATACAAACATTAGAATTAGGGAACATAGGAAAGCTGAATTCCTCATTAGGCTATAATAAAATTTCCTGTGAAGAATTAAAATACTGTACTGATTCCCTGGTAGCTCAGCTGGTAAAGAATGTCTGGGCAATGTAGGAGACCCTGGTTCAATCCCTGGGTTGGGAAGATCCCCTGGAGAAGGGAACAGCTCCCCACTCCAGGATTCTGGCCTGGAGAACTCCATGGACAGAGGAGCCTGGAGGGCTACAGTCCATAGGATCACAAGGAGTCAAACACAACCGAGAGACCTTCACTTTTCACTTTCCAGTGAAAAGTGGAATTCCATCACTACAGGAATAGAAGAAATTGAATGATCTACTAAAATGGCATTATGCTTTAAACAAGGAACACAGAGAAGAATCCATTCCAAGGAGGTAAAATATCTAATCCAAGAAGCATAAATGAAAAATATTTACTATCAGCTAAATTTGCAGCAGTAAAGGATGACATAAAGAATTATTTGAAAGAATATTCTGAACTTCTTCATATACCTTATCTTTCATTTTCCAATGACATGAATTCTGGCTTTAATTCTAAGAAAAAGATGCACAGAAGTCATTCAAATATTTGTTGAGTGAAACTGAATTATAAATGTTGTGTGAAATGAATACAGAAAAGCACCTTACACTTCTCTGAGAACTACCAGTGATTAAAAGACATTAAGAAACAGATAAAGCAATTAGCCTCCAATTAATTTTTTTAAAGGAGAAACAGAAAACTAGTTTCTGTACTACAGAATTTAAAAAATCAACAGTGTAAGCCATTTTATAAATAAATTCAATATGAAGTCATTCATTCATTCCCTATTATATTCACTTTCAGTGTAACTTTTGAAAATACATCCATGCATAGCAGCATGGCTTCAAACTTACCTACTAGATGAATTGCAAAGTACAAGAAAAGAAGATCATCTTTCCTCTTAGTTTATGGGATTTAAATATCACCAAGGGTAATTCTCATTGTCTATGTTTCGGAAAAGAAATACTCAAAGGCTCTGACTGTATAAGCCAGTCAGAGCAAAGATTTCTTTCTATCAAACTAAGGAAGAGCAAAAGTAAGCTAAAAAAGTACTAAACTTTTATTTAGAATTGATTGTCAAAGCAGTGGTCCCTTTTGATCAGAGTGATTCAGAGAAATCATGTAGTTCCTACTTAAATGATAGATGAAAACTTCTNGCCAGTCAGAGCAAAGATTTCTTTCTATCAAACTAAGGAAGAGCAAAAGTAAGCTAAAAAAGTACTAAACTTTTATTTAGAATTGATTGTCAAAGCAGTGGTCCCTTTTGATCAGAGTGATTCAGAGAAATCATGTAGTTCCTACTTAAATGATAGATGAAAACTTCTGAAAGCCAGGACCAGTTTTGTTTCTTTGGTTTTATAAAAGTAAATGGGGAAATATTAATAGCAAGCATTAATAGTCTCTGGTTGTGGGACTTTCGGCACAGTTTGGCAGAGGGCTTCTTGACTTCTTTTTTGCAATCTGTTAGTGACTCAGTCATGGCCTACTATGGACTTCATCTGGATTACTGACTACCATATCTTGCATTTTCCAAAAACAATTTTTCATATATGATAAATTCTAAACTCTGCATCCAGCTATTGCTTTGCAGTTCTGAGGTTAAATCACCTAGTATCCTTCACAGAAGAGGTGGTCCTTAAAAATATTGCCATTTGCCTGGGATTCTGTAAGGAGACATCTATTTTCCTTCCACAACTATTTACATAATTCATTTTTAGAGCTGTTTAACTTAAACATTTCTAAAAATATATTTTGAAATACTAAATTTGACTTATTGAAAGGTACCAAATTCAGTCTTTTAAGTTCTTTTTTTAAAATTTTTTTTTATAATATTTATTTTTACTTTATTTTACTTTACAGTACTGTATTGGTTTTGGCATACATTGACATGAATCCACCACGGATTCAACAATTACTTTACAACAGTTACTTCTTTCAACATGAGAGTCAATAGACCAAAGTTATTAANAAATTTTTTTTTATAATATTTATTTTTACTTTATTTTACTTTACAGTACTGTATTGGTTTTGGCATACATTGACATGAATCCACCACGGATTCAACAATTACTTTACAACAGTTACTTCTTTCAACATGAGAGTCAATAGACCAAAGTTATTAAGGAAAAATTTTAAAAATATGAATAGTCAACATTTAGCCTAGGAATTTAAATATAACTACTGCTTATCTACATTTCCTTATCAAACAAACAAGGAACTATAAACCAAAAAAGTTTGCCTAAGATCAGGTCCACATGTGTAATAAGGCCAAAGTATTGGTCAAAGGGGCGTTCATGACAGTCATTTTAACCACTGACTTGGATCATAGAACAATTGGCTGATTGTGTGCAGGACTTGAGTGGATGTGCAGGTTAATACAATGTAAATTCCAGTTGACAATGCACACACTTGTGGAACAAAAGAGAAGTAAATACACCACGGGCTATAACGCCACCAAGGTACTAATTTTTCCTTTTTTCACCCTAACTCTTCCAATTCAACTTCGGTGTCTTGATTCTAGGGCTGCTGCTGTATTTCTAAGAGGAACTCTTCCCAAACCAAAGGCATGACACATTTGTGCTTCTGAGTCATAAAGAGATGGACCTTCAGGAAAGATGGCCTACAGATTCAAAAGTTAGGTATATATATTTAAATACCTGGCCTAAAAATATCTAAACAAACCGAATAAAGCAACACACTTATTCTTTTGTTGTTAAAAATGACTGGACTATAAAGGTTTCAGTAGATGGGGCCACACAGTATGTAACTGGGACTGAAGAAAAAACTGAAAATGCATAGTTTCTAAAAAGAGAACTAGAATATATAAGGTTGGTGTTATTGTTGGAGAAATACAGAATAGGTTTAAGTGAATATAAGAAAGGAATGAGAGGTTTAAGATCCATTTGCCCCACACAGAATTTTTAAAATAGACAACTATTTAAAACTTATCTATTCTTACGACATTTAAAGAAGTTAACACAAAGTGGAAAATGTAGTGTTAGTTATCTTCTTCCTCATCTTCTTTAACTACTGGGGTACCATCTAGCTTTTTCAGTTTGGGCATTCTCTTGGTTGCCTCTTCAATCCAGTTCCCCTCAGCAGAATGTTTCTCTTCCAAGAGATTGCCTACAAACACCAGGTCTTCTAGACATGGCAGTTCTGCCAGCTTCACAAATTCAGCCCAGTCTTTCACCAGGTTATTAGACATGTAGAGAATCTTCAGCTTCTTCATTACATGAGTCCCTTTCAACTTCTCAATAAAATTGTAGGGGATCCACAGTTCTTCTAATGTGTCCCCTACTACTTCCAGTTCATTTAAGTTGTTTGTGTTGTTTCTTCCTAAAGACAATATTCTTAAGTTTTTAAAGTCATTAGGTTTGCAGGTTTTTTCAATGCAGTTTGTAGTCAGCGAAAGCTTCTCACAGTTAGAATGTGTGGACAATGATACATCCATCTTCTCTACAGGGGGAATCTGGGCATACAGCTTTATCTCTCTGGCTTCAGATGGCTTCTGGCTGGTTTTCTCTTCCCTTCTGGCTAGTGCTTCTTTGATTGTTGTTGCTTTTGCCATTCTGGCAGTTGCTACTGTCACTCCTGTTTGTGTTTTGTTCTGTTTGTTCATTTGTTTCATTTTTTAGATTCCACATATAAGTGAAATCATACTTTATCTGCCTTTCTCTAACTTATTTGACTTAACATAATATCCTCTAGGTCTATCCATGCTATTGCAGATGACAAGAATTCTTTCTTTTCTTTTTTTAAAGACTGAGTAATTTTCCACTGTTGTTGGAAGAGGGTGTTTGCTATGACTGACAAAACTGTTAGCTTTTGTCCTGCTTCATTTTGTACTCCGAGGCCAAATTTGCCTGTTACTCTGGGAATCTCTTGACTTCCTACTTTTGCATTCCAGTTCCCTATGATGAAAAGGACATCTTTTTCTGGTGTTAGTTCTAGAAAATCTTGTAGGTCTTAACATTCAGCTCCAGCTTCTTTGGTATCAGTGGTTAGAGCGTAGACTTGCATTNAGGCCAAATTTGCCTGTTACTCTGGGAATCTCTTGACTTCCTACTTTTGCATTCCAGTTCCCTATGATGAAAAGGACATCTTTTTCTGGTGTTAGTTCTAGAAAATCTTGTAGGTCTTAACATTCAGCTCCAGCTTCTTTGGTATCAGTGGTTGGGGCGTAGACTTGCATTACTGTGATATTGAATGGTTTGCCTTGGGAACAAACCAAGATCATTCTGTTGTTTTTGAGATTGCACCCAGAATTACATTTCAGACTCTTTTGTGTGAGGGCAACTCCATTTCTTCTAAAGGATTATAGCAGATATAATGGTCATCTGAATTAAATTCACCCATTTCTGTCCATTTTAGTTCAATGATTCCTAAAATGTCAATATTCACTCTTGCCATCTCCTATCTGACCACTTCCAATTTACCTAGATTCATGGACCAAACATTCGGGCTCCTATGCAATATTGTTCTTTACAGCATCGGACTTTACTTTTACCAACAGATACATTTAATCAACCCTGAATATTCATTGGAAGGACTGATGCTTAAGCTGAAGCTCTAATAACTTTGGCCACCTGGGAAAAGCTGGCTTATTGGAAAAGACCCTGATGCTGGGAAAGATTGAAGGCAGGAGGAGAAGGGGATGACAGAGGATGAGANTTTAATCAACCCTGAATATTCATTGGAAGGACTGATGCTTAAGCTGAAGCTCTAATAACTTTGGCCACCTGGGAAAAGCTGGCTTATTGGAAAAGACCCTGATGCTGGGAAAGATTGAAGGCAGGAGGAGAAGGGGATGACAGAGGATGAGATGGTTGGATGGCATCACCAGCTCAACGGACATGAGTTTGAGCAAACTCCAGGAGATGGTGAAGGACAGGGAACCCTGCCCTGCTGCAGTCCATGGAGTCACAAAGAGTTGGACATGACTGAGAGACTGAACAACAAAAAATTTTCTGCCGTATCTTTATCCATTCTTTTACTGATGGGCACTTGTGTTTGCTTCCATATCTTGAATATTATAAATAATGCTACAATGAACATAGAGGAGCATATACCTTTTCAAATTAGTGTTTTCATTTTCTTCAGGTATATACCCAAAAGTAGAATTGCTGGATTACATGGTGGTAGTAGTAGTGTTAGTTGTTCAGTCATGTCCAACTCTCTGCGACCCCTTGGACTGTGGCCTGCCAGGCTTCTCTGTCCCTGGGATTCTCCAGGCAAGAATACTGAAGTGAATTGCATTGCCTTCTCCAATTGCCATTCCCTTCTCCATATATAGTACTTCTATTTCTAGTTTTTTGAGAAACCTCTATATTGTTTTCCAGAGTGGCTACACCAATTTACATTCCCAACAATGCACAAGAATTCTCTTTTCTCCACATTCTCAACAACACTTGTTATTTGTTGTTGTTGTTGTTTTTTTTTTGATAATAGATATTGACAGTCTGAGAGGTGTGAGGGGATATTTCACTGTGATTTTGATTTGCATTTCCCTGATGATTTTTGATGCTTTTCTGTGCCTGTTGGCAATCCTTCTGTCTCCTTTGGAAAAATGCCTATTGAGGTTCTCTGTCCATTTTTAATCAGGTTGTTTTTTTGATGTTGAGTTGTATGAATTCTTTGCATATTTTAAACATTAACCCCTTATCAGATAAATCATTTGCAAATATCTCTTCTCATTCAGTAAGCTGTTGTTTTGTTTTGTTTATAGTTTCCTTTGTTGTGCAAAATGTTTGTGGCTTAGTGTCATCACATTTGTTTAGTTTTTGTTTCTCTTGCCTGAGGAGACATATCCAAAGAGATATTACTAAGACTGATGTTACAAAGTGTAGTTCCTATGTTTTCTTCTAGAAGTTTTATGGTTTCTGGCCTTACATTTATGTCTTTAATCCATTTTAATTATTTTTGTGTGTGGAGTGAGAAAGTAGAAACTGCATCAAATTAAAAAATTTCTTTATGGTAAAAGGAATAATTACAAGAGTGAAAAGGTAATCCGTGGAATGTGAGAAGATATTTTCAAGCCATTTATCTGGTAAGAGGTTAACATCCCAAATGTACAAGAAACTCCTACAACTTGGTAGCTGAAAAATAACCCAAATGAAAAATAGGAAAGAATTTAAAAATATATTTCTCCAAAGAAGACATGTATATGGCCACAAGGTATATGAAAAGGTGATAAACATCACTAACCATCAGGGAAAGCAAATCAAAACCACAGTGAGGGACTCCCTGGTGGTACAATGGATAAAAATCCACCTGCCAGTGTAGGGGACACAGGTTCTATCCCTTGTCTGGGAAGATTCCACAGGCCACAGAGCAACTAAGCCTGTGTGCCACAACTACTAGAGCCAGTGCCCTCTAGGGCCCTTGAACCACAATTACTGAGCCTGTGTGCGGCACTACTGAAGCCCATGCGCCTAGAGCCTGGGCTCCACAGTGGAAGGAGCCACCAAAATGAGAAGCCTACACACCGCAGTGAAGAGTAGCTCCCACTCGCCACAACTAGAGAGAGCCAGCAAAACCAAAAACAAACCAAAAAACACACAATGTGATATCACCCCACACTTGTTAAGATGGCTACTGAAAAACAAACACAACCACTCAAAAGATTAGTGTTTGTGAGGATTTGGAGAAACTGAAACCCTTATACACTCTTGCTGGGAATTTAAATGATCCAGCTATTACACTATGCAAAATAGTTTAGAGATTCTTCAAGAAATTAAATATAAAACTACCATTGGTGTGTGCATGTTCAGTCATGTCTGATGCTGCAATCCCATGGCCGGTAACCCTATGGCCTGTAAGCCACTAGGCTCCTCTCTCCATGGGATTCTCCAGGCAAGAATACTTCAGTGGATTGCCATTTCTTTCTTCAGGGGATCTTCCTGGGATTGAACCCATGTCTCCTGCATTGGCAGGCGGATTCTTTACCACTGAGCCACATGGAAAGCCCCTAAAACTACCATATTATCTAGTAATTCCTTTTCTGAGTGTATATCCAGAAGAATTAAAATAAAGATCTCAAGGAGATGTTTGCACTCTCATACCTGTTGCAGCACTATTCCCAGTGGCCAAAATATGAAAACAAATGTCCACCAGCAGATGAATATACAAAGAAAATGTAGTATATACATAGAATGGGATATTATTCAATCTTAAAAAAGAAGGAAGGCCTACCATTTACAACAACATGGATGAACCTGGAGGATATTATTCTAAGTAAAATATGCCAGTATTATAAGGACAAATACTGTATTGTTGTCGTTCAGTTGCCCAGTCATGTCTGACTCTTCATGACTCCCATGGACTGCAGCACACCAGGTCTCCCTGTCCCTCACAATCTCCTAGAATTTGCCAAAGTTCATGTCCATCGCATTGGTGATGCCATCTAGCCATCTCATCCTCTGATGCCATCTCCTTCTACCTCAATCTTTCCCAGCATAAGGGACCTTTCCAATGAGTTGGCTATTTGCATCAAGGTGGCCAAAATACTGGCGCTTCAGCTTCAGCATCAGTTCTTCCAATGAGTATTTGGGGCTGATTGCCTTTAAGATTGACTGGTTTGATCTCCTTGCAGTCCAAGGGACTCTCAGGAGTCTTCTGCAACACCACAGTTCAAAGACATCAGTTGGCGCTCTGCCTTCTTTACGATCCAACTCTCACAACCGTACGTGATCACTGGGAAGACCAGAGCCTTGACTATACGGATGTTTACAGGCAGAGTGATGTCTCTGCTTTTCAACACCCCTTATATGAAGTATCTAAAATAGTCAAACTTGTAGAATCTGAGGCTATAATAGGTTGCCAAGGGCTGGAAGAAGGGGGAAATAGGGAGTTATTCAATGAGTAAGTTTCAGTTATGCTAGGGGAATAAATTCTAGAGACCTATTGTACAACATAGTACCTATAGTTGACAGCACAGTATTGTGCATTTAAATATATTAGGAGGATAGACCTCATGTTAAATATTCTTACCACACACACAAAATAGTGGGTCACAAGGAAACTTTTAAAGGTGATGGGCATGTTTGTTACCTTTATCTTGGTGGCAATATCATTTGTTGTTGTGCAGTTGCTAAGTTGTGTCTGACTCTCTGCAGCCCCGTAGACTATAGCCCACCAGGCTCCTCTGCCCATGGAATTTTCCAGGCAAGAATACTGGAGTGGGTGGCCATTTCCTGCTCCAGGAGATCTCTCTGACCCAAGAATCAAACCTGTATTTCCTGTGTCTCCTAGCATTGGCAGGCAGATTCTTTACCACTAGTGTCACCTGTGAAGCCATTTTAAAGAATAATTAATTTGGAGAACTTACACAACTACATATCAAGACTTACTATGTTGTTGTGGTGGTTTAGTCACTCAGTTGTGTCCCACTCTTTTGCAATCCCAAGGACTGTACCCCGCCAGGCTTCTCTGTCCATGGGATTTCCCAGGCAAGAATACTGGAGTGGGTTGCCATTNTTTGGAGAACTTACACAACTACATATCAAGACTTACTATGTTGTTGTGGTGGTTTAGTCACTCAGTTGTGTCCCACTCTTTTGCAATCCCAAGGACTGTACCCCGCCAGGCTTCTCTGTCCATGGGATTTCCCAGGCAAGAATACTGGAGTGGGTTGCCATTTCCTCCTCCAGGGATCTTATTTCCCAGGCAAAAATACTGAAGTGGGTTGCCACTGCCTCCTCCAGGGGATCTTCCCGACCAGATATTAACCCACATCTCCAGGTCTCTTGCATTGGCAGGCAGATTCTTAACTGCTGAGCCACAGGGGAAGCCTCAGTAATATCGTGGGTCAGATGTGTGCGTGCGTGGCTTCAGTTGTATCCAATTCTTTGTGACCCCATGGACTATAGCCTGCCTGGCCTCTCTGTCCATGGGATTCTCCAGGCAAGAATAGTGGAGTGGGCTGCTTTACTATCCTCCAGGGAATCTTCGTGATCCAGGGATTGAACCAATATCTCAGGAGGGTTCTTTACCACTAGCGCCACCTAGGAAGCCCCCATGGGTGTATGCATATGTCCAAACTAATCAAATTAAATACATTAAATATGTATTTTTATGTAATTAATTTATTTGGCTGCACTAGGTCTTAGTTGTGGCATGCAGTATCTTCAATCTTTGTTGCAGCATGTGAATTCTTACTTGCAGCATATGGGATCTAGTTCTTTGACCAGAGATTGAACCACCCAGTCCCCCTGCATTGTGAGCTCAGAGTCTTAGCCACTGAACCACCAGGGAAGTCCCTGAATATATTAAATATGTACTTCAATACAGTGGTTTTTAAAAAAGTCTACTGTCTGGAGTCCCAGCACCAGAAGTTCAGATTTAGCTGGTCTGGGGTACAGTATGGTCATTAGAATTTTTAAAAGCACTCTAGCTGATTCTGATACTTAGCCAGGGAGAGAAATGACTGACACCTCACTTTACATATGGGAAAGAAAGATTCCCAGAAAGTGAGAGTGACTTGTCTTAGAAATGAGATCAAGAACTGAAACTGAGGTTCAGTTGACTTCTAGTCTTAGGTTCTGTCTAGCACATAACATGCCTCAGGCTCACATCTTATGCTTCCACACAGTCACTCTGTCCCAGTCAAATTGTCTAACATTATATTCTTGGGACACTCCAGGTCCACCCCTGTATCAAATCCACAGCAATACAAGCTGCCACTGGAGTGCTTATTATGTGCCCAAACTAAGCAAGTAAAATTACATGTGTTATCTCTAATCTATACAACAATGAGTATCCCCTCTGTTAGAGGAATATGATGCCAGAGATTCTAAGAGACTAGCTGCAGTCATGTCTAGTGAGGAGAAGCCAGAATCTGACACGAGTCCATTGGACTCTGAAGTCCAGGCTCTTGAGCACACTCACTGTCATCCGTTCCAACCCTGCCTTGCTCTCCTGGATTATTTCTCCATTAAGAACCAGTTCTCATGTCAATCCCTCCCTGAAAGCCCTCCCACCCATGTTTTCATTTATTTATCTATCTTTGGGTACACTGTGTTTTCATGCTATGTGTGGGCTTTCTTTAGTTGCTGTGTGTGGAATACTCACTGTGGTGGCTTCTCTCCTTGTAGAGCACTGGCTCCAAGGCAGGTGAGCTCAGTTGTTGCAGGTCTTGATCTCTAAAGCACAGGTTCAGTAGTTGTGGCACTTGGGCTTAGTTGCCCCACAGCTTGTGAAATCATCTCAGACCAGGGATTGAACCCGTGTACCCTTCATTGACGGGCAGATTTCTTAACCACTAGACCACTAGGGAAATCCACACCGCATATTTTTTATTCAATTTTCATGATCATCCACATTAGCTATTTCGTGGGTCCACCTCACATGGTAACTTGTTTGGTCACATGTGTGACCTGTTTCCTTCTTGAGGATGGAAGGAGAGCTTCCTGTAACTATGTTTCTGTCTTGGTCCTGTAGCTGTGTCAAGATATGGTGCTGTCGCATGATCATAATATTTAGTTTTCTGAGACTCCTCCCCTGGGACTACCTGGAGACAGGGAGCACCTGTAGGCCCAAGTAGAGTTGAAAATTGAAACTGAGAAGGAAGAGAGCTTTCCGTGGGCTCAGATTTGTAGTAATATTTACAAATAAGCCTCTAGGTGTCAGTAGAGTCTCAAATGAAATCAACACCTCAAGCTAAAAAGAGTTTTTCTCATCTTAATCACCAACCTAAAGCTAGAATTCCCTCTCCAACATAACAGCAACCATGGCAACATCCTTCCCAGCCCAGAGAATGGTAATGAGGAACCTATCATTTCTGAGGCAGCCTCTTCAGTGTTTGGGCTTCCCAGGTAGCTCTATGGTAAAAAAAAAAAAAAAAAAAAAAATCAGCTTGCCAATGCAAAAGAGGCAATAGATTCAGGTTCGATCCCTGGGTCAAGAAGATCTGCTGGAGGAGGAAATGGCAACCCCATCCAGTGTTTTTGCCTGGGAAATCCCATGGACAGAAGAGTCTGGTGGGCTACAGTCAATGATAGGATTGCAGAGTCAGACAAGACTTAGTGACTTAGCACACACTTAGTGTTTGGACAGCTTTATTAAAATACTCTTCTTGATTTTTGTGAAACTGACTCTAGCTTTGACTGCAAAGTCCAAAGACCTGGAGGGTATGTGTCTTGCTCAGAGAAGACTCCTTTGTACTTCTGTTCTTCCCAAGGCCTCCTCTCCAATAGCCAGATCCTAGCTTAGCCAAACCCATTTTTTCTGCTCAAAAAAAAAAAAAAAAAAAAAAATCAGCTTGCCAATGCAAAAGAGGCAATAGATTCAGGTTCGATCCCTGGGTCAAGAAGATCTGCTGGAGGAGGAAATGGCAACCCCATCCAGTGTTTTTGCCTGGGAAATCCCATGGACAGAAGAGTCTGGTGGGCTACAGTCAATGATAGGATTGCAGAGTCAGACAAGACTTAGTGACTTAGCACACACTTAGTGTTTGGACAGCTTTATTAAAATACTCTTCTTGATTTTTGTGAAACTGACTCTAGCTTTGACTGCAAAGTCCAAAGACCTGGAGGGTATGTGTCTTGCTCAGAGAAGACTCCTTTGTACTTCTGTTCTTCCCAAGGCCTCCTCTCCAATAGCCAGATCCTAGCTTAGCCAAACCCATTTTTTCTGCTCAAAAAAAAAAAAAAAAAGAAAAGAAAAGAAAGAAAGAAAGATTATCACTGTGTTTTCCGGTCTCAATTGTATTCTTTAGAAATATACAGAGCAAACTCGATATATTTACTGTTAGGAATCTGAAGACAGAAACGAAACTATCCATCCCACTGGGAACCCACCATGTGCCAGGGCCTGAATCTCCAAGTAAGCAGATAATAAGTGGGAAATGGTATTATTAATGACCTGGTAATTAACTAGTCACAGGTAACCTGGTTGAGTTTTTTATGATGGATTTATGAGCAGGGAATGGAGAGACAAGGGAACTAGGACTTACTAGTCATGGACTGCCTACCAGGCAAGGTGTTAGGAACTTCCATATATTATTTAAGTCTTGTGTGCATGTGTGCTCAGCCACTCATTCGTGTCTGACTCTTTGCAACCCCTTTGACTGTAGTCTGCCAGGTTCCTTCCACAGGATTTTCCAGGCAAGAATACTAGCATGAGTTGCCATTTCCTACTCAAGGAGATCTTCCCAACCCAGGGATTGAACCTGTGTCTCCTGTACCTCTTGCATCAGCAGGTGGATTTTTTACCACCTGTTAACCTATTTAAATCTTACCACTGTCTTATGGGAGAAGGCAATGGCACCCCACTCCAGTACTCTTACCTGGAAAATCCCAATGACAGAGGAGCTTGGTGGGCTGCAGTCCATGGGGTCGCTAAGAGTCAGACATGACTGGACAACTTCACTTTCACTTTTCATTTTCATGCATTGGAAAAGGAAATGGCAACCCACTCTAGTGTCCTTGCCTGGGGAATCTCAGGGAAAGGGGAGCCTGGTGGGCTGCGGTCTATGGGGTCACACAGAGTAGGACACGACTGAAGCGACTTAGCAGCAGCAGCAGCAGCACTGTCTTATGAAGTAAGCATCTTCCTTCTTATGAAATGAGCATCTTCCTTCTTATGAAGTGGGTTATATATATCTCCACTTTTAAAAGGAAGATGCGAAGGCTTGGAGAGCCTAAATAATTTGACCAAGGACACAAGGCTTCCCAGGTAGCACAGTGGTAAGGAATCTGCTTGCCAATCCAGGAGACACAAGAGACATGGGTTCCATTCCTGGGTTGGGAAGATCTCCCAGAGCAGGAAACAGCAACCTGCTCCAGTATACTTGCCTGGAAAATTCCATGGGCAGAGTAGCCTGGCAGGCTGAAGTCCATGGGGTCTCAGAGTCGGACGTGAGTGAGTGACTGAGCACACACACAAGGACACAGCGAGAAAGTGGTGGATCTGTATTCTAGATACAGAGCTCCCCACCACACTGTGGGCATCGTGTGGAAACCCCTCAGATAGCTGAAGGGACATCAGAGACCCTTCATGTCATGTGTTAGAAATGAGTACTGCTTTAAATTAAGTTTTCAAGCTTTTGAACACGAATCCCTTGTTTTGTCTGATTAAAATTTTTTTTTAAGTTTAAAAAATTTTTTTTAAGTTTTAAGATTTCTTTGCTGTTATTTTCTATAGAAGTCAAATTTCCTGTCACTGCTTTCCCATCATAAATTTGGACACATGACAAAGCATAAAAGAAAAAAAGATCAGTTGTATGGAGTACTATTCAACCATAAAAATGAATGAAATAATGCCATTTTCATCCTGGCAAATGGATCTAGAGATTGTCATACTAAGGTAAGTCAGGCAGAGAAAGACAAATACTATATGATGTGACATTCACTATATGATATGTGAATGATACAAACGGACTATTTACAAAACAGAAACAGACTCACAGACACAGAAAATAAACATATAGTTACCAAAAAGGAAATGGGGGAGGGATAAATCAGGAGTTTGGGATTAGCAAATACAAAGTACTATACATAGAATAGATTAAAAAGGTCCTACTGTATAGCACAGGGAACTATATTCAATATCCTATAATAAGCCATAGTGGAAAAGAATATGACAAAGAATATGTATATGTATTTCTGAATCACTTTGCTCTACAGCAGAATCTAGCACAATACTGTAAATCAACTATACGTCAATTTTTTTAAAAAAGAGGGCATGGGTAACTCAAAAAAGAAAGACAGACAGAAATCAGCAGTAATTTGGGTGTTCATCACTTCATTTTTCCTTTAAAATTAGTTCTTTGATTGTATTTATTTTAATTGATAAGTTGCTCTAATAGTTCAGTTCAGTCACTCAGTCATGTCCGACTCTTTGCGACCCCATGAACTGTAGCATGCCAGGCCTCCCCATCCATCACCAACTCCTGGAGTCCACCCAAACCCACGTCCATCAAGTTGGTGATACCATCCAACCATCTCATCCTCTGTTGTCCCCTTCTCCTCCTGCCTTCAATCTTTCTCAGCATCAGGGTCTTTTCATATGAGTCAGCTCTGCCCATCAGTTGGCCAAAGTATTGGAGTTTCAGCTTCAACATCAGTCCTTCCAATGTACACTCAGGAATGATCTCCTTTAGGATGGACTGGTTGGACCTCCTTGCAGTCCAAGGGACCCTCAAGAGTCTTCTCCAGCACGACAGTTCAAAAGCATCAATTCTTCAGCGCTCAGCCTTCTTCACAATCCAACTCTCACATCCATACATGACCACTGGAAAAACCATAGCCTTGACTAGATGGACCTTTGTTGGCAAAGTAATGTCTCTGCTTTTTAATATGCTGTC
Organism: Oreotragus oreotragus; assembly: GCA_006410675.1. NCBI lineage: Eukaryota > Metazoa > Chordata > Mammalia > Artiodactyla > Bovidae > Oreotragus > Oreotragus oreotragus. The sequence goes on from SJYX01017408.1 coordinate 57,856, forward strand.
TAGGTTGGTCATAACTTTCTATGCCATAGATAATACCTATATATTATCTACATGCTGCTGCTGCTGCTACTGCTAAGTCACTTCAGTCGTGTCTGACTCTGTGTGACCCCATAGACGGCAGCCCACCAGGCTCCCCCGTCCCTGGGATTCTCCAGGCAAGAACACTGGAGTGGGCTGCCACCTCCTTCNATTCTTCAGCGCTCAGCCTTCTTCACAATCCAACTCTCACATCCATACATGACCACTGGAAAAACCATAGCCTTGACTAGATGGACCTTTGTTGGCAAAGTAATGTCTCTGCTTTTTAATATGCTGTCTAGGTTGGTCATAACTTTCTATGCCATAGATAATACCTATATATTATCTACATGCTGCTGCTGCTGCTACTGCTAAGTCACTTCAGTCGTGTCTGACTCTGTGTGACCCCATAGACGGCAGCCCACCAGGCTCCCCCGTCCCTGGGATTCTCCAGGCAAGAACACTGGAGTGGGCTGCCACCTCCTTCTCCAATGCATGAAAGAGAAAAGCGAAAGTGAAGTCGCTCAGTCTATCCGACTGTCAGTGACCCCATGGACTGCAGCCCACCAGGCTACTCCATCCACTGGATTCTCCAGGCAAGAGTACTGGGGTGGGGTGCCACTGCCTTCCCCGATAGGTAATATATAATATAGAAAATACTATTTGCTATAATAATACCAAAGAAAATTTTCAAGAAAATAAAAATATCATCCCAAATCTCATATATTAATACAACTATCTCAACTTAATTCATACCCATATGTGTGTGTGTGTATGTGCCAAGTCATTTGTCATGTCTGACTCTTCTCAACTCTGTGGACTGGCCCACCAGGATCCTCTGTCCATGGGATTCTCCATGCAAGAATACTGGAGTGGGTTGCCATGCCCTCCTCTAGGGGATCTTCCCAATCCAGGGATTGAACCCGTATCTCTTATGTCTTCTGTGTTGGCAGGAGTGTTCTTCACCACTAGTGCCACTTGGGAAACCCACCCATATGTGTATGTATATTTCAATTGTAAACCCTTAATAAATACAGGCTATTATTATAATTTCAAATGCTTTCTATTTTAATTTTTTCACTCAAACTTATTTAAGGATCATTTACCCATGTTTTTATGTAGTTTTCCTAATGATGACATTTAACAGCTACCTAATAGAGTATGAATTTTCATTATATTTTAAGGCCTTTCGAGGTGATATATAGGGATTACTGGCAAGAAATGTTTTCTCTCTTTAATTCATTATTTAGACAACCCTATTAAACATGGATTTAACTCTTTTTGTAGTATCCGTTCAATGTGTTACACACTCAAGAAGAACAGGGAAATATTTTTTTAGTAAGCAGGACATTTTCTTGTTGGTTTTAGAGGGCTTTTTTAAAAAATTAAAATCAGATTTGTGGTATTGATATCCCAGGATAATGGCCATGAGTTTAATTGGCGTATATTTCTTCTCAAATCTTGACTGTCCTGATCCATGCTTCTGCTGACTGAAGCCTTCAGTTGAAGCTTCTGAAAAACTATTTAGGCTTCACTTGGTCAGTTGCTCTTTAGAGCTTTGCTTTGTGGATTCTTCTTGGTAACTGCTTCTTGTTCTTTCCATGCCTAGTGTTTCTGGCAGCAGGTCAAACAATGGAGACCACTGTTTGTTTGGTTTTGGTTTAATGTGTTTGTGTGTGTGTGCGCACATGTGTGCAATCTTAATTGTTTGTTCCTGCAGTCTCCTTTTCATTTCTTCATCTTAAAGGCTGCCAGAGCCATCAGGAGAGAGAACTGGGTTGTGATCAAAGTTAGAGTGTTTTCCAGCCAATACCGTAGAGTCCTGATTATCTCTAAGGCTTGTACTGGGCAGTATTCCCAGACCCAGGACGGATGAGGAAGCTACTGTGGGCCTCTCTGAGGGCTGCCAGGCCTGCTGAAGGGCTGGACTTGTCAAGTCCTGCTTCTTGATCTGCAGATGAGTTTTTTCTAGGTTTTATCTAGTTTAGATAGGAGAGAAGAAGATAAAACTTTGGATATCTTCATGCAAACATGCTTCATCAAAATAGAAGAAATATTAGAAAATTTCAAACAAATGATAGCATGTTTCTTTTTATCTTAGAACAAGCAAGATTATTCTCTGGGCTGAGTCATGCTAAACACTTCAGCCAAATGGAACTTCAAGAGGATGTTGATTCAAAGTTTTGACTGTTCCTGAGTAAAAGGTGTCCATGTGTCATTTTGCTGAGACCTAATTTGAATCCTGTGCACTAGGATATGGGCATGAAGGAGCAAGTCACTTAGGTGGTACATGAGCCCAGCTCATGGTCCATCCCTCCTATCATATGATGGCTTTGTAGTTATATACTCACCATTATGCATGCATTTTATAGGGGAAATATATGATAGATGCTATATGACTGCTTGGAGGTTCTCAAAGTTCTTGGATTCACCTGTCAAAAGTGTCAAGGTCTATCATTCCACAGTTCTACTCAACTATTTCATAGTTCTGTGACTTTGGTTCTACTCTTAATAATCCGCCTATCTTTCCCCATAGCCACCTATTAAAATTATGTTTAACAAATGTATTACCTCTGTCAATGAATTTTTTCCTCATTATTTTCCACTAACAATCTCTCCCTATTTTGACCTTCTTAGAATTTTATTTGTTTCTTTCCTTGGCACTAATAAAATTTGTACTTTAAAAGCTTTATATGACCCTATATATCATGCTTTGTGTACTTTATCATACTTTTGCCTCTGAGATTATATATTTTCAGTGTACATCTGGATCTTATTCATCTGAGACTCTTTTCCCCCTCCCCGCAGCAACTGCTCTACTTTACAAAGCCCAGGACATTACCTGCCACATGATAGGGGCTGCTAGACATTGGTTGAGTTGAAGGGCTAAAGGCTGGTTCTGCTGTAGCAAAGTAAAGAGACATATTGTGGATAATGGATCTTGCTGGATGTTATAACTACCTTAAAAATTTTTTTTTAATTGGAGGGCAATTGCTTTACAATGTGGTGTTGGTTTCTGCCACACAACAACATGAATCAGCTATAAGTATACATATGTCCCCTCCCTCTTGAACCTCCCTTCTACCCCCCCCACACCATCCTACCCCTCTAGGTTGTCATAGACCCCTCTAGGTTGTCATAGAGCACCTTGTTGAGCTCCCTGGCTACAGATAATTTGACAGTCACTTATAGATAAAACTAGATTGTTATGTTCTTTGGACAATCTGACCTGGGGAAATATGTGAGCTCAGCAGTCTTCTGTGTTGATCTAATATTAATGTTTATATCCTTTTCATCTTATGAAAGTGAAAGTCGCTCAGTCATGTCAGACTCTGCGACCCCATGGACTATACAGTCTATGGAATTCTCCAGGTCAGAATACTGGATTGGGTAGCCTTTCCCTTCTCCAGGGGATCTTCCCAACCCAGGGAGCATACTCAGGTCTCCTGCATTGCAGGCAGATTCTTTACAAGCTGAGCCATAAGGGAAGCCCAATAATTTGACAGTTTTCTTCTTGGTCTAGCTCTACCTTTCTCAAACCAAAATGCTATTCATGCTATTACAGTGCCCTCCTTTTTATTCCCTTTCTCATTTCATTGTGTTGAAATGTCAGAAAACAGAGGATATACACTAAAGATTCTGTTGGTTTGAGCAGCCCAAATGGAGAGTTGATTTAAATAGTCTCTTTCCTAGTTAATTTACCAATTTAACAACCATGTCTTAGCCCAAATTCTCTGGATCATAAAGTCTAAGGTCAAAATTAAAGTGCTAATTCTTTTTTGGGGAGTAGGGACAAATTTAGGAAGGTAAAAGTGAAGAAAAAGCTAATCAACCAATGCAACAAGATGTGTTACCTTGCTGGCACTGCTTCCACCAGGCCATGATGAGAATAAAAAGGTATTTTAGCATGAAGATTCTTTGAGCCACAGTGATCCTCTGTCATGGTCACAGAGAGGAATCATAATCTTTTTTTTTTTTTTTAATATTTATTTATTTGGCTTTACCAGGTCTTAGTTACCACATGTGGGATATTTGACCATTGTTGGGACCTAGGGCTCCGACCAGGAATCAAACCCCGATTACTTGCATTGGAAGTACATAGTCTGAGCCATTGGACCATCAGCGAAGTCCCAGAAATCATAATCTTGAAAGAGTCTGTGGAAGGGGAAGACTAAGAAAAATGCTTCTATTTGCCTTATTCCCTTCTCCCATTTGCTATTTGTCAAAGTTTGCTTCACAACAGGCTAACTCTCCTGTACTTACACTGTGTAACTTCTATGGTTCATCATCTGGCCTATTGGCACCAGTTCCAGAGCAAGACTCCATGCCCTTGTGGTATGGTAACTTGTCCTGAGAGTGGGGGAGCAAACCAGTGCAGATGGGAGGGTGAACAGGCCATACAGTCTAGAGCTCCAGTTTTGACTCCAGGGAACTGAGCAGAGGCAGCAGCAGTCCAGGAGGTAAGAGATGCCTTTGGAAAGTGGTTGAAGGGTATAAAGCTGTGCGTCTTACACAGCACAATCAGATTTCACCTTCAACTTTCTATAGCATTTGCTTTGGTGGAGGTCCTCAAGGAGGGCTTGGCAAATCCAGAGGATACTTTCTAGCTTCTATCTTACTGGAAAATTTTGTTCCATTTGGCAGTATTAGCCACTCTCTCCCTGAAAGTCTGTCTTCTTTCTTTTCCTGATTAAGAGTAAATTCTTTTCTTACTCTTCTGGTTGTGTCTTCTTAGAGACATCTTCCTTCTCTTTTCTCTTAAAAATTACATATTCTTTGTGGTGTCATTTCTTTTTGTATTCGTACTCTCCACACTTATCTGTCTTCCATGATAACCACCAGCTCAATATTTGCATCTCAAATCTCTCTGCTCCAGATCCATGATGGCTTACCTATCTGTACCTGGGTGTCCAACTTGAGCTCGTCCTTTATCCTCTCCTCCAGTCCCCACCAAACCTACCTCATCTTGGTAAATGTCACCAAACTAAGAACTTAGTGATTTTCCTGAATTCCTTTCCTTACTTCAGATTTCATATCCAATGAGTCACTGTTGATCTTAAATATCTTTTAAATCCAGACCTCTTCTCTGTTTCCACTGCCATTGTTTTATTTCAGAACTGTAATCACCTCCTAAAATATTTCCTCTGCCTTTGATCTTGCCTCCTTGCTGTCTACATTTCAAATCTGCTGTTATAATTTTAAAGGACAAATCAGGGACTTTGCTGGTGGTTCAGTAGCTAAGACTCCACATTCTCAATGCAGGGGGACTGGGTTGATCCCTGGTCAGGGAGCTAGATCCCACATGCTGCAGCAAATAGTTTGCATGCTGAAACTAGAAGATCTCGCACGCTGCAATCAAGATCAAAGATCCTGCATGCCTCAAGTAATACCCAGCCCAGCCAAATAAATAATAAATACAGTTAAAAAAAACCCTAAGATAAAATAATCCCCTTCATGGATCACAGCCTTGTTGTAGAGAAGGGACTTGTGTAACTTAATGAAGTCATGCAGGGCCACCCAAGATGGCCAGGTCATAGGGAAAGGTTCTGACAAAATGTGGTCCACTGGAGAAGGGAATGGCAAACCATTCCAATATTCTTGCCTCAAGAACACATGAAAAGACAAAAAAGTATGAAAAGGCAAAAAGATGACACTGGAAGATGAGTCCCCAGTTCAGAAGGTGTCCAGTATGCTACCAAGGAAGAGTACAGGGCAATTACTAATAGCTCTAGAAAGAATGAAATGGCTGGGCCAAAGCAGAAACAATGCTCAGTTGTGGATGTGTCTGGTGGTGAAAGTAAAGTCCGATGTTGTAAAGAATATTGCATAGGAACCTGAAATGTTAGGTCCCTGAATCAAGGGAAATTGGATGTGGTCAAGCAGGAGATGGCAAGAGTGAACACTGACATCTTAGAAATCAGTGAACTAAAATGGATGGGAATGGGCAAATTTAATTCAGATGACCTTTATATCCACTACTGTGGGCAAGAATCCCTTAGAAGAAATGGAGTAGCCCTCACAGTCAACAAAAGGGTTTGAAATGCAGTACTTGGGTGCAATCTCAAAAACAACAGAATGATCTCAGTTTGTTTCCAAGGCAAACCATTCAACATCACAGTAATCCAAGTCTGTGCCCCAACCACTAATGCCAAAGAAACTGAAGTTGAATGCTTCTATGAAGATTTACAAGACCTTCTAGAACTAACACCAAAAAAGATGTCCTTTTCATCACAGGGGATTGGAATGCAAAAGTAGAAAGTCAAGAGATACCTGGAGTAACAGGCAAATTTGGCCTTGGAATACAAAATGAAACAAGGCAAAGGCTAACAGAGTTTTCTCAAGAGAATTCACTGGTCATAGCAAACACCCTCTTCCAACAACACAGAAGATGGCTCTTTGCATGGACATCACACAGTTGGCCAATACTGAAATCACATTGATTATATTCTTTGCAGCTGAAGATGGAGAAGCTCTGTACAGTCAGCAAAAGCAAGACTGGGAGCTGACTGTNATAGCAAACACCCTCTTCCAACAACACAGAAGATGGCTCTTTGCATGGACATCACACAGTTGGCCAATACTGAAATCACATTGATTATATTCTTTGCAGCTGAAGATGGAGAAGCTCTGTACAGTCAGCAAAAGCAAGACTGGGAGCTGACTGTAGCTCAGATCATGAGCTCCTTGTTGCACAATTCAGATTTAAATTGAAGAAAATAGGGGAAACCACTAGACCATTCATGTATGACCTAAATCAAATCCCTTACAATTATATAGTAGAGATGATGAATAGATTCAAGGAATTAGATCTGTTAGACAGAGTGTCTGAAGAACTATGGACAGAGGTTCATAACATTGTACAGACCGCAGTGACCAAAACCATCCCAAAGAAAAAGAAATGCAAGAAGGCAAAGTGGTTGTCTGAGGAGGCTTTGCAAATATCTGAGAGATGAAGAGAATCAAAAGGAAAAGGTACACCCAGCTGAATGCAGAGTTCCTGAAAATAGCAGAGACAAGAAGGCCTTCTAAAATGAACAATACAAAGAAATAGAAGAAAACAATTGAATAAGAGAGACTAGAGATCTCTTCAAAAAAATTGGAGATATCAAGGGTGCATTTCATACAAGGATGGACATGACAAAGGACAGAAACAATAAGGACCTAACAGAAGCAGAAGAGATTAAGAAGAGGAGGCAAGAATGTACAAAAGAACTATACAAAAAGGGTCTCAATGGCCTCGATGGTGTGGTCACTTACCTAGAGCCAGACATCTTAGAGTATGAAGTCAAGTGGGCCTTAGGAAGCATTGCTATCAACAAAACTAGTAGAGGTGATGGAATTCCAGCTTAGCTATTTCAGATCCTAAAAAGATGATGCTATTAAAGTGCTGCAGTCAATATGTCAGCAAATTTGGAAACTCAGCAATGGCTCCAGGACTGGAAAATGTCAGTTTTCATTCCAATTCCAAAGAAGGGCAATGCAAAAGAATGTTTAGACTACTGAACAATTGCACTCATTTCACATGCTCGCAAGGTAATGCTCAAAATCCTTCAAGCTAGGTTTCAGGAGTATGTGAACTGAGAACTTCCAGATGTGCAAGCTAAATTTGGAAAAGGCAAAGGAACTGGAATTCTAATTGCCAACATCTATTGGATCATAGCAAAAGCAAGGGAATTCCAGAAATACATCTACTTTAGTTCATTGACTATGCTAAAACCTTTGACTATGTGAATCACAACAAACTGGACAATCCTTAAAGAGATAGGAATACCACACCACCTTATGGGTTTGCTGAGAAACCTGTATGCAGGTCAAGAAGCAACAGTTAAAACCGGACATGAAATAACAGACTGGTTTAAAATTAGGAAAGGAATATGTCAAGGCTGTATATTGTCACCCTGCTTATTTAACTTCTATGCAGAGTACATCATGCAATATGCTGGACTGAATGAATCAATCAAGATTGCCAGGAGAAATATCAACAACCTCAGATAGGCAGATGATACCAGTCTAATCAGTTCAGTTCAGTTCAGTCGCTCAGTCGTGTCCGACTCTTTGCGACCCCATGAATCGCAGCACGCCAGGCCTCCCTGTCCATCACCATCTCCCGGAGTTCACTCAGACTCATGTCCATCGAGTCCGTGATGCCATCCAGCCATCTCATCCTCGGTCGTCCCCTTCTCCTCCTGCCCCCAATCCCTCCCAGCATCAGAGTCTTTTCCAATGAATCAACT
>SJYX01017408.1:81651-137365 GCA_006410675.1 Oreotragus oreotragus
TGCAGATGGTGATTGCAGCCATGAAATTAAAAGACGCTTACTCCTTGGAAGGAAAGTTATGACCAACCTAGATAGCATATTCAAAAGCAGAGACATTACTTTGCCAACAAAGGTCTGTTTAGTCAAGGCTATGGTTTTTCCAGTGGTCATGTATGGATGTGAGAGTTGGACTGTGAAGAAAGCTGAGTGCCGAAGAACTGAAGCTTTTGAACTGTGGTGTTGGAGAAGACTCTTGAGAGTCCCTTGGAGTGCAAGGAGATCCAACCAGTCCATCCTAAAGATCAGTCCTGGGTCTTCATTGGAAGGACTGATGCTAAAGCTGAAACTCCAATACTTTGGCCACCTCATGCGAAGAATTGACTCATTGGAAAAGACTCTGATGCTGGGAGAGATTGGGGGCAGGAGGAGAGGAGGATGACAGAAGACAAGATGGCTGGATGACATCACCGACTTGATGGACATGAGTTTAAGTGAACTCTGGGAGTTGGTGATGGACAGGGAGGCAAAGGCCTGGCATGCTGCAATTCATGGGGTTGCAGAGTTGGACATGACCGAGCGACTGAACTGAACTGAACTGAGGAGGTACTCTTCATTGTGGTGCATGGGCTTCTCATTGCAGTGGCTTCTCTTGTTTCAGAGCACTGGCTCCAGGGTGCGTGCATTTCAGTAGATACAACACATGGGCTTAGTTGCCTTGAAGTATGTGGAATCTTCCCAGACCAGGGATGGTACCTGTGGGCCCTGTACTGGCAGGAGGATTCTTAACCACTGGACCACCAGAGAAGTCTCCATAGGATGGTTTTTAAAAATACCTAAGCCTTATAGGATTTAAAAGAAATATTTATACATTTATTTAAAAAATTTTTGGCTGTGCTGGGTCTCCTTTGCTGTACACTGGCTTTCTCTAGTTGTGGTGAGCAGGGACTACTCTCTAGTTGAGGTGCAAGGGCTTCTCATTGTGGTGGTTTCTCTTGTTGAGCAGCACAGACTCCAGGGTGCGTGGGCTTCTGTTGTTGTGGCATGTGGGGTCAGTAGTTGGGGCTGGAGGCCTCTAGAGCTCAGGCTCATTAGTTGTGGCACGTGGGCTTAGTTTCCCCATGGCATATGGGATTTTCCTGGACCAGGGATAGAAATGGTGTCCCTTGCATTGCAAGGCAGGTTCTTAACCTCTGAACCACCAGGAAAGTCAGTCTTATGGATTTTAAATGAACCTAAGCTCCTAATGAAATCATGGATATAGGAGAAAAAAATCATCAATGGCTGCTGAAACTATTAGGTAAAAATTTGATGAGGAACTTTATAACGTATATACCAGGTTGGCAACTACTGAACCTTAGCATTTACTAAAAGTGGGGCAGACATTTATTGCCTCCTGATAAGGTGCAATAGGAAGTATATATTACCACTTAAGAAACAATCTTGCCAAAAAAATTGAACCTGAATTTAACAAGTCTCTCACCATCATGTTGTGAGAAATATAAAGGAAAGTTGTGCTTGTGTGATTTAGTCGCTAAGCCGTGTCCGACTCTTGCAACTCCATGGACTGTAGCCTGCCAGGTTCTTCTGTCCATGGGATTCTCCAAGCAAGAATACTGGAGTGGGTTGCCATTTCCTTCTCCAGGGGATAAAGGAAAGAGGAGCATGTTAAATGACCCCATTGATATATGAGAAATCGAATCAAGAAGATGGGAAGTTCTATAAGACAAATGATTCAATTTCTTCAAAAATTAGTTGTATAAAATAAAAAGGAGGGGAAAAATTAGAATTCAAGGAGACAGACAAATTTTGAATAAACCTAAAAAGATATTTTTGAGACAATTTAGAAAACTTTACATGGATTGGATATTGATATTATTAAGGAATTATTGTGAACTTTATTATTTGTGAAAATAATATCTATCACATCCTTATTCTTTTTTCTAAAGTTTATTTTTTATTTTATTGAAGTATAGAGGATTTACAACATGCTATTATGTTTTTTATGTTCTTATATTCAAAGATTGAAATATTAATGATGAAATGGCATGGTGTCTTGAATTTGCATTGAAATGCTTTCTAAAAAGTATGTGTTGGAATAGATGAAACAGTGACACAGAATATTAATAACTGTAGACTCTGGATGATGGCAGGCACATGGATTCATTTTTACTATTCCTTCCCTTTTTGTGTATGTTTGACAATTTCCAGTAAAAACAGTTTTAAAGAATAAACTAATATTTAGCAATCTTGTGGCAATGGCCCATCTACTGAGTCTAGACTATGTTACAGAAGATGCCATTATTGGACCATTAGGAAGATCTTGGGTCTTGGAGTCAGAAAGTCCTGGGTTTGAATTCCAGCTCCACTACTTACTAACCCTGTTAGGTTGGGCAAATTACTGACTTCTCTGAACTTATTTTCTTATCTGTAAACAGGGACGATTATTACCTACTTCAGATGGCTTGCAGAATAAGTGAGATGATATACAAAGTGTCCATCACATGCCCAACATAGAATAAAGACTCTGTAAATGTTAGCCACCTTACACTAATCTAGTTATTTATTTTCTTTATCTAAAAAATAAATAATACCAAAGTATATGAAGTAAAAATGAAACTCCCCCAGTTATACTCTTGGAGGAAGGAACCACTGTTAATAGTTTGGTTCTGGTATCTTTCTAGGCTTTTTCTTTAAATCTATAAATATATATATAGGTATATGCATCTACATAAATAAAATGTGGGTTTTTAAACAAAAGTGGAATCTTATATTATTTATGTATTATTTGGCAATTTACTTTTATCACATTACAATATATAGTCTCTCTTTTTGTCAGTTCATGTGGCACTTACATGTGATTCAATCAGTAATGCCATTCATATGTCTTTACTCCCAGGTATGAAGATTTCTGTGAGATAGAATGCTGTGAAATTGTTAGGAGGAAGAGGGTGTGTAGTGTGTATCTTGATGGTGCTCCAAAATGGTCCTACTGCTCCTCCACAAATTATTGTCACATGAAGGTCTCAGTATTATCCGTTTTCTACACATTTCTAAGTTGTGCTCTGGAAGGTATATCCTTTTTTTATTTCTCAGCAAGCGTGAAAGTGTTTCAGGAAATAAATGTGTTTGATTAGCAAAAATTAGCCTCATGAGAAATAGTCAGGTTCCATTCTGCTCTTTGTTCCTGTAGAGGATAATTCACTGCATGCTGTTTTCAAGGTTGAATGTAGGGGTATATTGGATAAAGTAAATGGAAGTCCTACTTTGCTTCGTTGAAGGCCAGTAAGGATTATTTGAGGCAGAATCTTTAAAGAAAGCAGGGAAATAAAACCTCCTCTCAAATGAGGTCTCAGTGGCTGGCAGCCATGGAAAGATGGATGAGTAAAGAAAGGGGAAGGAAAGTCTGCCTTGATTCCCTGGGGAGTTCAAGATCTCACTTTTCCCTCCTGTTGTTCTAGTGACTTTTACAGAGGACAGTTCTGGATAAGGATGGTTTCAAAAAGAAAATAAATCCAAATGGAAACCAATTTGGCCTTACTTATGTCAGAGCACCTGCCATGTGGTGTACAATAGTCCCAGGCAGAGCTCCTAAGAAAGATCATTTTGTAAACCATTCTTCCGCTGTGGGAGGCCAACAATTGTCCTTTGTCCATGCAGCCCTCCCATCATCCTGCTATGGAGTTGCTGGTCCAAACCACTGTAGTAAGGTTTGGGCAAGAAGAAATTATTCTATTGTTGTTGTTGTTTGTTTGTTTTTTTTAGTTAGATCAGTAAGGCTGATGTCATTTACGACGGATGGCTTTGGGTCCCAGCTGTCCCAGATGGAGGAGATCATGTGCTACCCCAGTGCTGGATATATTTCTCCAGATCCATAGACTGTATGGCCACAGAGAAAGTCACCCATGTCAGATGAGAATCTATGTAAGTCCCCAAAATACTGACTTTTTTTTTTAGGTGAAGTAAAATCAGTATCTTGCTTAGTGTCTTCTAAAACAATACATGTAAAAACAATTAAATAAATAGGTGCCCTGGTCTTTCTTGACTGAAGAGATAGGTTTTTTTTTTTTTTCCTTAACTTATTTTTGGCTGCTCTGGGTCTTTGTTGTTGCACGTGGACTTTCTCTACTTGCCGTGAGTGGGGCTACTCTAGCTGTGGTGTGGGGGCTTCTCATTGCCGTGGCTTCTCTTGTTTCAGAGCATGGGCTCTAGATGCCCAGGCTCAGGAGTTTTGTGAATGGGCTTAGTTGCCCCGAGGCACATGGGATCCTCCTGGACCAGCGATCCAACCCATGTCCCCTCCATTGGCAGGTGGATTCTCAACAACTGGACCACCAGGGAAGTCCCAGAGATTGGTTTTAAATCCAGGTTACTAACTCAATAACGTATGGACAACATTTCATTGCATTTGATCTGCAAAACACCTTTTGCCTCTAATTCCTTTTTCAGTCGTGAATCAGTCTTTTGCTATGACAGATAGGTTGACTACAGCAAATGGGAAATTTGCATAAAAGCCTTAATGTAATCTCGTTCGTTTTTCTTTAACAGGCAACTTTAATTATTCTGACAAATATTTGATGTGCCAGGTATTGTCTTAGGTGCTAAGGATAAAGCAGAACAAAACAACAAAAATCATTGTGTTTGTGGGTTTACATGCTAGTTGGGAAGTTTCATTCATTCACTCATTTATTCCATAAGCATTTACTCATCTTCTCATATGACTCAGGCCTTAAACCATATACTATGCCTAAATAGGATTTTATCCTTGCCCTCAAAGACTGGTGGGAGAAATACAACATGTCCCTTCTCCTTCTCTGCTGCCCTCCATATATCCTTATATATAGAAAGCACAGAGGAAGGGCACCTTGTTCAGTTTGAGTGGTTTGAAGAATGTTTCTCAGGGAAACATGTAAACAAACAAGTCGAGGCTGAAAGAATGAACTGATGGGGGAGAAAGGCAATCCTGGTGGCGATGAGACAGAGCATGGCCTACGGCCTGGGCCAGATGAGGAGACCAATGAATGCTGTTGAATGAATGAAGGGAACTTCCTCAGGAGAACATAAACTCCAAGAGGTATGTTCTGGGAACTGCAGGTCCTTTACCATAGCTGAAGTTTAAAGTGTGTCCAGATGAGGAGCAGAAGATGGAGCTAGGGAAGAGGCTGGGTTGGGGCATGAGGTAGACCTGGCTAAGGAGCTTTATCCTGATGACAATTAGAAGATTTGTGGGTCATTTTAAATAGCAATGTGACCTGGTCTGATTGTTTTATTCTTTTCTTAATAAAAACGTATTTTAGGGACTTCCCTGGTGATCCGGTGGTTAAGACTCTGTGCTTCCAGTGCAGGAGGTGCGGCTTTGAACCCTAGTCAGGGAAATAAGCGGGGAAGGCAATGGCACCCCACCCCAGTACTCTTGCCTGGAAAATCCAATGGACGGAGTAGCCTGGTGGGCTGCAGTCCATGGGGTCGCTAACAGTCGGACAGACTGAGCGACTTCACTTTCACTTTTCTCTTTCATGCATTGGAGAAGGAAATGGCAACCCACTCCAGTATTCTTGCCTGGAGAATCCCAGGGATGGGGGAGCCTGGTGGGCTGCCGTCTATGGGGTCACACAGAGTCGGACACGACTGAAGTGACTTAGCAGCAGCAGCAGCAGCAGCAGGGAAATAAGATCCCACATGCTGAGTAGTGTGGCCAGAAGACTTTTTTTAGACATATTTTTTAAATTCCACAAATGACAGATGTTTATTTTAGATGACTCTTCAGGGACTTTTTGTGGGAGCGATGATTTCATTGTGCTACTTTTGTAAATGATACTTTGTCCACCTCTTTCTGCTTCACAGTGGAAGGACCTTTTTCTTTCATTGGCCCTGACATCCAGAAAGCTCTCTGTAAAGATTTGCTGTTTTTGAAATTCCATGGACCTTGGTGAGGAGCAGTCACCTTAGGTGAGGCCATGATCTGGCCCAGTTGTGCCACTCTGAGAAACTGGAGTTTATTACCTAACTGGGAATATGTAGCAATTCCCCCTGTCATTATATATTTTTAATCTCTATTTTTTTTACCTTTTATTATGGAAAAATCCAAATATTAATGTATATGAAAATAGAAAGGATAGTGTAATAAACTGTCAGGCACCCATCAGCCAGCCTCAACAATTAACAACTTAGAGCCAATCTTGTCCCATTTATATTCTTTTCTTTTCCCAACCACTACATTATTTTGAAGTAAATCCAAGACATCAGATCTTTTGTATGTATCTCTAAAAGATAAGAACTTGTTTAAAAACATATCCACGATTATTACAACTAACAAAGAGGTATTTTTTTTTTTACTGCCATCAATGTATAGTCAGAGCTCAAATTCTAGTTGTCTCATTTAAAAAAAAAAATTTGGCTTGTTTAAATCATACTTTAAACAAGGTTCACATTTGTATTGGTTTGTATAAATTTCCTTTAATTAATAGGTTCCCTCTCTTTTTGTTCTTACCTTGCTTGCTATTTAGCTATAGACTCTTAACAGAATGGATAAGTTGAAAATAGCACTTTTAGGGTGCCATTTCCTTCATGCTTACCTTCACGAAGTTTTTTTTTCTTAATGCTTGATAATTTTTAAGGTACAAAATGGAATCTCGTTATTGCACAACATTCTTTTAATTTGCAAAGCATGTCTAATGTTGCCTTGTTTTTAGCCTGTCAGCTTTATCCATTAAGACCATTAAGACACATGGTGATCACACCATATATCAAAATAAGCTCTGGATAGAATAGAGGATTAAATATATATAAATAAAACAATAAAAAACTAAAGGAGAATATAATATTGAACATATTCTTGGAAAGGGATGATGTTACCTAAACAGAAAAGGAATGGAAAAGAAAGTATCAATAAAATCAAGTATATGCTGTTAAAACTTTTTGGTCAGCAAATACAAAATGAAAAGACAAATGATTAACTTGGTGGGGGAAATAGTTGCCATCTATGAGAGATAATAGTTAGTAGCTTTAACATATAGCCTTGTGTAGATTGTCACTGGATCCAGATGGGTCCACTCATAAGATGACTGTAAGTCATTATCTTCTTTTTTTAAAAAATTTTATTGGAGTGTAGCTGATATACAACATTACATTAGTTTCATGTGTACAGCGAAGTGAATCAGTTATATGTATGCATACAGCCACTCTTTTTTAGATTCTTTTCCCATATAGGTCACTACAGAGAGTATTGAGTAGAGTTCCCTGCAGTATACAGTAAGTCCTTATTAGTTATCTATTTTATATATAGTAAGTAAGTAAGTAAGTAAAGTCACTCAGTCGTGTCCGACTCTTTGTGACCCCGTGGACTGCAGCCCACCAAGCTCCTCAGTCCATGGGATTCTCCAAGCAAGAATACTGGAGTGGGTTGCCATTTCCTTCTCCATTTATATATAGTAGTGTATATATATCAATCTCAGTCTCCTAATTTATTCCCCTCTCCCCTCCCTGGAGTATTGTCACTTTGCTACTTTAACTTCTATGCAGAATACATCATGTGAAATGCTGGGCTGGATGTTTCAAACAAGTTTCAATCAAGATTGCCAGGAGAAATATCAGCAGCCTCAGATATGCAGATGACAATACTCTAATGGCATGAAATAAAAAGAAGTGGTCCCATCACTTTATGGGAAATAGATGGGGAAAAAGTGGAAAGAGTGAAAGATTTTATTTTCTTGGGCTCCAGACTCTCTGTGGATGGTGACTGCAGCCATGAAATTAAAAGATGCTTGTTCCTTGGGAGGAAAGCTATGACAAACCTAGACAGTGTATTAAAAAGCAGAGATGTCATTTTGATGACAAGAGCCTGTAGAGTCAAAGCTATGATTTTTCTAGTAGTCATGTATGGATGTGAGGATTCGACCACAAAGAAGGCTGAGCATCAAAGAATTGATGGTTTTGAATCATGGTGCTGGAGAAGACTCTTGACAGCCCCTTGGACTGCAAGATCAAACCAGTCAATCCTAAAGGAAATCAACTCTGAATATTCACTGAAAGGACTGATGCTGAAGCTCCAAAACTTTGGCCACCTGATGCGAAGAGTTGACTCATTGGAAAAGACCCTGATGCTGGGAAAAACTGAGGGCAAACAGAGAAGGGAGCAGCAGAGAATGAGATGGTTGGATGGCATCACCGACTCAATGGACATGAGTTTGAGCAAACTCTGGGAGATAGTGAAGGACAGGGAAGCCTGTTGTGCTGCAGTCCATGGGGTCACAGAGTCAGATATGACTTAGCAACTGAAGAAAAGCAACAGTCCCCTCTGGTAACCATAAATTTGTTTTCTACACCTGTGATTCTATTTCTGTTTTGTAAGTAAATTCATTTGTACCATTTTTTAGATTCCACATATAATGATATCATATATCATATAATCTAGAAATTATATATTTTTTCAAGATCTCAGGCCTCAGTTATTTACCTGAGAACCCTAGGAATTGAGGGCAAGATTCTTAACATTTAGTCCTTCTGTTCTGTCTGTTGATCTCACCATCTGTTGACCTCAGGAATTCTGCAGGGCCACTGCTGACCTCCTCCCCACCACTGACATCTGTCTTTCTTCTTCTCCTCTAACTTACCGGAAAACTCTCTCTACTTCATATATATATATATATTTAGCTATGCTGGGTCTTAGTTGTGGAATGTGGGCTCTAGTTCCCTGACCAGGAAGTGAACCTGGGACTCCTGCATTGAAAGTACAGAGTCTCAGCCACTAGACCACCAGGGAAGTCCCTCTACTTTCAAGTCATAAGATTTTCAAAGGGATTTCATGCAAAAGAGCTCTGGGCTCCTGATGACCCAGTTAATTTTGTTAGACCACAGACCTGAACTCACAAGCATTCTTAGGAGGAAGGAGGAAGGGCAAAAGTGCAAATCAGAGGATGGTCAGGCCCCTGTGGTACTAAAGCTATACTGGTCTAACTCCCAGGATTTGTTGCATAAATTATTTCCTGGCCACAAGTAACAGAAGCTGATGCTGGCAGATTGAACAGAAAAGAGTTTTATTCAGAGGATAGTGGGTAGCTCATAGAATTGTTGGGAAGACTGGAGGAAACAATTGTGAGGCTAAGTTTCCAAGAGAATCCCCCCAAATTAGCAGCATAGCTGGCCTAATGAGCAGACTGAGGCCACTACCCTGTCACCATTTAGCCACTCTATTGCTGCCAAGAACTCAATTTGACTGCAGGTACAGCCGCTGTTGCTAAAGGGGCTTCCCAAGTGACTCAGTGGTAAAGAATATGCCTGCCAATGCAGAAGACATGGGTTCAATCCCTGGACTGAGGCGATCCCCTGGAGAAGGAAATGGCAAGCTACTTCAGTATTCTTGCCTGGGAAATCCCACGGACAGAGGAGTCTGGGATTGCAAAGAATTGGACTTGACTTAGCAATGGAACAACAACTGCTGCCAAAAGCGTCAGTGCAGCTTCTGCACCAGAACCTCAACCTAACAGACCATCCCCGTTCCCCTATACCACTTGGCTCTGCCACCGCCCCCCGCCCCCGCCTTACAAGAAAAGGAGTGCACTGTGCAGCCTTTCCCCTCTCACTGCCCCTTTCTCCACCAGAATCTCATACAAATGCATTTGATTAGAGGAAAACAAGTCACATGCCCTTGCCCTAACTGCAAAGAAGGGGGAGGGGATTGAGTACCTTGCATTCTAACGTTGTGGAACTCAGAAAGGGAAAATTCTCCTAACATCAGAAAGCTGTTCAAAGGCATTGGGTACCCAAGTGAAAGTCGCTCAGTCAAGTCCAACTCTTTGCGACCCCATGGACTATACAGTCCATGGTATTCTCCAGGCCAGAATACTGGAGTGGGTAGCCTTTCCCTTCTCCAGGGGATCTTCCCAACCCAGGGATCAAACCCAGGTCTCCCGCATTGCAGGCAGATTCTTTACCAGCTGAGCCACAAGGGGAGACCTTGGGTACCCAAAGACCAGGACAATTATTTACCAGAATGAATGACTTAGGGTGGGTGTGGCAGAGGGTGGTCTCTTACAGATAGGGTGGACTTATATCTGTTAATTAAAATATGGACCAAGTTAAAATATGAAATGACATACTTACAAGGTTATTCATAGAGGCATTTAAATTTTTTTAATTTAATTTTTAATTGAAGGATAATTGCTTTACAGAATTTTGTTTTTTTTCTGTCAGTCCTCAACATGAATCAGCCATAGGTATACATTTATCCCCTCCCTTTTGAACCTCCCTCCCATCTTCCTCTCCATCTCACCCCTCTAGGTTGATACAGAACCCCTGTTTGAGTTTCCTGAGCCATACAGCAAATTCCTGTTGGCTATCTATTTTACATACGGTGATGTAAGTTTCCATGTTACTCTTTCCATACATCTNGTATACATTTATCCCCTCCCTTTTGAACCTCCCTCCCATCTTCCTCTCCATCTCACCCCTCTAGGTTGATACAGAACCCCTGTTTGAGTTTCCTGAGCCATACAGCAAATTCCTGTTGGCTATCTATTTTACATACGGTGATGTAAGTTTCCATGTTACTCTTTCCATACATCTCACCCTCTCCTCCCCACTCCTCATGTCCATAAGTCTATTCTCTATATCTGTTTCCCATGGAGGCATTATTTTTAATAGCAAAAGATTGGAAACTGAATGCTTTGTAATAGAGATTTGGTTGAATAAAAATCATGGTACATCAATACACACCTGAATGAAGGAGGAGAAATGATCTCTAGAATATATAAGTGAAAAAAACAAAGTGGATAATAACACATATAGTAGCTATCTTTTCTGTACAAAGTGTGGGGATTTATATATGGCTCAATCACAGAAATTGCATTTTTGCTGATAAAATAATTAATCTCTGGCAGTTTTGCACAATTCAACATAATACAGGGCAGAAGAAACAAGCACGGAAAAGAGACTTTTCTGAATGTATTTGTTATGAACTTTTGACATTGGAATAACATAAATATGTTTTACAAATTCGATTTTAATTTAATTTAAAACAATTCCTAAGATCTTAAAACAAACCCAAAACAATGATCTTAACTGTATATGAAGTTAATTAAGTAGCTGCAGAGAGAAAACATTTAAAGAGATTCTAAAATATGGTACATTTGCTATACATAGATAGTGGAGTATATTTTAATGGCAAAGAGAGCTGTAAAGAAATCTAACACTTCTCTCAATAGTTATATTGCTAATCAGTTCAGTTCAGTAGCTCAGTGCTCAGTCGTGTCCGACTCTTTGCGACCCCATGAATCGCAGCACTACAGGCCTCCCTGTCCATCACCAACTCCGGGAGTTCACTCAGATTCACGTCCATCAAGTCAGTAATGCCATCCAGCCATCTCATTCTCTGTCGACCCCTTCTCCTCCTGCCCCCAATCCCTCCAAGCAACAGTCTTTTCCAATGAATCAACTCTTCGCATGAAGTGGCCAAATTACTGGAGTTTCAGCTTTAGCATCATTCCTTCCAAAGAAATCCCAGGGCTGATCTTCAGAATGGACTGATTGGATCTCCTTGCAGTCCAAGGGACTCTCAAGAGTCTTCTCCAACACCACAGTTAATAAAAGTCTTTTTTTTTAATTAATTTATTTTTTAATTGAAGGATAATTGCTTTACAGAATTTTGTTGTTTTCTGCCAAACCTTAACATGAATCAGCCATAGGTATAATAGAAGTCTTTATATTAGTATTTTCAATATTTTTTATATAGTGTAGCACAAAGTAGTAAATAATTATGTTAATTTTTTAGGAACCAAGATTTTTAGTGTAAGAGAAGGGGAATATAAAATCAAAGGCATTACTAAAAATAAATTTGAGTATTAAATTTGAATTAGACATATCAGTATTTGCTTATGATAGTTTCTATTATTTCTATACTTTTCAGAAAGGCTTAGAAGTATTAAAACCCCACAAATGGGCAATGTCTAGTGCCCAGATTGTGGTCCCCAAATGGCATGCCTTGTTTAAAAGAATCAGGATATTGGATGACTGATTCCAAGTTTGGGGCAGTACATATACAAGATAAAGTTTACACATCTTCAAGAGCAAAAACTATGAAGTTATCAAAGATTCTTTTTATCAAAAGGACTCAAGAGCTAATATGAAGGGGCTCCAATTGGTCAAAGATGGAATAACTGAAGTATGTAAAAAAAGTAACGATTGCATTTGATTGAAATACATAGAATATGTAAAACCTAATGAGTTCATGAGTGGGTGGGGTGGAGGAGTATCTTAAATAGATTAACACTCTTTGGTAACATTGGTGTAACTAGGTCATGGACCTTACCCTGAAAATTGGCAATTTCAGAGAAAGCTGAGCACCGAAGAATCGATGCTTTTGAACTGTGGTGTTGGAGAAGACTCTTGAGAGTCCCTTGGACTGCAAGGAGATCCAACCAGTCCATTCTGAAGGAGATCAACCCTGGGATTTCTTTGGAAGGAATGATGCTAAAGCTGAAACTCCAGTACTTTGGCCACCTCATGTGAAGAGTTGACTCATTGGAAAAGACTCTGATGCTGGGAGGGATTGGGGGCAGGAGGAGAAGGGGACGACCGAGGATGAGATGGCTGGATGGCATCATGGACTCGATGGACGTGAGTCTGAGTGAACTCTGGGAGATGGTGATGGATAGGGAGGCCTGGCGTGCTGCGATTCATGGGGTCGCAAAGAGTCGGACACGACTGAGCGACTGAACTGAACTGAACTGAAGTAAGCATTTTCCTGCTTTTCCAATTCAGTCTGTATTTCAGGATGACCAAATAGCCCTAACTACTGAAGAAAAGTTCTTCTATACAGATTGTTCCCAGCTGATAAATGTGAAAGGATTTACAGAATTAGAAAAATCACCATTTTGTTATCCTAATGATTGAACCAATTAAGGCAAAGATCAATAAAGGGTGAAAGCATTAGATGAAAGGCTTATGGGGAACTTTAGTGCATTTCATGATACTGAACTCTTTTAGCTTTTTCTGGTCTGTAAATCTCTTGATCTCTCCTTCAAATCTGAATGATAGTTTTGCAGAGTATTTTTGCTTATAGGTTTCCCCCTCTCGTCACATTTTGGGGAGTTTATTCTATCATGAGGACACTGGTGTTGGCAAGCGCCATGTTGGAGTCCTTCCTATAGTTTATTAGTCCCAGGTCCTGGATGGGCCCACCAGTTGGTGGGCACCAATTCTGGAACTTCCCAGGCTATGCAGCTAACCATGCAGCTGACCTGCTGGTGGGTAGAGCTGTGTCCCTGTGTTTTGGAGCCTGAGAGATTTTGTGTGTGCCCTCTAAGAGTGGAGTATCCATTTCCCACAGCCTTCTGACTGTCCTGAAAGTAAGCTCTGATGGCCTTCAAAGTCACATGTTCTAGGGGCCCTATCTTCTTGTTGCAGGACCCTTGGTTGGAGGCTCAGAATACTTTCTCCTTGGGAAGAAACTCTGCCATTGTAACTAACCTCCCGTTTGTGGGTTATGGGTCTTGAGTATAGTGCACCTCCACCTCTCCTACCTAACTGTGGTTTCTTCTTTATATCTTTATTTGTAGAAGATCTTTTCTGCTACTCTTCAAGTAGTTCTCATAGTTGCTCTGTAAATAGTTGTAATTTGGGAGGAGGTGAGCTCGGGGTCTTCCTGACATCTTTGCCCTTCCCTAGAAAAAAACAGCTTATGGAGAGGTTTACAATGGAGAGATCTAGCTGACACCACCTGAATCTGCTGATCAATCTTAACTTCCCTAAGAGTGAGACCACCAGACAATATGTGCTTCTTGAGATTCCCCCTTATGGAAAATAGAAACTGAAACTAACAAGCCTTTTAGAACTAACCTCCGGTTTACATAAACTACAGGTGGTAGAGCCTCAAGTTTAAGTGATACCACAAGGACATAAATGGATAAACTCAGAATATATCCATGGATAGTCTATAGAACAATTGAACTAATTTAATCAGGAAATCAATGGCATAAAGAAAAATTAAAAGTTGTGGCAAGGTGGGGAGAGACTGTTCTAGATTTAGAAAGACTCGAAAGATATAACCATCAAACACAAAATATAGAACTCACCTGGATCTGATTCTAAAGAGCCAACTATAAAAATATATATTTCTTTAGATATATAGTCTAAGAATAAGATGATATCAAAGAATTACTGCTCCTGTTAGGTGTGTTTCTGGCAGAGTGGTTTTATAGGAAAATATTCATATAGTTTAGTGATGTGAAATGAAGTATCTAGAGAAGAAATAATGAGGGCTTTAAAATACTTCCACAGAAAAAGAAGGATAGATAAGGCAAGTGTGGCAAAATCCTAATTATTACTGAATTGGATGATGGGTATATTTTGTACTATTCTCTCCAATTTTATTTATTTGAATTTTTTTGTATTAAAAAAGATAGTGGAGGGAATTCCCTTGCTGTCCAGTGTCTAGAATCTGACACTTTAACTGCTGTAGCCTAGGGTTCAGTCCCTGGTTGGGGAACTAAGATCCTATAAACCTCACAGCATGGCCAAAAAGAAAAAATCTTTGGGATGATAATTCAGTCTGACCCTTGAAAGTCAATGGAGCAAATAAATAGAAAAACTTTTTTGCAAAACAGACTATCTTGCTGTTCTTTAGTTGTCAATTCACACTATTCGGTAAAAGCACATCTGATGTCCGTGATCACACCTTGGATGATGTGATCATGGTGAAAGGAAGGGCTGTTGCTGCGTGTAACAATTCTTTCTCTTTCACATCTTTTTTTGCTAACACCTGAGATGGCACCTCAACACATCCAAGTAGGGTACAGAGCAGTTTGCAATGTTCTTTTGCATCCAAAAACTGCTAATCACACTCAATGTCTTTGCTGATTCACTGAGGAATAACTTTTGACCCTGTAAGTAGATCTCAAGATTTAAACGGGGACTTCGAAGAAGTTAACAAGCATGTTGTCTGTATCCCACTTTTCCTGACAGTTCCTCTATGCTTGCCCTGTTTGAGTAAGGGTGCTGGATAAAGGAAGAAGATTTTTTTTTTTCCAGATGGATTATAAAACTCAGGGATGCAAATGCAGCCAAGTGTGTGGCCCCCTCTCCATTCCAGAACCTGGAGCAGGCAGACATCACAAAATGATCACAGTTTTCTTTCTCTGGACTCTTCTTGCCATACTACTCCAGGTAGCACCATATTGATGAAACTGTTACCAAACCAAATTCAGGGCTGCTCAACTGCACTTAGTAAAGCCAATCTACTGACACCAGGTCGGCATGAAGCAAAATGTACTATTTATTGCAGGGGCCAAGCAAGGAGTCCAGGCAGTTAGTGTTTAAAAAACCTGGCTTCCCCAGTGGTGTTCAGGGGAAGATTTTTAAAGACAGGGTGAAGGAGGAGGAGCTATGGGGTGTATGATCAGGTCCTGGGCATTCTTCTGATTGGTTGGCAGTAAGGTAATTGGGAATCAACATGATCAGTTTTGGTTCCATCCCACAAGGTCTACATGCTTGTGGACCACACACAGATAACTTCTTCCACCTGATGGGGGTTTCAGTATCTGCAAAACAGCTCAAAGGGTAGGGCTCAGAATATTACTTATAGCCCTTTAGGAAGAATTAAAGGTCCTTGACTTTTTAGCCATACTTAATGGCTAAAGTATTATTTTGTCTTACTTGCAGTTTTCTTTTCTTTCTGCATTTTCTCACTTCTTTGATTAAATGTATTCTTTGACACTTGGGGAAGGAGGCTAAAATTTTCCTATAGACAAGAGGCACAGAAAGGACACTGGGTGATTGGATGTCCTGTTCTGGGAAGGTCCTATAGGGTCTTACTCGGCTACAAAATGATTCCTACTCAAAAACATCTTCAGACTAGATAATAGAGTAAAGCATTTATGTAACTTTTTTTTTTTTTAACTTTTACAAACAAGGAGAAAAATACCTTTAATAGGAGCTCAAGGAATTTAGATTAGATTAGATTTGAGGAAGAGCCTCATGTGAGGAGACTGAAATCTGTGAATAAGTATTAGAAATATTAAGTTAATTTTCTTAAAAGGCCTTTTAAAACTGGGCAGATTCTTATTGTCTGAAATGGTCTAGGACTAAAGAGGTTGACAACTATCTTTCAGCCTATGTTAAGGGATCTGGTGCTTCTGCCTGCCTATCCTTATTATAATAGAATATTCTTTAAGAAAATATGTCTGTTTGCATAGGTCTGCCCCTTCTCTTCTACATGGGGTGCAGGCCTAGCCAATCACATTACTCCCCATTTCCTTGAACGCAGAAGTTAACACGTGGATGGGCACATGATTTTAGCTGGGCACATTAAATTCTAGATATAATTTTTCAGTGAGATGTGGCATGGCTAGGATACGTATGACTGGCTGCTAGTAACTGGGAAATGGAGCCAACAGTGGGAGCCCTTCAGTGCCAGAGAGTGTAGTATTTTTTGTTCACAGTGGTGCTTTTGGAATTTGTGTATACCTTGCAACCTGATGGCCCTGAGACTGTAGTTGCTGTAGAGAGATACAGAGAGATTAAGAAACTCATTGGAAGTGTCTCTTTGAGAGAATAAAGTGGACGTTGTTTGTTTATTTTTGTGGCAGCCATTCAAGTGTTGAAGGAGCAACTTGCTTTTGTTCTGTTTCCTGCCTTCAGACAAAACCTGTGAATAAGCAGACTCTTGGATAAGGTACGTGTCAGGTATACTGAGGACAAACTACACGTTTAATTAGAAAACCAGGGAGCAGAAGACAGTATTTGGAGGAGGGGGCAGATTTTCTATGATCCCTAACAGGCATAGTTATCTAATAAAACTCCATGTAACCAACTCATGAAAGTAATTGATGCTCTCCATTCCTTCTGGAAAATGTATCAGTGAAGGTATACCTGTGTGCTTCTGCGTCCAATGTTTACTGAGCACTTACCAAGTTTTTAAATACAGATTAACTTGTTAAATACTTAGAACAACACCATTTTGCAAGTGAGAATAATATGGCTTAAGGAAGTTAAATAACTCAGCACCAACTGAGATAGATGCTTACCAGGAATCAGTGATGTTTGCTAGCAAATTGATTTTTGCCAGGCACACATGGTATAATTTAACTAAATAAAGTGTAAATCCGTGAAGTCTGAATATAAAGAGAGATTGAGCTATTATTTCTATGAAAACAAAATTGAATGTTTTGGAAAGGTTTGATAAAGGTGGGTTTCAAAAAAGGTTGCTATTGAATTAGATTTGAGCAAGACCAACCACTGTTTCCTGTGTCTATGACTTGGCCTAGTGCTGCTGTTTAGAAACCCTTGTCTTGTTTTTCTCCTTCAAATGCTTTCCTCCAGATTGATCTCCTCTGAGAAGACTTCTCAGGTAGACTGAGTTTTACTAGTTCTGTGACTCAGCAGCAAGTTGCTTAATCTCTCTAAGCCTTAGAGTCTGTATCTGTGAGATGGAGATAATAATATTTACCTTTCAGGATAGTTGTAGGAATTAAGCCAGTTTATCTGGCCCATAGTGAGTACTCAACAAATGGCAATATATATATATATATATGGTGTGCTTGTTCTTGTGCTGGGGGCTGTGGAAACGGATGAACAAGATAGTCTCTGCCTCCAGAAGACCAAGACTAGCACAGGACTGTTTGCTTTCGGCTCCACTTGCCCTGTAGTGAGTTGAAGCAGATTTTCACAAATGTAATTGGAAACTCTTCTAGATGTTTTCAGTCGCTGACACCATTATGTCATCCAGCTTCTCAGCATTTGAATAACTCATCCTGAAGGCCTGGAATGCATCGGCACACAGGCTTTCTTTTCTTTCTTTCTTTTTTTTTTTTTAATACTTATTCATTTATTTGACTGCATCAGGTTGGGTCTTAGTTGCAGTGCTCAGGCTTAGTTTTCCCCAAGGCATGTGGTCTTCCTGGATCAGGGGATGCAGACGAGGCATGAACCCACGTCCCCTGCATTGCAAGGCAGATTCTTTACTGCTGGGCCTCCAGGGAAGTCCCCAAAGGCTTTCTTATATTTTGTCGCTAAATGATCTGTCCTGAAATCTAAAGGGGCCATTGGAATGGCTTCAAGAGGCACAGGTTCCAAATCATGGAGGCTACACGGAGCAGGCTCTGGAATTTCCCCAAGTTGGGTTCAAAGCATGGCTCTTTGACTTCAGGAAACTTACACAATAACTCTGAGTATCAATTTCTTCCTCAGAAAAATGGGGGTAATGATTCTCACTTTATAGAAGGTAACAGAAGCAGATGAGATGAAGTGTCAAGTATTCAGCACAGTACTTGGCATATAGTCAATATCTAATAAATGTTAGTTTCGAATCAGTCAGTTCAGTTGCTCAGTCATGTCCGCTCAAATGTAATAGGTGAATGTAAATAGATAGGAATGTGGTGGGCACACAGCTAACCTATGAGCTAAGGAATTGCGAGTAAGCCTTTCTTCAACACTTTCTTCTTGCTGTCATCATAAAGACTCTAGTCTGGATAGCTCATTGGTCTGACCCTGCACACAGTCTTCTCTTAGTGTTCCAGTGGAAATGACTAACACTCAAATTCTTATTCCATTATTTAACTTGCAGGATTGTCCTGAGTGAGATAATCAGGCTCTAGCAGCCTCAGTTTATTTATAACATGCAGATACAACTGCCAACATTGTAAGAATTATGAAAAGAATTGAAATAATGAAAAACATGTAAGACAGTGCTGACCCTCGCAGATATTTGGTGAATTGTGGCTAGTTACAGTAGGAGGCCTCTATCTAAACTAGAAGTTGGTCAAGTGATCAAAAAAGTTGGTTAAAGCAGGAAATCTTTTTAAAAAATCTTTGGGCCGTGCCATACATGATGTAGAATCTTAGTTCCCCAGCCAGGGATTGAAACTGTGCCTCCTGCACTGGCAGCACAGAATCGTACCCACTGGACCACCAGGGAAGTCTCTAAGGCAGGAAATCTTAAAAAAAAAAAAAAAAAAAAAGATACACTCTTTCCTTCCCTCACCATACCTTCCCAGTACCACTGAGTTCATCAGACCTGTTAACTTCATCCCTAATGGCTGCTCCCATCCCCATTCCTGGCCTGTATGATAGACATGAGTCACCTACCTACAAAGTCCAGAAATTCTGCTCCATACATAAAGTTTGGTTTGCAGCCTTGCAGATTTTTCTGCTCAGATACCAGATAAATGACCACAGGCCAGAGTAGGATGAGAAGAGAGTGGGGGTGGCATTCACCACAGATCACAGAAGAGGAAGATGTGGCAAAGTCTGAAATGGGGGAGGTAGAGGGGGGAAGCCATGAAGTGGAAACTGCTTCAGTGACCACCTGTCCCTCATGCTGCTCTCTGGAGTGAACCTTGCACAGCCTGCAGAATTAGGCTGCCCCTGAACATCTGATTTGGAATGAGTTCTTTTGCCCTGGAGGTCTTGGCAAGCTCTCCTTTCCCATCTGACCTTTCACGTATTACAACATTGACTCTTGTCAGCCCCAGAACACAGGGAGAGGAGATGTGGCTTCCTGGAGGAGTTATAATGTCCTGAAGGGAAATCCTTACCCTCTTGTCAAAGTGGGACGGGACAGAACCAGTTTGACCAGGCCTCTGTGTTGGAATGATGGTGGAATATCCTTCCCCCTTTTTATGTATATTACAAATTGCAAACGGTATAGATTTAGGGCTCTGTGTTTCTCTGTGTTTCAAATTGGAAGCTACTCTGATTCTGAACTGGGAGTTATATAGTGCAATGCAAAATTCACCTACCAAAGATGACACTCATATTATAATCAACACTTCTGATTTAGTTGTTCTTACAACTTATAATTAGATCTTGTTGTCAGGGGGAAAGAAAAATTTGAAGAAAGCAGCTGTGCCATTCAGGTCTGTGACTGACCCAGTTTTTATTAAAAATGTGGGACTGGTATTTGTCACATCTTTGCGCCTTGCTCACACTCTTGTAAGTTGAGCATGGAGAAGTGTTTTCTGATCTGTGAGCATATGGAGGAGGAAGGGCATTGCTGCTGAAAGCATTGATCAGCTCTCAAGCAAAATTCCAGAGGCATAGCTGTTCCTGAAATTTACCTTCACATCCTGAAAGGAAGATGGTAAAATAGATCTCTATAAATAGATGAGTTTTAGAGGTAAATAAGAAAGGATGTTCTTTATGCTGTGTTCTCAATGTTTTTTGCTGCCATTACCCTCATGATAGAAAGAAGCTATAGAGCCAAAACAGTCATCAATCCTTCCATCCCATCCCTGGGTACAGAGAATGTGGTTGCCAGGATATCACTCCAAAGCTTGCAAGGAAGTTGGTGGTTTATTCTAAAGAAAGAGAGTGAATTAGGACTATTCTCTGGTGTTTGGACTTGAGACTCTCCAAGTATAATGGCTGATTCTCTACCTGCTCTTTTTGAAACAAAGCTTTCAGCCTCCCAACCACCCTCCCACACAGAAGTCACAGGCAACTCTCCTCTCTCCTCATTCTCAAGCATGTATAGACAATCAAAGATGACTAGGACAAGATAAACTAACAAATAAAATAATAATACTGTAGGAAGCAGAGATAACTCAGGGGAACAAACCAAAACACGAAATAACATTTAAAAGAATCATCTAATTAGTATCCTCATAAAAGATGGTACATCCACAAAATAAGAACAGATTGCTATGAAAAAGGAAAATGTCAGAGTACAAAATTGAGGCTTTCCTAAAGTTGACAGTAATCCTGACAATTTGTATGACCTTACAGATAATGATATGTGAAGCAGAAAGAAACTTTTCTAAACTATCAGCTACAGAGAGTGAATTTTGATCACCATAAAGACAAGACTGACTTATCTTTCTATTCTTTCTATTGAAAATGATATTATAAGATAATTGTCCTATCAAGAGGTTATCGAGAAATAAAGTTATAGGCAAAAAAGTATGAAGAGGTGTGTCAGCATTTAATATCTGTGATTTGTTGTAATTTTTTTCCCACTCTAAATAAAAATTTTCTGTCAGATATAATTTTATATTCACAATTAAATATTCTTAAAGAGGCCTTCCCCTCCCCTCACCACCAACTGTCTAACTTTCAGGGCCCACAAAACCTGGATGTGCCCCTGGCAGTGACCTACATTGCCTACAGATAGAACAGAGAAGATGCCAAACAAACTGCAGAAGGGCGTATACCACAAGATTTCAATTCAAATACCTTTCTTTTTTTTTTTTCTCAAATACCTTTCAAATACACAACTCTCATGGTGGGTGTGTTCAGTTGCTCAGTCGTGTCTGACTCTTTGTGACCCCAGGGACTGTAGCCCACAAGGTTCCTCTGTCCATGGAATTTTCCAGGCAAGAGTTTTGGAGTTGGTTGCCATTTCTACTCCAGGGGATCTTCCTGAGTCGAACTTGCATCTCTTGCATCTCCTGCATTGGCAGGTAGATTCCTTACCACTTTGACACCTAGGAAGCCCAGAGATCTCACTATTGATTACAGCTACACATACAGGTAGTAAAAGTGTGAAAATATAGACTAGGAGATACACATCCAATTTGTGAGAATAGTTGAAGTATGGAGTGCTCTATTTTTTATTTATTTTCTGAAGCAAAAATGAAAAAAATGTTAGCATGTACTTACTTTGAATGGTGGGCATGTGGATATTATTTCATTCTCAGTGATTTTCTCTTCTCCGTAAATTGTACAGCAGTCAGATTCCCTCAGAACTTGGAAGGCATTGTTGATAGTCTTCTGGTATTCAGGTCATCCTTTGCAGGTGACCTGATTTTCCCTTCTTTTTCTTTGTGGTTCTACTATTTCAGAACAATCTGTCTGAGCATGGACTTTGAGTCCCTCCTTATGCTAGACGTTCATGAACTTTCCAACTTGAAGACTCATGTCCTTCAGCTCCAGATACTTCATTCCTGTTCGTTCTCTGTCAGTTTGTCCTTGCCATTTCTGCTGTCTTTCTTGATCTCTTGTCAGTCAAATGTTAACCTTTGTATTTTTGTCTTACATTTTGTGCAGATTCCACCCCCCATCTTATGGGAGGTTTCTTTCTCACCTTACAACACTTTTGTTAAAAATTTTGGCACTTATATTTTTGTTTTCCAACATTATTTTCCTTTTTCATAACTTCCTGTTTTTATTTTGTAGATGTTCTGTCTTCTGTGAGGATACTAATTAAATTGTTTGAATTATAACAGTTGTTTCTATTTTGCATTATTTTGTGGGTGTGGTAGTTTAAACACACATACTAACATGGATTTTTCTTTAAAGAGTCAAAGTATAGTTAGAGAGCCTACCCATTATAAAGTTGTTTGAATTTTACCATATAGATAGAGAAACATTTCAGGATTCTAAAATATATTTTCAAAACTTGGTTGAGAAACCTGAACACAAACAAAATGAAGAAAGCTTATTCAAAAAGTTGATGAAACTTTAATATGTCATTTCCCCCAATACGTCATTTTTAACTGAAATTTGAAAATATATTTTTAAAGGTTTTAATAAAAAATGAGAAATGAGTCCTAATTTGTATGTGTATACAATTTCATACAGGTTATGGTATAATATATATATACTGGGTCTTTGTCACCAGTTCCTAGCACGGATTTCCTAAAACCATCAGAATTTCCTGAGTGACAGGATTATCTTTTGTTGTTCATTGGAGCCCCTTTCAACCACACTTGAGTTTGTACTAAAGAGATGACTCAAAATGGGCTTCCTCAGTGACTTTGGAATAGAGGATGGTCAGCAGAAAGAACAATCAATTTTATTTCTCCTTTCATCCCCAGTCTCTGACTTCCTGGAAAGTGATAGGGACTAGAGATTGGGTTGTAAAAACTCTTGAACCACAAGACTAAGAGAACTTCTGAGGTGGTGAATATATCCTTGTTTTCAAGAATGGCAAAGCCTGACTCCCTGGGCGCAGAGGTTCCTATGTACCAGACCTCAATCTATGTACCTCCTCATCTGGCTGTTCATTTGTATCGTTTATAAAAGAGTGTAAGAGTAAGCTACCCCATGCCCACGGTCAGGGGCAGTGGTGGAGAGGAGCAACCCCACATCCAAGGAGCGGTGGCTGTGCAGGAGGGCCGAGAGGAGCTACTCCATGTTCAAGGTCAGGAGGGGGGCCCGTGAGGAGATACACCTCATCCAAGGTAAGAGAAACCCAAGTAAAATGGTAGGTATTGCGAGAGGGCATCAGAGGGCAGACACATTGAAACCATAATTACAGAAAACTAGCCAATCTGATCACATAGACCACAGCCTTGTCTAACTCAATGAAACTAAGCCATGCCTTCTGGGGCCACCCAAGACGGGCAGGACATGGTGGAGGTCTGACAGAATGTGGTCCACTGAAGAAGGGAATGGCGAGCCTTGAGAACCCCAATGAACAGTATGAAAAGGCAAAATGATAGGATACTGAAAGAGGAACTCCCCAGGTCAACAGGTACCCAATATGCTACTGGAGATTAGTGGAGAAATAACTCCAGAAAGAATGAAGGGATGGAACCAAAGCAAAAACAATACCCAGTTGTGCATGTGACTGGTGATAGAAGCAAGGTCCGATGCTGTAAAGAGCAATATNTATGCTACTGGAGATCAGTGGAGAAATAACTCCAGAAAGAATGAAGGGATGGAGCCAAAGCAAAAACAATACCCAGTTGTGCATGTGACTGGTGATAGAAGCAAGGTCCGATGCTGTAAAGAGCAATATTGCATAGGAACCTGGAATGTTAGGTCCTTGAGGCACTTCAAGGCAATTTGGAAGTGGTCAAACAGGAGATACCAAGAGTGAACATCGACATTCTAGGCAGCGAACTAAACTGGACTGGAATGGGTGAATTTAACTCAGATGACCATTATACCTACTGCTGTGGGCAGGAATCACTTAGAAGAAATGGAGTAGCCATCATGGTAAGCAAAAGAGTCTGAAATGCACTACTTGGATGCAATCTCAAAAATGACAGAATGATCTGTGCTTGTGTCCAAGGCAAACCATTCAGTATCACAGTTATCCAAGCCCATGCCCCAACCAGTTATGCTGAAGGAGTTGAAGTTATATGGTTCTATGAAGACCTACAAGACCTTTTAGAACTAACACCCAAAAAAGATGTCATTTTTGTTATAGGGGACTGGAATGCAAAAGTAGGAAGTCAAGAAACACCTGGAGTAACAGGCAAATTTGGCCTTGGAATGCGGAATGAAGCAGGGCAAAGACTAATAGAGTTTTTCCAATGAACACACTGGTCATAGCAAACACCCTCTTCCAACAATACATGAGAAGACTCTACACATGAACATCACCAGATGGTCAAAACCGAAATCAGTTTGATTATATTCTTTTCAGCCAAAGATGGAGAAGCGCTATACAGTCAGCAAAAACAAGACCAGGAGCTGACTGTGGCTCAGATCATGAACACCTTATTGCCAAATTCAGACTTAAATTGAAGAAAGTAGGGAAAACCACTAGACCATTCAGGTATGACCTAAATCGAATCCCTTATGATTACACAGTGGAAGTGAGAAACAGATTTAAGGGACTAGATCTGATAGACAGAGTGCCTGATGAACTATGGGTGGAGGTTCATGACTTTGTACAGGAGACAGGGATCAAGACCATCCCCATGGAAAAGAAATGCAAAAAACCAAAATGGCTGTCTGAAGAGGCTTTACAAATAGCTGTGAAAAGAAAAGAAGCAAAAAGCAAAGGAGAAAAGGAAAGATATAAGTATCTGAATGCAGAGTTCCAAAGAATAGCAAGGACAGGTAAGAAAGCCTTCCTCAGCAATCAATACAAAGTTTGAGATTAGGAGAATGCATAATGCCATGTCTTTGTATAGTGCTTTTCATTCACTGTTCAAATGGTCAAATAATTGAAATATAGAGACTAACAAGTTAATTAATGTTTAAAAGAGAAAAAGATGGATAAATGATTCCCTGAGTACTCTTTGGAAATACCAGTGACCTTGGCATTTGGTTTCCAAATCTGTGGCTTAGACAGGACATTTTTTTTTTCCATATTAGAAAAGGAAACTGTTATTTTCTCAAAAAGAAGATTAAAAATAAATGAGTGGTATTTGTATTATTATACACCAATTTTTGTTAGTAGTTGAATTCAATGGTCAGTTTATACAAATTGAGTACTTAATAATAATAGATCTGGTTTAAGTGAAGAAAACAATGGAACAGTTGGTTTCCTAGGAAGCAATTTTCAGAGGTATCCTGGAACGTGAAAAGTTGATGTTGAATATTGCATCATTTAGTGGCTTTGCTCAGGAATTTTATCGACACAATTATGATGCATTTTTCCATTAGAAAACTAATTTTCACTTAAGTGGTGAAATCAAGCTCCAGCTTGATTGTTATAGTGAGAAGGATTATGCTGTCAAATCAGATAGATCCATGTGAAGGCAATGTTTATGTTTAGACAAATACTGAAAACTATTTGAGTGCAAAAGATCAGCATAACAATAAGCTTCCAACGTCACTGAATAAACTTTAAAGAGAACTTGTTTCTTCTTTCTTAAATGAGAGTTTAAAAGGAATAGAAAATGCCATGGAACAAAATTTTATGTTTCATCAACTCATTGGAAAAGACTCTGATGCTGGGAGGGATTGGGGGCAGGAGAAGGGGACGACAGAGGATGAGATGGCTGGATGGCATCACCAAGTCGATGGACATGAGTTTGAGTAAACTCTGGGAGTTGGTAATGGACAAGGAGGCCTGGCATGCTGTGTTTCATGGGGTCACAAACAGTCAGACAGGACTGAGTGACTGAACTGAACTGAACTGATGAATTAAAAAATTAGATTTTGACCTTGTATTGATTATCCGGGATACCGTATTGATAGTGTTCTTTACTAATGTTAATGCTTCCAGTATTTCCAAGTCGTTCACTTCCAATACTGCAGGGCATTATCCCCACAGCCTTTAATTTGATGCAATTCTTTTGCTGTTAAAGTATGCCATAAAAACAGGAATGTGTGAGGTGATGATGCTTGTAGCTAGGCAGGCCTCTTTCCATAGCAAGAGGAGGAAGACTTTATCACAGGTGCGAAGACCAGAGCAGAAGAAACAAAGGAGCCGTGACGATATTACTGAGTTCCTGAAAACTTGGGACTCCCCTTATCTCAGTTATGTCTTAAGAAAACAACTGATGTGCTATGCTTCAGTCAAGGTGCTTGCTGACAGCCATTAGCATTTTCAGCATCTCAGAGGTGTGACATGAGGACAAAGTCCATTTTGGGTCTGTAGGATGACCTTGACTTTGGCCACAGCCAGCCTGATACAGCAGCTTTGGTCTGAAAAAGCGCTCCTGTGTCCTCAGCATTGGCTTTCACTGTGCTAACCCAAACACTTCCAAGGAAAGGATGAATGAACAGGACTGGACGGTGGACAGTGTAGTGCCTTTGATGATTATTGCTTCTATTCAGTCAGCAAGTCATGCCCAACTCTTTGCAACCACATGGACAGCAGCATGCCAGGCTTCCTTATCCTTCACTGTCTCCAGGAGCCTGCTCAAACTCATGTCCATTGAGCCGCTGATGCCATCCAACCATCTCATCCTCTGTCAGCCCCTTCTTCTGCCTTCAATCTTTCCCAGCGTCAGGGTCTTTTCCAATGAGTCGGCCTTTGATGACGGCTCTTTGTAATTTACCTGCACCTCCTTCCCACTTTTCTTTCTCCTCCTCAGCTGCTCAAAGTGCTCTGTAGAAAAATAGCAGTGGCTGGGTCCAGAAAGTTTGTAAGAAATTGATGCCTTCACAATTTCATTGTTGAATGCTTAAAAAAAAATAGTTTTTCTTTTTTACAGGAGTTTTAGTTCCAATCTCCTAATTCTAGGAGCTAGGGGAAATTAGTTATAATTTCATAATCCACAGTTTCGTAAGATCAAGGCATTAAAGAAAGATGGAAGCTTTGTGGGCAGACAGAATTGTTGAAGGATCGTGGGGATAATTGGGGTAAGGGATAGGAGACTTTAGTTCTTGTCCAATCCCACTACTGACTACATGATGACCTTGGGATCTCAGCCTATTCACCTGTAAAATGAGAAATATAGATGACTAGGTTTCTTTCACTAAAACACTGTATAACCCTCCTACAGGTCTCATCACTTTGCTGCTTCACTGGAGGCTTCAAATCTAAGCTGCACATTGTGTCACAGCTCTAATATATATTATGCTCTTTCATATTTTTAGAAATGAGGAAGAATGTATGTGTAGCTTTTGGTAGTCACTGGGCTTTATATCAAGTAACTCTTGATAGTTTTATGCCTAAAGGGCAAAATACATCAAAGGGATGATCCACTCGTAACTCTTGACATATTTATATCATTGTACAGATGCATTTTCAGCTACATATGCCAATACTAAGGTTATACTCAAGATCTTAAAGTATATTTGGACTTTTAGAATATAATTGTGTATTCTGTGTCTCCTAATACTTTGTATGTGGGAAAAAAATTTTATTTTGGCATTGAATGGGAGTAGTTAAGTGTTGTCAGTGATGGTAGAATTGTCTGCAGGACAAAGACAGGACAATTCCTGTAGAGTTGTCTGCAGGACAGAGCTTTGTAGATATTATCTGCCTATCTGTCCATCTTTCTGTATCTTAAATATTCTAAACACAAGGCTTCCATGAAATTGGTGATTTCCTTATGAGCCCGTTAAGTACCATAGACTGTCACTAAGCTCATTAGCATNGCTAGTTGTCAATGAGTGTTAAAGGATCAGACTTGCCTCAGACAATTTGCATTTTTGCAGAAATAGATTCCACAGTCCTAAGAACAGTCACCAAAATATTTCTTCTAAGCAATGGAATTAGGAAATGAAGGAGAACAGGAGGCCAGACAGGCCACTTTATGTGAAGAGGGAAGCCAGACAACCAGAGAACTGTGATGTGAGGAATTAATTAGCAATTACTCTCCCCCTTTAACTAAATTATACACAGACGCATAGAGGAGGCAGAGTCAAGGAGATTTTTGGTGGCAGAGTCAGAGAGCTACATAGAAGGTTAAATAAAAGAATATTCTAGTCACTACACTATACCATATAAATCAGTAAGATCATATTATTTATTCCAAGTGTTCTTAAAGAGCTAACAAGGGAGTAATTCATGAAAAAAAAATCTTCAGAAAAATCAGAGCATGAACATTAGAAACCATAGAAATATATACAGTTATCTACACAGTCAGTCCTTGATTAAACACACTAATAGAGGAGAATTCAGATAAGCCAAGTTTGTGGATAATTTTAAAACTATCGGGTTGGTTTTGAAGTGCTTCTCTGCTTATCCCTTTCACAGAAAGAAAACACAACTTCTAGTCATATTTGCTAATATCATTCCAAAATTTCTTGGTGGACATTGCCTAAGGTTGAGAGCCAGTGACTCAAAAAGGCATGCAGACGTTAAAGTGGACCAATCTGGATTTGGGAAAGTGGAACCAACCATGGCCTTAGACAATGGAAACATGAATAATCTACCTGGAACCTGAATAGAGCCAAAAACTCTCTCATAGCTTAGTCTTGGCAAGGCTCAAGTCAAAGGAAAATAGTCGTTGACATTGACTTAAGTTTTCATTATTAACTTTTCAACCAATGCTCAGGAAATAGCACTTCTTTTCTCTATTCCTGTCTTATCTTACAGATAGACAATAACCATTGCCCTCAACACTCACTCCTCTCCATTCCCTCAAATCAACATCAGAAAGCTACTGACCTAATCCTCTACCACATTCCTGAGACTATTAGTTTTCATGTTTTTCAGAATAAATTTCATCTTCAGACCCTTTAAGGTTCTTTTCTTCTCAGATTATCCTTATATATATATATATATATATTCTGGCCTCATAGGAGGAAAAGATGCTGATACTAGAATTTTTCTTTGCAGTGGGAGGATTAAGGGAAGAGATTGAAAATTGTCTTTATAACAAGCATATGAATAATTGATAGTTTCCTTCATACAGAAATACAGAAAGTGGAATATCATCTCCATCTTACACAGAAAGAAACTGAGGTTCAGAGATGTCATATGTTGACTAAGAGAGGAAGACTTTTCCTTAATTACCAATCCATCTGAGCCAGCAGGGAAGAAGCCCCAGTTAACATTAGTTTATCAAATTAATTGATAGATTGGAAGAAGTTGGTGTCTAAGATTGGAGTGTGAGCACTGGATGATTGGGTGGAAAATAAGATTGATGGGCAGCTTGGAGAAAGTTATAAAAAGGCATGATAACAGGAACACAAAATAATTCTCTCCTTCATAAATTCTGTAGGCTCAAGTTGGGTATAGGCAACATTCTCCAAGGCACCATTTGGGATGAGATGCTTTTCAGCAGTGTTGGAAAGACTGGCTTGAACCCTGTCTGAATTTCACAGAGTGCTGCAAGGGTGTATTTATAGATGCTTATATTCAGCACTCTTGGAATTCTTAAGAAAAATGAACCACAAAATGTGTTGACTTGTGTACATTATAGCAAATCAAAGAGCCACTTGTGACTGTTGAAGATGCTTTGGCAAAAATGAAAAGGACAGATCTAGGTAAAAAAGTGAAGTGTTGACCTAAAAGTAGAGCTGAGGGAGGCAGGTCAAAAATTACATCAACTGCTGTCAGGAGAGAATTCTGATAGAACGTCTGGTTCTAGGATGCCTGAGATTGTGAAGTGTGTATTTGTTTAAACACGTGTTTGTCTTGGCACCATTTTGCTTTCAAGAAAAGATGAAAAGGAAATACTCCAAGCAAGGAGGATGAGAATGATAAATGGATTAGAGGGCATGACTTATTGTACAAAAATAGATTGAAGTAATATAGCATAGATAGCCTGGGGCGGGGGAGGGGTGGGCAGGTTGGGGAACAGCAAAGGAAAACAGAAATTGCTAATACTTATGAGCACCTGAGAGGCCGTAACATGAGTGACATTCATTTTGGAACTTGAGCACATCAAAAGACATGCTTAGTATGGTCTGGAGATATATATATTTGCCCATTTACCCACTAAGTTCAATGACACTGAACCAGAAAAGGCAGGAAGTGAAGTGTAAAGGCTGAAGAGTTGGAAAGAAAACATTTGAAGTGTTTTTGTCACCTTCAAGGAATGATATTATTAACTTTCTGCTCTGTAAGAAGAGTGACATTAAGCATGGGAGATTATATAGCTTCTCTGTGTGTGTTCATGTATAGAATCTCTGAATGGTATCTGAACCTTCAGAGTGGCCTGGGATAGGCATAGTGAGAGCTAGAACTTGAGGGTTTTTCTGCTATTGGTTGAGAGGGACTCATTACAAAACATTTATTGATTCATGAACTAGTGATTAAGTACAAGATAGCATATTAAAAAGCAGAGACATTACTTTGCCAACAAAGGTCAGTCTAGTCAAGGCTATGGTTTTTCCAGTTGTCATGTATGGATGAGAGAATTGGACTGTGAAGAAAGCTGAGTGCTGAAGAATGATGCTTTTGAACTGTGGTATTGGAGAAGACTCTTGAGACTCTGTTGGACTGCAAGGAGATCCAACCCATCCATTCTAAAGATCAGTCCTGAGTGCTCATTGGAAGGAATGATGTTGAAGCGGAAACTCCAATACTTTGGCCACCTCATGAGAAGAGTTGACTCATTGGAAAAGACTCTGATGCTGGGAGGGATTGGGGACAGGCGGAGAAGGGGACAACAAAAGATGAGATGGCTGGTTGGCATCACTGACTCAATGGACATGAGTTTGAATGAACTCCAGGAGTTGGTGATGGACACGGAGGCCGGGCGTGCTGCGGTTCGTGGGGTCACAAAGAGCTGGACACGACTGAACAACTGAACTGAACTGAACTGAAGAGTAAGTTTAGCACCTTTCTGAGATCTGTGATAATTCTATGAATTATCTGTGAATTATCAAACCTGAGCAAGTGTATTATGAGAACCTCTGAATTTATAATCTGCTGGGGAAAAGTGTAGATAACATGGGTACACTATTAGAAACCAGAAGACAAGGAAACTTATTGATGTGGTCTCATAGTCAGTTCTGGAATCACAGAGCAGAGTGGAAAAATGTGGAAAGAAGATCTGGAGTACTAATAAGAAATTTGGCACACCCCTTGTCTGGGAGTTATGCTCTTTAATGCAATAACCTTATCTATCTTATACTTCATTGTGCCCTAGTGCCTAGAACAAACCTGATGCATAGTAGTAATAGGTAACATTCACTGGCTGTTCATAATATCTTGGGTACTTCTATGGGCTTTCAGTTCAGTTCAGTAGCTCAGTCATGTCTGACTCTTTGCAACCCCATGGACTGCAGCATGCCAGGCCTCCCTGTCCATCACCAACTCCCAGAGTTTACTCAAACTCATGTCCATTGAGTCCATATCCATCCAACCATCTCATCCTCTGTTGTTCCCTTCTCTTCCTGCCTTCAGTCTTTCCCAGCATCAGGGTCTTTTCCAATGAGTCGGCTCTTCACATCAGGTGGCCAAAGTATGGGAGTTTCGGCTTCAGCATCAGTCCTTCCAATGAATATTCAGGACTGATTTCCTTTAGGATAGACTGGCTGGATCTCCTTGCAGTCCAAGGGATTCTCAAGAGTCTTATCCAACACCACAGTTCAAAAGCATCAATTCTTCAGTGCTGAGCTTTCTTTATAGTCCAACTCTCATATCCATACATGACTACTGGAAAAACCGTAGCTTTGACTAGATGGACCTTTGTTAACAAAGTGATATCTCTGCTTTTTAATATGCTGTTTAGGTTGGTCAGAACTTTTCTTCCAAGGAGCAAGCATCTTTTAATTTCATGGCTGCAGTCACCATCTGCAGTGATTTTGGACTTTACATGTATTAAATTGTTTAGTCTTCATGTCAACTGTATTAAGTATTACCATTACGTATTATTATCACCAGTTTCTTGGTGATGAAACAGGCACAAAGAAAGCTAGATTTTACAGATCTGGACTCCAACCCTGGTCGCTTGCCTCCGTGACCCTCAACCTTAAAAAAAAAACAAAAAACTTTTTCAGCTTTATTGAGGTATAATCGACACATACCATTGTGTAAATTTAAGATGTAAAAACATGTTGACTTGATACATTTATAAATTGCAAAATGATTACCATCATAGTATTAGTTACCACCTTCATGCACTGATATTGTTACCATTTGTTTTTGTAGTAAGAACATTTGAGATACACTCTGAATCAAGTATGTGATACAGCATTATTAGCTATAATCACTATACTGCACATTAGATCCCCAAACTTGTTAATATTATCACTGAAAGTTTGTACCCTTTGAACAATATCTCCCCCATACTTCCACCCGCAACTCCTGGTAACAACCACTCTACTCTCCATGATGCTCACCCTGAATCAGCATTTTATGGTGCTCAACAAAGTTACTCTCTTTTTGTGCAACATCACTTCTTATATCCAGTACCTACTCATCTCTTTTCTTTCCTCAAACTATGACTTTCTCTTAAAAACATGCTCTTTCAGAGAGTTAACACCCTGCCAATTATTTCTAGCATATAGTGCATCTTCAAATTGAAAAAGAGTAGGACTGTTAAGTTCTGGATTTGGGGTAAGAAAATAAATCCACAGGAGTGACCAGTTATTACAATAGAATGAGTTCTCTCAGATTTTCTAGGATAGATATATTTTGGCTGCTTGACAGATTGTATTATCAACCTGCCAAAATAACTTTTGTGTATCTGGTGAAATCTTGGAGAAGCAGTAGGGAAAAGAAGTTCATGATTTTACTTGATAGGAGGCCACACAAAGAAAACAATAATAGACATCATTTACTTTATTTTGGGTGTATGATCATCTCATTTAATTAAAAAAATTCTTATTGGAGTATAGTTGCTTTATAGTGTTGTATTAATTTCTGCTGTGCAGCAAAGTGAATCAGTTATATGTACACATACATCCCCTCTTTTTAGGATTTCCTTCCCATTTAGGTCACCACAGAACACTGAGTAGAGTTCCCTGTGTTGTACAATAGGATCTCATTAGTTATCTATTTCATACATAATAGTATATATATTGAGGTTTCTCTAGTGGCTCAGTGGTAAACAATCTGCCTGCATTCCAGTACTGCCCACTCCAGTATTCTCGCCTGGAACGAGGACAGAAGAGCCTGATGGGCTACATCCATGGAGTCACAGAGAGTTGGGCATGATTTAGCATTTAAACAGTAATAACGTTTATATATGTCAATCCCAATCTCCTTATCTCATTTAATTTAAAAAATTGTAGTTTCAACCATGATCAATATCTCTTCTTACTCCTCGCTCTAAGCCATGGCAACCATCATTCTGTACTCTGTTTCTATGAGTTTGACCTTTTTTTTTTTTTTAAGATTCCACATATAAGTGAGATCATGCAATATTTGTCTTTCAATCTGACTTATTTCACTTAGAGTAATGCCATCAGGGTCCCTCTATGTTGCAAGTAGAAGGATTTCCTTCTTTTTACAGTTGAATTAAAAACTCTCTGTCTCTCTCTCTATATATAAATATATATATATAATATATCACATTTTCTTCATCCATTCATCTATTGACAGACACTCAGGTTTTCCCACATCTTGGCTATTGTAAATAATGTTGCAAAGAACATTACGAAGCAAATATCTCTTCAAGATAGTGATTTCATTTCTTTGGGATATATCACCAAAAGTAGAAGCGCTGAATCATATAATAGTTCTATTTTTAAAGTTTTGAAGAACCTCCGTGTTGTTTTCCATAGTGACTGTACCAATTTACATTTCCACTGAATTTAAGGTTCCCTTTTCCCCAATGCTCTCTACCATTGTTGTTTCTTGTCTTTTTGATAATAACCATTCTAAGAGGTGTAAGATGATATCTCATTGTGGTTTTGATTTGCATTTCCCTGATGATTAGTGTGTTGAACATATTTTCATATACCTGTTGGACATCTCTGCATCTTCTTTGGAAAAAATGTTCATATCTTTGCCCATTAAAAAATCTAATTATTAGTCTTTTTTACTGTTAAGCTGTGTAAGTTTTGGGTAGCTATCCCCTTATCTGATATGTGTTTGGCAAATAGTTTCTCCCATGCCACTGGTTGCCTTTTCATTTTGTTGATCTTTTTTTTTTTTTTTGCTATAGAAGCTTTTTTAAATTTTATGTAGTCTCACTTTGTCTTTGTTTTTGTCAACTGCTTTGCTGTCATCTCCAAAAAATTGTTGCAAAACCAAGGCCAGTTAGCTTAGCCCACATGTTCGTTTTTTTCTAGGAGTTTCATGGTTTAAGGCCTCACATTTAACTTTTAAAACTGTTTCTAGTTGATTTTTGTGAATGGTACAAAGATAGGGTCCAATTTCATTCTTTTACATGTGAACATCCAGTTTTACCAGCACCATTTATTGAAAAAAGCTATCCTTTTCCTGTTGAGTATTCTTGACTCTCTTGTCAAATATTAGTTGACCAAATATGCATGGGTTTATTTCTGTGCTCTTGATTCTGTGACGGTTTTTATGCATTTACACTTTAAGGTATCTTTCTGTGGTAGCTGGCATTTACTGCATTTAGATGCAAAGAAACTGAGACAGAAATGTTCTGTTCTAGGTCACACAGCTAGAATGTACTCAAGTCATTTTGATTCCAAAGCTTGTGTCTTCAACTGTATTGTATTACCTCCTGGTAGAGTGTGTGGAAATTGTTCCTAAGCCTCAATAAACTTCCCTGTTTTTCTTGTTCCCACATATAAG
This sequence comes from Oreotragus oreotragus, assembly GCA_006410675.1. Lineage (NCBI taxonomy): Eukaryota > Metazoa > Chordata > Mammalia > Artiodactyla > Bovidae > Oreotragus > Oreotragus oreotragus. Next base: position 116,300 of record SJYX01017408.1, read on the forward strand.
AATACAGGCATATGTATAATTAGATTCATATTTATTATTTCCATGTACTTTCATATAATTTTGTACTATAAACAATACTTTGTAAATTAACAATATCCCTGTAATTTAATTGTGTTTATATTGAGAGTGTATTGCAAGTTGTTTAAACAGCACCACTTCAGAGGCAACCGCACATATCACCACAGAAGGGTGAGTGCAAAAATGAAATTTAGAGAGATAACGTTTACATCAGCTTCAGCCATATGGGTATTGGATGAGTCATGATTGAACCATGATTATATATATTTTAAAGTCTAATTATTAGAAAATTATAGCACAAAAATGCTGTTGGTGCAAATATGTGTCACTGCATGTTCTGTAACACTTAACAACCTTAACAAACAAAAAAGGAGGAGCTAACAGTAATTTTAAATTAAAGAGAAAGAATATCAGCAATTGAAATATCACAACAAACCAAAGATAATACTACTATGAGGATTTAATACTCTGATCACAGGGAGTCTATTCCCCAAATTAAGAGTCTTCCAGCTATCTGAGTGAGAAAATAATAAGCAGCAGGAGGGAAACTGTGGCTATGAAAATTGGCCTCTGACTTCCTAGTGGAATCCTGAAGTTAGACTCTTTAATAAATTCTAGTAGCAGCCCAATTTCAGTTTAAAAATATCACATTTTATTAATTGATAATTCACTTAATAGGTAACTAATGAAAATGAAAGTTTATAAAATTATGAATTTAGGCATCATTTTGAGGCCCCTCAGTAAGTCTCAGATCCATCAGTAGATGCCAACTCATTTTTAAAGAATCTAAGGGGAAAAAGCATAAAGAATTAGGATCAGAAAAGACTGGTTTTAAAAGGCTGATCTTTCCAAGTGTGAGACCTTGAGCAAGAATCTTAGCTGGACTGTTTCAGAGTCTGAATCACTCTGTGGTGTGCTCCGAACTGACTCATGTCACTGCTGGAAAGCTGATAGTTTAATTTCCAAAATTTTTGCAGGCCAGTTGTTAAACCATTAATTGTTTGATATCCACCACAATGGGAGTATTATACTACAAAAACCAGCAAACACTATAGATCAGAAATATTTTTTTCAGATGGTTTAAATTTTTATTGTAGTATAATTGGTATACACTATATAAGTTTCAGACACACAATGTTATAATTTAATGTTTATATACATTAAAAAGTGATCACCACAATAACTCCAGTTACTGTCTTGTCACCATACAGTTTACTCCTGCAACCATTTTTCCAATTTCTCAACTCCCAACACCGCTGTTAAGCACAATCTGTTCTCTGTATCTATGAGGAGTTTTTTTTGTTGTTGTTGTTTGTACATTTTGGTCTTTAGATTTCACATAAAAATAGAATCATATAGTATTTGTCTTTCTCTGCCTGGCTTACTTTCAAGGTCCATCCATATTGTCAAAAATGGCAAGATTTCATTATTTTTTATGGCTGAGTAGTATTATATATATATTTGCGTGTGTGCGTTAGTTGCTCAGTTGTGTCCGAGTCTTTGCAACCCCATGGTCTGTAGGCTGCCAGGCTCTACTTGGTCCATGGAGTTCTCCAGGCAAGAACACTGGAGTGGGGTTGCCATTTTCCTTTCCTTGTTGCCATCAACAGTGCACAAGGGTTCCCTTTTCTCCACATCCTCTCTACCACTTGTTATTTCCTGTCCTTTTGATAACAGCCATTCTAAGAAGCATGGGGTGATATCTCATGGTGGTTTTGATTTACATTTCCCTGTTAATTAGTGATGTTGAACACCTTTTTGTGTGCCTGTTGGCCCTCTGTCTGTTTTTTCTGTAAGAGTGTCTATTTAGATCTCCAGTCAGGAACTTTTCCCCCTAGAAAACTGGTTTACTAGCAAACTATTGTTTAATTCTTCCCTCCCCTCCAAAATATTACTAAATTCCGCTAGAAGGGAATAATGATTCCTCTATAAGAATTAAATTGTTTTGATATTGTGCCAAAGCTACATAATCAATAAACACCCATTTTGTAGGGTGGCTATTAGGCACGATCCTGTTTAATTCCTTTAGAGGTAGATGTTACACTTTTGGAGAATTACACTTTTGGAAATACCTGAGAACAAATTACTGATGCTCAAAATATTACAAATGACTCTCATAGCTATTAAATTGAGTGGAAGAAGCCAGATATAAAATAATATATACTATATTATTTAATTTATATGAAATTTAAGAACTGATTGAAGTTCAAGAACTGATAGAAGATTATAGAAGCCAGAAGAATGTTTATCTCCAGTGGGAAGAAGAGTTGTGACTGAGAAGGCATGTGTAGGAAACATCTGGGTGCTGGAGTGTTCCTACTGTGATCCAGATGGGGGTTCAGTTCAGTTGCTCAGTCGTGTCCGACTCTTTGTGACCCCATGAATCGCAGCATGCCAGGCCTCCCTGTCCATCACCAACTCCCTGAGTTCACTCAGATTCACGTCCATCGAGTCAGTGATGCCATCCAGCCATCGCATCCTCTGTCGTCCCCTTATCCTCCTGCCCCCAATCCCTCCCAGCATCAGAGTCATTTCCAATGACTCAGCTCTTCGCATGAGGTGGCCAAAGTACTGGAGTTTCAGCTTTAACATCATTCCTTCCAAAGAGATGGGGGTTACACAGATACAAAAATTCATCACATAATACACTTAAGATCGTTGCATCTTATAATAAAAAGTACTTTTTACTCAGTAAAAATTTAACAAAAAGTAAATTCTTAAAGAGATGGAAATGCCAGATCACCTTACCTGCCTCCTGTGAAACCTGTATGCAGGTCAAGAAGCAACAGTTAGAACCAGATGTGGAACAACAGACTGGTTCCAAATTGGGAAAGGAGTACGTCAAGGCTATATATTGTCACCCTGTTTATTTAATTTATATGCAGAGTACATCATGTGAAATGCTAGGGTGGATAAAGCACAAGCTATAATCTAGATTGCTGGGAGAAATATCAATAGCCTCAGATATGCAGATGACACCACCCTTATGGCAGAAAGCGAAGAACTAAAGAGTCTATTGATGAAAATGAAAGAGGAGAGTGAAAAAGTTGACTTAAAACTCAACATTCAAAAAACTAAGATCACAGGATACAGTCCCATCACTTCATGGCAAATAGATGGGAAAACAATGGAAACAGTGAGAGACTTTATTTTCTTGGGCTCCAAAATCACTGCAGATGGTGACTGCAGCCATGAAATTAAAAGATGCTTGCCCCTTGGAATAGATTCTGTGACCAACCTAGACAGCATATTTAAAAATCAGAGACATCACTTTGCTGACAAAGGTCCATCTAGTCAAAGCTATGGTTTTTCCAGTAATCATGTATGAATGTGAGAGTTGGACTATAAAAAAAGCTGAGCACCAAAAAATTGATGCTTTTGAATTGTGGTGTTGGAGAAGACTCTTGAGAATCCCTTGGACTGCAAGGGGATCCAACCAGTCTATCCTAAAGGAAATCAGTCCTGAATATTCACTGGAAAGACTGATGCTGAAGCCGAGAAACTCCAATACTTTGGCCATCTGATGTGAAAAACTGACTCCTTAGAAAAGATCCTGATGCCGAGAAAGATTGAAGGCAGGAGAAGGGGGCGACAGAGGATGAGATGGTTGGATGGCATCACTTACTGGATGGACATGAGTTTGAACAAGCTCTAGGAGGTGGTGATGGACAGGGAAGCCTGACGGGCAGCAGTCCATGGGGTGGCAAAGAGTCGGACACAACTGAGTGACTGAACTGAACTGAACTAATACTGTACTAAAAGTAAAAGAAAAAGAAGTATCTGAGAAAGTATGTCTTATAAACTAGGAAGCAGTGCAAAGTCTCCTCTATCTTAAAAGTCTGAGATGCCTTTGGCAACCCTCTTCTCCTAGTTTCTCCCTCTCTGGCCACTCCTCTGTCTATCTAGGGTACCACTAGTTTCTTTCTGCCTGTTTTGTAAGTGTTGCGTCCCCAGAGTTCTGTCCTTGTACTTCTCCTCACTTTACATTCTATTGATAATCTCTGTAGCTCCAACTCCCAACACAATTTCCTAACCTCTAGATCACACCCTTTTCTCCTCTAGACCCATATTCATTCCTTCAGCAACTATATACTGGTTTATCTTACTGGGTGTTTTCTTATGCCACGTACTGTTTTTGGCTCTAGCCCATGTTAATTAACGAAACAGACAGAGATCTTTGCCTTCATGGAGCTTACCTGCTGAAATCTCTCTCCCTAGGCATACAAAGATTCAGGATGTCTCAAATGATCTCACCATCTTCACCCCTGCTGCTAAGTCACTTCAGTCATGTCCAACTCTGTGTGACCCCATAGATGGCAGCCCACCAGGCTCCCCCATCCCTGGGATTTTCCAGGCAAGAACACTGGAGTGGGTTGCCAGTTCCTTCTCCAATGTAGGAAAGTGAAAAGTGAAAGTGAAGTCACTCAGTCGTATCTGACTCTTAGCGACCCCATGGACTGCAGCCTACCAATCTCCTCCGTCCATGGGATTTTCCACCAAGAGTACTGAAGTGGGGTGCCATCGCCTTCTCTGTCTTCACCCCTAGATTCTCCCTAAATTGTTTTTACCACTCATCCACTATCTCCACAATTCCATTGTGATCTTCTCAGAAACTTGAAAGTCATCCCTGACCTCTTTTCAGTAAATCACAATAGGCTGGCTACTCTGTGACCTGCGTATTTCTTAAAACCTTCCATTTGTCTGTATTTGCACTGGAGAAGGCAATGGCACCCCACTCCAGTACTCTTGCCTGGAAAATCCCATGGATGGAGGAGCCTGGTAGGCTGCAGTCCATGGGATCGCTGAGGTTTGGACATGACTGACTGACTTCACTTTCACTTTTCACTTTCCTGCATTGGAGAAGGAAATGGCAACCCACTCCAGTGTTCTTGCCTGGAAAATCCCAGGGATGGGGGAGCCTGGTGGGCTGCCGTCTCTGGGGTCGCACAGAGTCAGACACGACTGAAGCGACTTAGCAGCAGCAGCAGCCCTGTTCTCATTCTTGTTCGTTTGGCTTACTAACTGGCCTCTGCCTCCAGTCTCTTTCCTGCCTATTGCTCTCCATATAGCTGCTAGAATGACTATAAAATGCAAATCAGAACAAGCTGCATTCTGCCTGAACCTGTCCAGTGGCCGTGCCAGATGAAAGTCTAAATTCCTTACTTTGTTCTCATGTATGCTGCTGTCAAATTATGAGTGTGGCTGCTGAAATCTGGGTTCACATGCCTGGTTATCAGCATAACCTTGGGTAAAATTGTTTTGTCCTTTCTGTGCCTTACTTTTTCATCTATAAAATGGCAATGACAATAGTACCGACTTCAAGAGTTGTCATGGGAATTAGATGTATTATTGCACACAAGGCACTAAGAATAGTGCCTTGTTGTTGTTCAGCTGCTCAGTTGTGTCTGACTCTTTGCAGCTCACCAGGCTTCCTTGTCCTTCACCATCTCCTGGAGCTTGCTCAAAATCATGTCCATTGAGTTGGTGATGCCATCCAACCATCTCATCCTCTGTCATTTCCTTCTCCTCCTGCCTTCAATCTTTCCCAGCATCAGGGTCTTTTCCAATGAGTCAGCTTTTCGCACAAGGTGGCCAAAGTATTGGAGTTTCAGCTTCAGCATCAGTCCTTCCAATGAATATTCAGGATTGATTTCCTTTAGGATTGACTGGTTTGATCTCCTTGCAGTCCAAGGGACTCTCAAGAGTCTTCTCTAACACAGTTCGAAAGAATTAGTTTTTTGGCACGCTGTCCTCTTTATGGTCCAACTCTCACATGTGTACATGACCATTGGAAAAGCCATACCTTTGACTATACAGACTTTTGTCGGCAAAATAATGTCTCTGCTTTTAAATATGCTGTCTAGGTTGGTCATAGCATCTCTTCCAAGGAGCAAGTGTCTTTTAATTTCATGGCTGCAGTCACCATCTTCAGTGATTTTGGAGCCCAAGAAAATAAAGTCTCTCACTGTTTCTATTGCTTCCCCATCCATTTGCCATGAAGTGATGGGACTAGATGCCGTGATCTTAGTTTCTTGAATGTTGAGCTTTAAGTCAACTTTTTCACTCTCCTCTTTCACCTTCATCAAGAAGCTCCTCAGTTCCTCTTCACTTTCTGCCGTAATTGTGGTATCATCTGCATATCTGAGGTTATTGTATTTTTCCCGACAATCTTGATTATAGCTTGTGCTTCATCCAGCCTGGCATTTCACATGATGTACTCTGCATATAAGTTAAATAAACAGGGTGAAAATATATAGCCTTGACGTATTCCTTTCCCAATTTGGAACCAATCTCTCATTCCATGTCCAGTTCTAACTGTTGCTTCTTGACCTGTATACAGGTTTCACGGGAGGCAGGTAAGGTGGTCTGGCATTTCCATCTCTTTAAGAATTTACCACAGTTTGTTGTGATCCACACAGTCAAAGGCTTTAGCATAGTCAGTGAAGCAGAAGTAGATGTTTTTCTGGAATTNGGGAGGCAGGTAAGGTGGTCTGGCATTTCCATCTCTTTAAGAATTTACCACAGTTTGTTGTGATCCACACAGTCAAAGGCTTTAGCATAGTCAGTGAAGCAGAAGTAGATGTTTTTCTGGAATTGCTTTTTCTATGATCCAATGGTTGTTGGCAATTTGATCTCTGGTTCCTCTGCCTTTTCCAAACCCAACTTGAACATCTGGAAGTTCTCGGTTCAAGTACTGTTGACGCCTCGCTTGGAGAATTTTGAGCATTACTTTGCTAGCATGTGAAATGTGTGCAATTGTGTGGTAGTTTGAACAATCTTTGGCATTGTACATTTTTGGGAATTGGAATGAAAAGATCAGTTTTCATTCCAGAATGAAGGAAAAGTGCCTGGTCCTCAGAATATACACAAAAAGTGCCTTTTTTTTTTTTTTAAAAGAGGATTGCTGTAATGTTTAAATAAGTTAAAACATCTAAAAGACTTTGCACAGTACCCAGCCTGTCTTAAATGCTCTGTAACATCCATGGTTCATATAGTCAAAACTATAGCTTTTCCTGTAGTCAGCTACAGATTTTACAGTTGGACCATAAAGAAGGCTGAGCATCAAAGAACTGATGCTTTCAAATTGTAGTGCTGGAGAAGACTCTTGAGCATCATTCAGACAGCAAAGAGATCAAACCATTCAACCCTGAATATTTATTGGAAAGACTGAGGCCGAAGCTGAAGTTCTAGTACTTTGGCCACCTGATGTGAAGAACCGACTCATTGGAAAAGACCCTGATGCTGAGAAAGATTGAGGGAGAAAGAAGTAGAAGGTGGCAGAGGATGAGATGGTTAGGTAGCATCACCAACCCAATGGGCATGAGTATGTGCACACTTCAGGAGATAGTGGAGAACAGAGGACTTTGACATGCTGCAGCCCATGGGACTACAGAGTCGAACACAGCTTAGTAGCTGAACAACAGCAACAACAAATGTCAGTGTTGCTGCCCCTCTAGCCTTACTGCTTGTCCCTCTTCCATACACACCTGACTCAGCCCAGAGGGACTGGCTGTGGTTCTCTTACACCTCCAGCCCATGATTCCTCCCTTTCCCTGTCTTTTTCCTGGATGTATCCCATCGACCCTTCAAGTCACTGCTCAGGCACCAGCGCCTGGTTGCCCCAGCCCAAGCTGGATCAGTGGCTCCTCCTCTGTTACTTCCCTCTAAGAACCTGTGCTTGCTTCCATCACAGAACTTAGTAATTGTTTATTTAAAATGTACTATGATTCATCCGTCAACAGATGACTGGATAAGCAAAGTGTGGTATATATGTATAAATGGGGTATTTATTATTCAGTCTTAAGAATGAATGAAGTACATCATGGATGAACCTCAAAAACAATATGCTAGTTAAAATAAGCCAAGATTAGAACAATTAGGCTAGAATTGCTCTAAGTCCTGCCTTTGCCAGGCTGTGTGACATGGTGTAAGGTATATAACTTCTCTAAGTTTTAGTTTCTTCATATATAAAAATAGTTAGATTTTCTTTATAGCTGTTGCTTGAAGTAATGTGTGTTGAGTACTTGGCACATAACTGGATAATGGTAAGCACTGTGTTTTCTCTTATTATTGTTCAGTTGTGACCTCTTTGGGCATAGGGTTTGCATCCTGTCATAGTTGCATCCCAGGTTCAGTGAAATGGTTTCAGATTTCACATTGCAACCAACCTTGAAGAATATATTGCAGAAGACTGAGTATAGAAATAGATAAAATAATCCAGCTGTGTTTTATTGAACTAGATAGTGACAAGATTTAAAAAGAAAATAGGCAATGCTGCTCTTCTTCCTAGATTTTTTTTTGAGTAAATATACTTTCCATAAAATGTTTTCTTTATGTTAATGTATTAATAAAAGGAATCAGTAACATTATTTTATTTTAAATATTTATTTTTATTAATCATTGGAGGATGATTGCTTTGTAATGTGTTGGTTTCTGCCATACAACAACATGAATCATCCATTAGTATACACATGTTCCTCCCTTCAGAACCTCCCTCCCTCTGCTCCCCGCCACATCTCACCCCTCGAGGTCATCACAGGGCTCCAGGCTGAGCTCCCTGTGTCATAGAGCAACTTCCCGCTAGTTACCTGTTTTGCACATGGTAACGTATATATTTCAGTGCTACTCTCAATTCTTCCTGTTCTCTCCTTCCTCCACTATTAGCTTGCTGGGTCTTAGTTGGGGCTTTCAGGATCTTGCATCTTCGCTGTGAGGGCATGTAGGATCTTCATTTGCAACATGGGACCTCAGCTGTGGCATGTGAACTCTTGGTTGCAGCATGCGCGAACAGGGATTGAACCCAGGCCCTGGGCATTGGGAGCACACATCTTAGCCACTGGACCACCAAGGAAGTCCCACTAATGCTATTTTAAAATAAGTAAATAAGTATTTTAAATGTCCCATTTTAATTTCTAATATGGTAAATGTTGATAGATAGAACCTTTTAAACCATCTTCTTTGGGATCCTCAGTAATTAAGAGCATAAAGGAGTCCTGAGACCAGAAAGATCAAGAACCATTGTTCTGCCTTGCAGCTGAATCCCTGCCATCCCACCCAGGACAGCAGCCTCCAGTGTGGGCCTTAACACTTCACAGGATGGGGAGGTCATCACCTCCTGGAACAGCTGGCTTTATCTTTGGTCTACTCTGGCTCTTAGAAAGTTGTGGCAAGGAATCAAAAATCCTTGTTTTGGAGGCCCCATTGACTGGTCTTAGACTCACCTCTTATTTTCACACTTTGCAGTTTGGAACCGTCTTCCAAGTCTGGAAGACTGTGATCAATGCCCCTTTGTGGTAGCCCCAGAGGGAATCACCCTCTTCTTCTGGTGAATAACGTGCATATGTATTTTTCTGAGTCAGCTGGTGATTTGTGGGAAGCATTGCCAACCCAGAGAGCTCACAGCTGCTTTTCCAGGAGCCAGATTATCTCCAGTCCCACACTGAATTTGAGAAACTCATTTTGTTTTTATTTTTGCCAATAAATTAAAATTTTCCATTATAAACCACACAGGCTTAAGGAAAATAAAGAAAAGTAGGGAAAAAAGAGACTTAAAAATGAGAATAGGGTCATGATTAGCCTTGATTTTCTTGTCTTGGCATCTAGCTCCTTTTCAGGCTTACCCTGAATGACATTCTTTTCAAATAATTTCTACAAGCAGTTATGTGAACTATGCCTCCAGAGGTCTCTCAGGTTGACAAGCTGCCTGCTGCCTGGTCAGTCCCCAGCCCTTTAAGGACAGCTGAGAAGGGGAACTCAAAGGAAACAGGAAGCTCTCAAGGAAAGTGATTCTTGTGCTCTCTGGAGGCACTTAGGCCAGATCTCTCCAGGCTACATGGGGTCAGAAGGGATAGATGCTATTTTACAGAAGGAACTGGTAATTTTTTCCTGTATTTTTGGGGTATAAAAATGAAGTTCTTATAAAAATTCTACTTCTAGGAATCTACCCTAAGAAAATCATGAGAGATGTAGATGGCATTAGGTATCTATCATTATTAATAAAACTTAAATTTGAAAATAAGCTTAATATTCTACAATACAGGTTTAGTTTAAAAACTATCTGTAAGGGAACAGGGTTATATGGGAGCAGGGGTTCACAACTTTGCTGCTCTAAAAAATGAAAATCTTAAAAAAAAACCACCTGTCTATATGCTTGTATATTCTTTGCCAGTTAGTAATAAATGACATTTACAAAAATCTTTTGAATGATGTGGGAAAATTCTCAACATAGAGTGTTAGTTGCTTACTATATGACTAACATATAGTTTTTATATAAATATTTGTTGACTGAAAATAACAGATAAGAAATTGTATTATACAGTACTGCTGCTGCTATTAAGTCGCTTCAGTCATGTCCGACTCTGTGTGATCCCATAGATGGCAGCCCACCAGACTCCTCCATCCCTGGGATTCTCAAGGCAAGAACACTGGAGTGGGTTGCCATTTCCTTCTCCAATGCATGAAAGTGAAAAGTGAAAGTGAAATCGCTCAGTCGTGCCCGATTCTTATCGACCCCATGGACTGCAGACTTCCAGGCTCCTCCATCCATGGGATTTTCCAGGCAAGAGTACTGGAGTGGGTTGCCATTGCCTTCTCCGATATACAGTACAGTCTTGACTATATAAGTATTTTAGTTACAAAGTGAAAAAAAATTATCTTAATGGTTGGCACCAACATATCTCATACAGAGGAAACTGTCTTTGTGAAAACTCTGAAATGCCCTTTGGGTACAGGTGTCAGCATATACCCAGTTTAGACATGGGGAAGCTAATTTGCATGAAACAAAGAAAGTAATATGGTTTATTGCTTATAAAAAGGAAGGGGAAGAAAGAAGGTATTGGTCAATGCTCTTGCAATTGCAAATGACTGAAATTTAACCCAGCCTGCCCTAAGGGGAAAACCCTGATATCTAGTTAGATGTGGCTGGATTTAGGGACCAAGCTTTGTCATTCATATTTGTGGTCTCTCCATCTCTTGATTTTCTTTTCCTTAGTCTTGATTCACCCTCTAGCAGGCTCTTTACATGTGGTGGCAAAAATGGGTACTAGTGATGTTAGACTGACTTTTCTACCAGATCAGTGACCCCAGGGATAAGAGTCCTTCACTCACAGGAGTTCCCATAAGCTTATACCTGAATGGCATTCTGGCCGTGGATATGGGATGTGCCAATTATCTGTGTTTAGTGACTTGTTTGGATCACTGGAATAGGATGGGGGTCAGCCCTGCTCAAGCCATTTGGAAGTTCCAGAAAATAATTTGCACAATTCCTGGCATGGAGCTTCTAAAACCCTTGCAATTTCCTGAGTGATTAAAGTGTCTTTATTATTCATGAGTCCCTTGGATCACTGCTGAGTTTATGTTAATAAGGGGACTCATGGTGGGACCTTCCAGTAGCTTCAGGATAGAGACTGGTCACCAGAAAGACCAACCACTGGTTAGAAGGTTGGGAGGACTTTGAGCCAGCCCAACAGCCAGGGAGGGAGAGGGATTGGAGATTGAGTTCAAGCATGTGGTCCATGATTTAATCAGTGAAACTCCCGTAAAACTTTGGACAGCAAAGCTCAGTGGATGTTTCTTGTTGATGAACTCATGTTGGGAAGATGAGGTGCCCTCATCCTATGAGGAGAGATCACACAGAAGCTGTGTGTTCAGGACCCTTCCAGACCTTTCCCTATGTGTCTCTTCATTTGGCTGGTCTGATTTGAATCTTTCATAATAAAACTCTAACTGTAAGTATAGTGCTATCCTCAGTTTTGTGTCATTTTACTGAATTATAGAACCTGAGGGACATTTAGGAACCGTCTGGATTTGTAGCCAAGTTGGTCAGAAGTATGAGTGGGCTGGGACCCCACTTGTTCCTGGTGTCTGAAGGGGAGGGAGTCTTGTTGGGGACTGTGTGCTGTGGAGTCTGACAATAACTTTGGGTGTTTAGTGTCAGAATTGAATTGCAGCACAACAGATGATGTCAGAATAACTGAAACAGAATAGGATTGAGTCTGGATCCATGCCTTGCAGAACAGAGGAAGAGGGGTAGAGCCAAGAGCCCAGAGGCCAGGTGGTTATGGTAACAGAAGATCACTGGAAGGCAACTGAAATCTTGAAGAGGGTTTTGGAATTTCCCAAGATAGGTAGTTGAAATAAGGACTCCTCTTCTTGAGAGGAGTCCAAGCCAATTTTATCTCAGCCTTTCAGAAAAGGCAGTCTCTAGTTGAACTGAGTTAAATACATTCATCTTTGCTATTTGAATCTGTTTTCACTTTTATGAACTGATTACAAGTAGTTTTTCCAACTGAACAGACTTCTTTCACTTACTTATGGACAGAGCTTGCTTATCTTGCACATGTGTATTCAAAAGCCATCCAGTTACTCTCAGAACCAGATGTAGAAGTGGAGAATTGAAGTGTTGGCTGATGTAGGAAGGTAGATTTGCAAGGTGAGTGCAAGAAAAAGTCAGGGGGACAAGATATATCAACCAGAATGTGTCTGTTCTGTCTGTAGAAGCCCCAAAATGCCAGAAGATTCAGTAGTGTGGTGGGGGGCAGCACATATCAACTCTATGTTTGAGGGAGCAGCATGAGCTCAGGACCATATCAGCTCACATAAATTAACATTCATGATATGGACTTAACAGAAGCAGAAGATATTAAGAAGAGGTGGCAAGAATACGCAGAAGAACTGTACAAAAAAAGATCTTCATGACCTAGATAATCATGATGATGTGATCACTAATCTAGAGCCAGACATCTTGGAATGTGAAGTCAAGTGGGCCTTAGAAAGCATCACTACGAACAAAGCTAGTGGAGGTGATGGAATTCCAGTTGAGCTGTTTCAAATCCTGAAAGATGATGCTGTGAAAGTGCTCCACTCAATATGCCAGCAAATTTGGAAAACTCAGCAGTGGCCACAGGACTGGAAAAGGTCAGTTTTCATTCCATTCCCAAAGAAAGGCAATGCCAAAGAATGCTCAAACTACCGCACAATTGCACTCATCTCACACGCTAGTAAAGTAATGCTCAAAATTCTCCAAGCCAGGCTTCAGCAATATGTGAACCGTGAACTCCCTGATGTTCAAGCTGGTTTTAGAACAGGCAGAGGAACCAGAGATCAAATTGCCAACATCCGCTGGATCATGGAAAAAGCAAGAGAGTTCCAGAAAAACATCTATTTCTGCTTTATTGACTATGCCAAAGCCTTTGACTGTGTGGATCACAATAAACTGTGGAAAATTCTGAAAGAGATGGGAATACCAGACCACCTAACCTGCCTCTTGAGAAATCTGTATGCAGGTCAGGAAGCAACAGTTAGAACTGGACATGGAACAACAGACTGGTTCCAAATAGGAAAAGGAGTACGTCAAGGCTGTATATTGTCTCCCTGCTTATTTAACTTCTATGCAGAGTACATCATGAGAAACGCTGGGCTGGAAGAAACACAAGCTGGAATCAAGATTGCCGGGAGAAATATCAATAACCTCAGATATGCAGATGACACCACCCTTATGGCAGAAATTGAAGAGGAGCTAAAAAGCCTCTTGATGAAAGTGAAAGAGGAGAGTGAAAACGTTGGCTTAAAGCTCAACATTCAGAAAACGAGCTAAAAAGCCTCTTGATGAAAGTGAAAGAGGAGAGTGAAAAAGTTGGCTTAAAGCTCAACATTCAAAAAACGAAGATCATGGCATCCGGTCCCATCACTTCATGAGAAATAGATGGGGAAACAGTGGAAACAGTGTTAGACTTTATTTTTTTGGGCTCCAAAATCACTGCAGATGGTGACTGCAGCCATGAAATTAAAAGACGCTTACTCCTTGGAAGAAAAGTTATGACCAGTCTAGATAGTATATTCAAAAGCAGAGACATTATTTTGCCGACTAACGTCTGTCTAAGTCAAGGCTATGGTTTTTCCTGTGGTCATGTATGGATGTGAAAGTTGGTCTATGAAGAAGGCTGAGTGCCGAAGAATTGATGCTTTTGAACTGTGGTGTTGGAGAAGACTCTTGAGAGTCTCTTGGACTGCAAGGAGATCCAACTAGTCCATTCTAAAGGAGATCAACCTTGGGATTTCTTTGGAAGGAATGATGCTAAAGGTGAAACTCCAGTAGTTTGGCCACCTCATGAGAAGAGTGGACTCATTGGAAAAGACTTTGATGCTGGGAGGGATTGGGGACAGGAGGAGAAGGGGACGACCGAGGATGAGATGGCTGGATGGCAGCATGGACTCGATGGACGTGAGTCTGAGTGAACTCTGGGAGATGGTGATGAGCAGGGAGGCCTGCAGTGCTGCGATTCATGGGGTCGCAAAGAGTCGGACACGACTGAGTGACTGAACTGAACTGAACTGGGACTAGCTGGTCTGATGAATACTTCTGGTTCATAAGTCTATGTGTGAGTTGTCCCATAGAGCAGCTCCTCCACAAAAACATGTAAAGGACATTATTGTATTTTCCTCACAAATAAGTACTGAGAGTGGTTGAGCTCTTATTCTCTTTTTCTTTTCTTTTTAAACCAGTTAATAAAAAAATAAACTTCAGTTTAGTTTAAATAAACATATTTAATATTTTATTATATTATTATATTTTATTTATATATTGATATTGATATATGCAACAAATATGATACATAACAACATATTTTATAATTTTGTTAATGTATAGTTTTTTCTTTAAATGTATTTAAAGTATACAACGGAGAAGGCAACAGCACTCTACTCCAGTACTCTTGCCTGGAAAATCCCATGGACGGAGGAGCATGGTAGGCTGCAGTCCATGAATTTGATAAGTGTTGGCATATAGGTATGTTTGTGAAGTCATTGTCAGTCAGGGTCATAACCATATCCATCACCCCCCAAAGTGCCCTTTGTGATTACTACCTCCTGCTCTTTCTCCCAAATCTAGAAAACACCTGATCTCCTTTTTGCTACTATAGATTAGTTCACATTTCCTGTAAATTTTTATCAATGAAATCATATGCTGTATGTTCTTTTTTGTCTGGCTTCTTTTACTCAGCATAATTTGTTGAGATTCATAAGTTGTTTATTCCTTTTCATGTCTGAGTAGTATTCCATTGTAAGGATATACCTCAATTTGTTTATCCATTCACTTGTTGATGAACCTTGGTACAATTTGGTAAGTTTTGACATACATATACACACATAGAGTCGCTGCTCCAACCAATATACCCATCACTGTCAAAAGTTTATCTCCAATGTTTGGTTATTACATATAAAACTACTATGAATATTCATATATGAAACTTGCTATGGCTATAGCTTTTATGTTTTCTCTTTAGAAAATATCTAGGGTTAAAATCACTAGATCATTTAGTAGGTATATATTAACTTTTTAAGACACTCCCAAATTGTTTTTTAAGAAACTATTTCCCAATCTTGTATACATTAACACTCTTTCTAATTCTTGCCCAACACATGGTTTGGTAAGTCTTTTTAATATTTTACATTCTGAAAAGTAAACAGTAGTATTTCATCACAGTTTTAACTTGCATTTCCATAATGGCTAATGATATTGAGCAACTTTTCATATATTGCTAACATTTTAATGCATTTCCTTCCTGTCTTTTCTTTGTTCTTTTTATTAATCCTTTACTACATGGAGAGAAATGCTTTCACAAATTTTTGTTCATTGTTGAAATTTTATATTGGTGGCCAATATTTCTGTTATAATTAATGTAATAACTATGGTGTTTTTCTAATGGAAAAGTAGCTTCAAGCTTGATATAACATTGACAATGAATTCCAACCTTTAGATAGCTCTAAACTGTATCATTTTATGAATAAAAAATGAAAAGTTCTGAAGCAGCTGAAAATTTAGTAGCAGTTGTAGTCTTGATATTAACTATTATTTTGTTTGCAGCTCTAAAATTCAGTGTGAGCTGGTAGTTACTTTTGCAATGAGTTTAGGAACTGCTTTGCTCCAAATCAGTGATTTTTGTAAAAGAAAAAACATTTCAGCTCAACATGGTGGCCTCCAAGAATAAACTGAGCAGAGAACATCAATAAAGGGAATCTTACTTTAGTCTCAGAAACGCTGAATGTTTATCTTTAAATGAAATATTTTCTTTGTATTAGGGGGCTTCCAAAAATTGCATTTTGCAAGTTTGGTCTTGGAGTACAAAATAAAGCAGTGTAAAGGCTAACAGAGTTATGTCAAGAGCACACTTTGGTTATAGCAAACACCCTCTTCCAACAACATAAGAGACAACTCTACATATGGACATCACCAGATGGTCAATACCAAAATCAGACTGATTATATTCTTTACAGCTGAAGATGGAGAAACTCTGTGAGTGAGTGAGTGATAGTCGCTCAGTCGTGTCCGACTCTTTGCCCACATGGACTGCAGCACACCAGGCTCTTCTGTCTGTGGAATTCTCCCAGCAAGAATACTGGAGTGGGTTGCCATTTCCTTCTCCAGAAGCTCTATACAGTCAGCAAACACAAGACCGGGAGCTGACTGTGGCTCAGATCATGAATTCCTTATTGCAAAATTCAGACTTAAATTGAAGAAAGTAGGGAAAACCACTAGATCATTCAGGTATGACCTCAATCAAATCCCTTACCATTATACAGTGGAACTGACAAATAGATTCAAGGGATTAGATTTGATAGACAGAGTGCCTGAAGAACTATGGATGGAAGTTTGTGACATTGTACAGGAGGCAGTGATCAAGACCATTCCCAAGAAAAAGAAATGCAAAAAGGCAAAACGGTTGTATGAGGAGGCTTTACAAATAGCTAAGAAAAGAAGAGAAAGTGAAAGCGAAAGTTGCTCAGTCGAGTCTGACTCTATGCGACCCCATGGGCTATACAGTCCATGGAATTCTCCAGGCCAGAATACTGGAGTGGGTAGCCTTTCCCTTCTCCAGGGGATCTTCCCAACCTAGGGATCAAGCCCAGGTTTCCTGAATTGCAGGTGGATTGTTTACCAGCTGAGCTACAAAGAAGCCCAAGAATACTGGAGTGGGCGGCCTATCCCTTCTCTAGCAGATCTTTCTGACCCAGGGATTGAACTGGAGTATCCTGCATTGTAGGCAGATTCTTTACCAGCTGAGCTATCAGGTAAAAGGAAAGATACCCATCTGAATGCAGAATTCCAAAGAATAGCAAGGAGAGATAAGAAACCCTTCCTCAGTGATTTGTGCAAAGAAATAGAGGAAAACAGTAGAATGAGAAAGACTAGAGATCTCTTCAAGAAAATTAAAGATACCAAGGGAACATTTCATGCAAAGATGGTCACAATAAAGTACAGAAATGGTACAGACCTAATAGAAACAGAAGATATTAAGAAGAGGTGGCAAGAATACACAGAAAAACTATACAAAAATGATCTTAATGATCTAGATAACCACGATGGTGTGATCCCTCACCTAGAGCCGGACATCCTGGAGTGCGAAGTCAAGTGGGCCATAGGAAGCATCACACGAACAAAGCTACTGGAGGTGATGGAATTCCAGTTGAGCTATTTCCAGTCCTAAAAGATGATAATGTGAAAGTGCTGCACTCAGTATGCCAGTAAATTTGGAAAACTCAGCAGTGGCCACAGGACTGGAGAAGTCAGTTTTCATTGCACTGCCAAAGAATGTTCAGACTACCACACAATTGCACTCATTTCACATGCTAGCAAGGTAATGCTCAAAATGCTCAAAGAAGGAACTGAAGAGCCTCTTGATGAGAGTGAAAGAGGAGAGTGAAAAAAGCTGTTTTAAAACTCAACATTCAAAAAACTAAAATTATTGCATCTGGTCCCATCACTTCATGGCAAATAGATGGGGAAACAATGGAAATGGTGACAGACTTTTATTTTCTTGGGCTCCAGAATCAGTGCAGATGGTGACTGTAGTCATGAAATTAAAAGATGCTTGCTCCTTGGAAGAGATGCTATGGTCAACCTAGATAACACATTAAAAAGCAGAGACATTACTTTGTTGACAAAAGTCCATCTAGTCAAAGCTATGGTTTTTCCAGTAGTCATGTATGGATATGAGAGTTGGGCCATAAAGAAGGTTGAGCACTGAAGAATTGATGCTTTTGAACTGTGATATTGGAGAAGACTGTTGAGAGTCCCTCGGACTGCACAGAGATCAAATCAGTCAATCCTAAAAGAAATCAATCCAAATATTCATTGGAAGGACTGATGCTGAACCTGAAGCTCCAATACTTTTATCACCTGATGTGAAGAGTCGACTCATTGGGAAAGACCCTAATGGTGGGAAAGATTGAAGGCAGGAGGAGAAGGGGATGATAGAAGATCAGATGGTTGGATGGCATCACTGACTGGATGGACATGAGTTTGAGCAAGCTCCGGGAGATGGTGAAGGACAGGGAAGCCTGGTTAATGCAGTCCATGAGGTCACAAAGAGTTGACACAACTGAGGGACTGAACAACAACAAATAAGTTGCATTTATAGTCACCCTAGAGCATACTTTCAGTGTATAAAAGCTGATCTCATCTTCCCATTCCAGATGAAGAAACTGAGGCCCTGGAAAGTAAAGAGATTTTTTTCCCAAGGGCACCTGGTGAAGTAGTGGCAGTGAGCACAGCTTAGTCAAGGTGGGCAATGGCCTCTATCCTGTTTCTTCTCTGAGTGGGATCAATTGTGAGTAAATCACAAGATCACAGAAAGTGAGTGTTGAAAGGAGAATTAGAGGCCATCTAGTCTACTCCTCTTGTTGTAAAGTGAGAAAACTGAGGCTTTTGCAAGGGGAGCAGCGTATCCAGGGCCATACATAGCAATTTTATCATGTGACTGAGACTGAAAGTTGGTCCCCTGATGCTTAATTTTCAGGATGGCTAAGGTGGTCTATGGCCTCTCCAGTGAATGAGAGACCAGAGTCCAGGACTTTGCTCAAAGCTTTGATGGGATTTGGAAAATTTCCTTGTGGAAGCAGTCAACACAAGCATTTGAGTTGTCTTTGTAGCCCCAGTAATAAGGTGATTGCATCATCCATATTCTCTTTACCAATGACCCTTCCATGGCAATGTAGCTGAGGCTGAGACTACAGGGCCAAAAAGCTAAGGATGGTCTCCATAGCAGATGAAAAGTCATGTGTCTCTTTCCATCCATCATTCATTCAGCTGTCCATTCCTCTATCCCTTCATCCATCCATACGCTATTCCACAAAACCTGTAATCACCATTATCCCTGCCTCTGAGGAGCTCCCTGACTCTTGGGACAGTGAGACATGTAAAAAACTAATTAAGATACAAAATGTAATAAAGAGATAACTTAAGGTCTGTTGGAAAGCTTGAGAGGTATCACCTAATCTATCTAGGGTAGAGAAAAGCAGGGAGGATAGAAAAGGCTTCCCACTGTTGTGATCATGTGTTGACTCTAGAAAGATGAGCAGGAGATATTCAGATGGAAAACAAAAAGGAAGGAATGCATTCCAGGATGAGGGAACAACCTGAGGAAAGATACATCTAAAATTTTATGAAAAATAGGACCATTTATTTTTAAAGTATTTGTATTTGTTTATACATATGCATATACAAAAGGAGTTATATATTAAAATGTTAGTAATATTTATGGTGGGTTATAGGTGACCTTATAGGATTTCATTTTTTATTTTCATACTTTTTTATCTTTTTTTTCAGTAGTGAATGAGTGTCACTTGTGAAATAAAATAGTAATAAAAGTTAAAAAACAGTTTAAACCTTTTTCAGAGGAGCTTTGTTATTGAAAGTCTTACTTTCTTACTGAAAGTCCTAAAGATGGTCATGAAGGTTTTTTGTCAGGAAAGACTTTCTGCCAAGTTTGAAAATTTTTATTTCATATAAGGCTTTCAGAAAAGATTTTATAGTAGATTTCTATGTATACACAAAGATTTCCTACAATTTGAAGAGGCAGAAAAACTCAAATAAGAGTGTTGAAACACTGCTATTCCTTCAAACATTTATTTAACAAATATACATCATGTATCCCTTTCAAGGTCTACAGAGAATTCAGGCAAAGAGATCCCTGCAAGGACAGGTCACACAGATGAATATGAGCATAAGACAAGGCAGAGAAGGCCAAGGGCTGGGAGAGAGGTTGGCTGTGGCACTCTGGGAGTGATGAGACTCAGAGAACGAGCAACCGTGGACTTTCATGGGTCACCACAACTATTCCCTCCAGCACCACCTAAAATGACGGCAAATACCTACAACATTCCAAGTGAATTGCAGCCCGGAAAATCCCATGGATGGAGGAGCCTGGTGGGCTGTAGTCCATGGGGTCGCTAAGAGTCGGGCACGACTGAGCGACTTCACCTTCACTTTTCACTTTCATGCATTGGAGAAGGAAACGGCGGTGACCCACTCCAGTATTCTTGCCTGGAGAATCCCAGGGACGGGGGAGCCTAGTGGGCTGCCATCTATGGGGTCGCACAGAGCTGGACATGACTGAAGCAACTTAGCAGCAGCAGCAGCAGCACACACTAGCAAAGTAATGCTCAAAATTCTCCAAGCCAGGCTTTAGCAATACATGAACCGTGAACTTCCAGATGTTCAAGCTGGTTTTAGAAAAGGCAGAGGAACCAGAGATCAAATTGCTAACACCCGATGGATCATGGAAAAAGCAAGAGAGTTCCAGAAAAACATCTATTTCTGCTTTATTGACTATGCCAAACAAAGCCTTTGACTGTGTGGATCACAATAAACTGTGGACAATTCTGAAGCGATGGGGATACCAGATCACCTAACCTGCCTCTTGAGAAATCTGTATGCAGGTCAGAAAGCAACAGTTAGAACTGGACATGGAATAACAGATGGGTTCCAAATAGGAAAAGGAGTACGTCAAGGCTGTATATTGTCACCCTGCTTATTTAACCTATATGCAGAGTACATCATGAGAAACGCCGGACTGGAAGAAACACAAGCTGGAATCAGGATTGGCAGGAGAAATATCAATAACCTCAGATATGCAGATGACACCACCTTTATGGCAGAAAGTGAAGAGGAACTCAAAAGCCTCTTGATGAAAGTGAAAGAGGAGAGTGAAAAAAGTTGGCGTAAAGCTCAACATTCAGAAAACGAAGATCATGGCATCCGGTCGCATCACT